>QMIH01000141.1:317447-332009 GCA_003987875.1 Clarias batrachus
GTGTGTGTCTGTGTGTGTATCTGTGTGTGTGTGTGTGTGTGTGTGTGTGTGTGTGCGCGCTGTGGAGTTTCAGGCCATTTGGCTAAACAGATGGCTCCCACTGATAGGATGGTGTAGCGAGGGTCAGCTGGTCATGCTCCCTGCTGGTCAGGCCTGTCATGGACAGATAACGTGTGATCCTCCCTTTTGGCGCAGTTCGACAACAAAAAATCATATCTTTAAACATCATCTTATAGGAGACAGACATCTTGATGAACAATGTCGAACACACCTGAATGTGCAGAACAGATATGTCCGTCAACTGAACTCTAGTGTGATTAAATGACACGCTTGGCCTTTTTTACTGTATGTTCTGTTGCATTTTAAATAATAATTTCAAACAAGACATGATTATTGTAATATTAATCGTCTACATTTCATTTCGCCCCATTCTTTTAAAGCAAGACCTTTCTCTTGTAACGAATAGGAAGGAATAGGCTTTTGATTTCTGAAATCTCTGCTACAGTCTGCAGGTATAAAATCATCCCTGTAGGAGGCCATTATTTTTCTCGCTGTTAAAGCTATAGTTCACACGCTTCAGCCTCGACGTGAAACCTCTCAAGCAATCCTGTTGGACCCACATCCTAGTTCGATTTGATCTCCCACATCTTTTCGCCAGGAGGGCTTTCTTCAGCTCCAGACCAACGCGTTCTCACAAACCCTTTAAGATTTCTGGTAGGCGGTCAATTGTTGTGGCATGTTATTTTCTTTTGCATTTAATTGCAGACGGGCTTTTTTAATCGATTACACTGTAAACAGCTCGTTTTCTATAGTGTATAATGAACACGCGCCATTGAACATGATGAAGGTGCTGCCCCAGAAGATAACACATTAAAAAACAACAAAAAAAAAACAATGAGATGGTGCTCGTGTGTGTGTGGGGTCTGACATCTCCAGCTTGTCAAAGCGTCTTCCTTTAAAACACTGAGCTTCCTCACGCTCGCACACCAGAGCAATGATGTGACGTGATGTATGGCAGATCTCTCAGGCTTTTTAGAGGAGAACTGCTGCGCTGTTACGCCGAGTATAAACTGCAGTGTCAGGTGTTCTCATGAACGCGGCTTTGAAATGACATCAATAAGCATATGTGAGAGGAAAATGATGCTGCAACCATTTTAGAGGCGCTGGGATAAAAGTGCTGTCACACCACTAACAACAACATGAACAAAACATCTGGTCCAAATAACAATGGACCAAATAACCCATAATGTTAATATTTTTATTCAATACGTTTAAACTTGACTTAATTAACCAAACGTAAAAATTGACTTAATTTTTTTTTGGGGGGGGGATTTTTCCCCGATTTTCTCCCTTAGATTTAGTCGTGTCCAATTCCTCCCCGTCACTAGGGGGCGCCCACATTAAGGCTACTCCTACCACTCAGCCGGGAGGGCCGAAGACTATCACGTGTTTCCTCCAAACCACGTGACGCCAGCCGATCGCATCTTTTCGAACTGCTCGCTCACGCACCGTTGGGGGCGGCGTAACACTCGGAGGACAGCGCTATCCGCTCTTTCCGCCTGCGCGAGCTCACAGACGCACCTGATTGGCTGTAGAGCCGTGATTAATGCGGGAGCACTAAGTACCTCTCATCCCTCCCCTCTGAGAGAGCTCGGCCAATCAGCTCTCTCTAGACCTCCGGCTGCGAGAGGTTACAGCACCACCCGGGATTCGAACTAGCGATCTCCGGATGATAGGGCGAGCGCTTTAACCACTGCGCCACTCGGAGGCCAACCAAATTCTAACATTTATTATGAATGTATTATTTAATCTTCTTGTATAGGCATATACATACTTTGCATTTGTATTTATGCATTTGATAAGCTTGTGCGATGAGTTTCATCGCTTTCTCTCCAAGGTCTTGCAGTGCTGGACATCTTCTCCAACACATCCCAAAGAATCTTCTGGACAATCCAAAAAATTATGCCTCATGCTCCCTGATGAATCCTGGCGCCGTCATCTTGGAATATGCCCATGCCATCAGGGAAGGGGAAAAAAGTGCATTGATGGAAAAAACAAAACTGATCATTCAGTACATTCTGGTAGACAGTTGACCTAGACCTGACCAACAGAATCAACCTTAAATCATAAGGCAAAACAGGCACTATGCTTACCCGGGTGTACCCATCACTCCGGACTCATCAGACCACATGACCTTTTTACCAATTCCATTCTTCCTGCTCTCTAGCAAATTGAAGCTTTTTTTCCAATTACTCTCACTGATAATTGGTTTTCTTAAGGCCACACGTCCGTTTAGTCCCAGTCCCTTGAGTTCTCTTCACATTGTGAGTGTGGAAATGCTCTTACTTTCACTATTAAACATGCTGTAGCAGTGAGTTCTACTGTTATTCATTTATTTATTTATTTGAATGATTTGATTTCACTACGCATTCAAATGATATCCATGGGTTTTTCGACCACATTTTTTTTTCTTTTGAGCATGATGGCTGACCCCTGTTCTTCCAGGATTTAATCATGCTTTTTTATTTATTTATTTATTTTACTTCTAACCCAATTTTAATAATCTCTCTTCAGTTATGTTATTTTTTTTCTTGATGCATGACAAAAATTTGACCCTTTTGAAACAGAGTAACATTTTTGCCGTGACCACAGGTTCGGGCCTCTGACATGGCCGGGGTTTGTATTATGCAAAATTCATTTTTCATGCATAATTAGACATTCAGATGGGCCTCCAGTATACAAATAAAATCATGTGAAAAAAACATTCCCTATTTCATTGGCCTTTTTAATTTTTATACCTAGAGCTTCTCACTCACTCATCATCTATACCGCTTAATCCTGTATTCAGGGTCACTTGAGGGGGGGGGGGTTGCTGGGTGTAGCCTATCCCAGGAGACTTAGGGCACGAGGCAGGGTACATCCTGGACAGGGTGCCAATCCATCGCAGGGCACACAAACATACTGTACACACACTCACACACTACAGCTAATTTGAGAATGGCAATTAACATAACCTACATTTCTTTGGACGTTGGGAGGAGACCAGAGTACCCCGGATCGAACTCGAACCCTGGAGGTGCAAGGCGACAGTGCTACCCACTACCCCACCGTACCGCCTACCTAGAGCTTAAACGAGCCAATTAGATTTTTCTTTCCAATGTGACCTCATATAAGAAGATACCTTCTTGCTTAGTTGCTCAGCTCTGCAGTAGAGGGTGTGGTTTGTTAGTAGTTCATATACACTGAAACAATGCTTTTGCGACCCATTAACAGAGACCCATGTTACCTTGTTAAAGCATTAATACAAAATATGATACCTTCATGTGTGAACATTTATATTTAGTCACTTCAAATATATTCTTATGTTAATATGACACATTCAAGTCGTACTGTAGGTGAACACTGAGGATGGATATCATGCAAATAACAGATAAGTGGTTGTCCAGTGTGTTTGCAAACTCACCATATAACACTTGCGGGGATTTACTCTTAGTGGAAATGTTCATCCTGGCGTCATCATGACTGTGAGGTTAAATTCAATTCAACCTCAAGTGTTTCTAGATTTTGTAGAAAATGTTGCTACTAGACCAAGTGTCTCTGATTGTTGAGATTGTAATGGTGGAAACATTCGAAGTGGAAGAACAGCTTTCCATTGGAAAGGTCATGCTTGAAAATAACAGCAGGCAGTCGGATAAGTGAGTATCGTGGCTTGTTATTTCCTTGCCATTTATTTGAACCACTTAATCCTTATCATATTTAAATAGGGATTTATCAAAGTCAATACTTACAATTTCCTTATTGAATGCACAAGATTGTGGCTTTAATAGTGAAGATGGTGATGTCTGCTTTTGTCTTTGCAGAAAAAAAGTGCAACTAAGTTACAGTAAGCCCTTATTCGCCACTTTTACTACTTTACTGCATAGAGAAATTCTTTATTCTGCACGTATATCTCAGCTTTGTTGGGTCAGATCGCCTGTTATACAGTACGTCACTCCTGGAGCCGACAGGGTTCGGGGTCTTGCTCAAAGGCCCAACAAAAGCAACCTGGTGGAACCTGGAGCTTGAACCACCGACCCTCTGATTACTGTAATAACTCAGAGCCTTAACATACCCCAATTTATTTTGATTGTACTATATAAGAAACTCTCAGCTGTCACAGATATACAGTAATTGTCCTGCCCAGTTATTATTCTCTAAATTGACAAAAAAAAATAAAAATAAAAAATCCTGGCGTTTTGTCTAACTGGCACCATTTTCCCCATTTTTAAAAAAAAAGAAAAAAGAAAAAAAGAAAGAATAGGCTGTGATCACTCTGTGGGACAGTTCCATCACAAATGGAATTTGTACATATTTATTTATTTATTTATTTATTTATTTATGAGTGTGAAAAACAGTACAGTAGCAGCAATCAACCTGAAAATCCTAAGACTATGCAGTTGCAGAATCTGAAAAACTGCAACGATTCAAAATGCAGCAACTGAAATACAGAAAAGAAAAAAAAAACATTAAAAAAATCTTTTTTTTAAATATATATTTTTTTATGATGGCATGTATGTTCTTCCTGCAGCCCTATCTGTTCATGATGAAAGTTTGAATTATTTTGAAGAGGAAATATGGAGAAATACAGTAGAGTGATGATTAAAAAAAAAATCCTCGGTTGAAGAAGAGTTTTTTTATAATGAAGTCTGCACAAGCTCATTTTATTTGCAGTCATACAGTACGCTCTGGTCTTCTCCGGTGCAGTATGTTTGAAGGGGAAAAAAAATAATAATATTACCATCTTATAACAGAAGCATCAAACAAACTATGCTGCGAAAATGTTCATGTCATCTATTGATAGAAGCATCTCTTGTGTGAGTTTTGTGAACAGAGAGAGAGCGAGAAAAAAAATTGTCTTTTATTTTATTTGGCGATGTTCCCAGTAATGATTTTCAGATCTGCCTCTTTAATATGTTTTGACAGCCCTAGTGTGGAATATGACATGTTTTGTATTTGCTCGATCAGAATCTTAAAGCTAATGTGAACCTGTCTGAAGTTTGCTGTTTAAATTCAGTCATTTTCATGATTTATATAAAGCTCTTCAGCAATTCGGTTTTCTCAGAAGGAACACGGCAGTCCTGGGAAAGATGTGTGTAGTGTAGTGTAGGGACGCGAGGACATCAGAACGTTTTCTTTGACTTTAGTTTAAAGTTGATGTAAAGGCATACAGTATAACACCGAAGAAGTAGAATGTACAGCACTGTGCAAAAGTCTTAGGCGCCATATTATCTGTATTACAAATGTTGTTCTATAAGTTTATTATGTCTGCATTATTATGCACAAGACCATTCCCTACAGAGATACACTACAATTAATGAATCAATAACATTACAGGAGAATATTTGCACGCCTGTAAAGAAAGCGACATATTACTGTACATGACACACCAGTTTTCAGATGGGAAAAAAAAAATCAATAATGTCGACTCCTGGGTTTTGTATGAAAATAGAAAGGAGCGAGTGTGACGAAGTTACCAAAAGAACTCATATTCTCCAGCATGCTCAGTAAAACCTAAAATAACAACCCATATAACAAAGTTTGTACTACAGATAATATGGCGCCTAAGACTTTTGCACAGTACTGTATGTATTTGTCTCATACAACTGAAGTCAGAAGTTTAGGAAAAAATGAAAAATAAATTTCAACTTTTTCACAATTCCTGACACTTATTCCTAGTACACATTCCCCTTTTTAATACATTCCCTAAATGTGAATAAAAGTAGTGAAAAAGATTTCAGCTTTTCAATTCAATTTAATTCAACTTTTCACAACGATCATGACCTCAACTCCATTAAACACCTTTAAGATGACCAGGAGTGATGACCTGCACCCCAGATCTCCTCGCCCAATCAACATAAACAATAGATAAGCCACGTCAGTAAATATCAGTAATCATTTTTAATGTCAGGAAAAAGAATCTACTGATAAGCCTTCCTAGAAGAGTGGCGGTTATAATAACAACTGGGAACAATAGCACACGGTCAGGTGTCCACATACTTCTGACCGTATGATGTAACGCGGTTAAGGACATGAATAAAGTTGTGGGATTACAATAAGAAATAGTCTAAAAAAAAAAAAAAGTGAATTTGAGACCCAGGTGTGGCACATCTGGACTGGGTTCTCAGGTCATACAGCCGCTAAGAAACGAAATAAAGTTATTCTAAGATCATAAAATATTTGAGCATTTGTTTCTCCTCGGTATAGTACCTTTACTCTTCTCAGTCTATTTCCTTAAGCCTTGCCAGAGAGGCAAAATGTAGCACCTCTGGATCCACTCCAGATCTGAGCAAGTGTCCTTTTCCATAATAGCCCGATACTTATCTCAGTTACAGATCTGTGATGAAATGTATTTTAGCTCTGGCTCAGGTTGATATAGAAGATTGTTACACCTGGCCCGAGGCTGGTGCAGATCCAAATGTACCTGATTCCAATTAGTTTATTACATAAATTAGACAGCTTTAAGCATTTTTGCACAAAACGAATTTTCTAAGTAAACAACAGTAATACTACAGTACATGCCCTTAACAAAATAAAAGTCTGTGAAGAGAAATTTTAGTGCCGTATTTCAGGACAGACTTTTCAGCACTGTTCTACAGTAGGTGTGAGCTGAACGGTCATTACACTAAATGAATCTGGCACCGGAGGCTCTTTACCCCTGTACCAGCATCAGGCTGATGACGGTTGTTTTTGTCTGTTTCGAAGGCAAACTGGTTCTCGCAACCAACCTGAATGGACTTAATCCGAACGTTGTATAGAATCCATTCAGAGCTGGCGATGACATTATAAGAAAGAAGAACTTTAAGTTGCAGTAAATACAATACAACACTGAATGAAAACATTGGCAATAATGGTGAATACAAGGTTTCACTTATGAATAAACAACAGGGTCTAAAAGTTTGAGAAGACATAAAAAATTTAGCTTTTTCCATTTTACAATGGAAATTTTGTACATTTAAATTTTGTATTGTAAATTATGCATGCCCCCCTCCCTCGCTCCCCGCCCCTCCTCCTCCTCCTCCTCCTCCTCCACCACTGTATCGTTCTCGAGAGTAAACAAAGTAAGAATATCAATAAAACTCTCACTCACTCATCATCTATACCGCTTAATCCTGTATTCAGGGTCACGGGGGCCTGGAGCCTATCCCAGGAGACTTGGGGCACATGGCAGGGTACACCCTGGACAGGGTGCCAATCCATCGCAGGGCACAGACACATACACACACACACATACACTCACTCATTCACACACTACAGGCAATTTGGGAACGTCAATTAGCCTAACCTACATGTCTTTGGATTGTGGGAGGAAACCCACCAAGCACGGGGAGAACATGCAAACTCCATGCACACAGAGACGGGAATCGAGCCTGGCTGGGGATCGAACTCGGACCCTGGCGGTGCAAGGCGACAGTGCTAACCACTACACCACCGCTCTCAATAAAACTCTTGAATGATGAAATAAACTGATGGTATAAAAAAAGTGAAACATATATGACAATAATAATAACAAAATAAATTATGTTCAATATTTAGAAACTTGAACAATAATTGATACATAATAAGTTTCTACACTATTCTTTGTGCCAGTCATTTTGCCCAGTCGCACTGTGGTTTAGTGGGTACAGTAGAATTGTCACTGCTCACCTCCAAGGTTGAGGGTTCGAATCTCACCTCTGGTCTGTATAGTATGTGGAGTTTGCATTGCATCTTCTCCCCTTGCTTGGTGGGTTTCTTCTGGGTACTCAGGTTTGCTCCCGACAACATTTTTAGTTTTACACCCTTCCTGATGCAACCCTGCCATTTAATCCGGGCTTGGGTCCAGCACCGCACATAGCGGCTGGGTAGTATCTGGTGTCGCAACCCACCAACAGCAGATCCCAGAACCACCAGATCCCCAAACCAACAACCTAGAGCATAAGCCGTCTGAGCTACTGTACCACTCCCCAACATGATATGTACTGTAAATATTTTTTAAAATTTTACAAAATTTTTTAAGATTTTCAAAATCTACTTTCCAATTATGATTTTGTCAAAAATTTGTATTTTTAATGAAAATGTTTTTGAAAAATGTTTTTTATTACAATAGGTATAGCATACAGAACAGAATAAATTTTATTAGTGGTCTTAGATTTTATTAGTAGTCTTACATTTCTTGTATGGTATATAAATAACTGTAAATAACTTTTTCCCGCTCTTTTTTGTAATAAAATTCTGCAGTTCATTTTATAGATGAGGCACATACAGTATTCATTACATTTCGAGTCTGCTAACTGACAGTTCAGAGTCATTAACATGTGCTTGGTCCACAATGAGAGGATTATTTCTTGACTAAATGACAAATGCTTGCTGTCAGGGCTGAATTATGATTTATTTATTTATTTATTTTTTGTCCCTTACTAAAGGTTCTGGTTATAGACACAGAGAAAAATTTCTTTTTCCCAAAGCTTCCCATGCTTTAACACGCTTATGGGAGAAACACAACAAAGGATGTTTGGATTCAGGCAAACAGGCCTGCTTTTGGACAGACCTGGGAGTTTACACCTTCATGGTTTGTACATTTCTGCTTGGCAAAGCAAGTTTAGAAATTACAGTGTTTGTGTGAAACAAATGAGTTTTGCACACAAATATGGCAGGTTCAGTGATTTCTTCCATTATTTCTCTGTTTCACCACTTTTCCCCTCCTTGCATAAGCTCAGTGAAAAAAAAAACACACACACACACACACACACACACACACACACACACACACACACACACACACACACACACACACACAGAAATTCCATGAGACAATTATTCTTTGGGACAGATGTCACCATGGTGCACAGCTTTCTGTTGTTCTCGAGTTAAATGATTTCTGCTTGTCCTTGCATTTATCTGTAGCCGTGCACCTGCAGAGACGGCCTAGCAAATCTCTAACCGGTGTGGGAGAACGGGCCCGCGGGGACGTGGTCACATCTGGTCCGTGTGCAGATTTAGTGGAATAGAGAGATGAGCAAGTCAGACCTTCTATACTGGGGCAAAGACTGAAGAATTGGGTGTAATGGAATGATATAGAAATGAGCTGTTAAGTCAAGGTGGTGGTGGCTTTTCATAAAGTTAATGGAAGAAAACTTTACTAACTTTTGGCCAAAACATGTTATTGGTGATAAAAAGTAAAAAAAAAGTACTTTTTTTTAGGTAGGATCAGATAACACCATTTTTCACAATACATAACGCTTCCTATCTCCGGCTCCAAGCTTTGTTTTTTGCAAATATGTATAAACACACTGTATATTTTTATCAGATTAAAAGAAACACATTTTGCTAAATACAATTTCATGTGGTTCTACTGTATGTAGTGTCTGTAACTTTTTTGAATTCAAAACGTTCAATGATCGTAATTGCCATTCAGATGAAACTTGGAAAATGTAGATTTTACATGAAAAGACATAAACCTGAAAAAGTATTATTCTAAAATGCTAAATTATTTAAGATATTGCAAGATGAATTTGACAAGGTTACGTACACTACAGACTTCAGAAGTACTGTAGCTTCTTTGGCACACACATTTTATGTGTAATATGTACAGTATAAAACGCATGTAATCCATTTATAGTGGGCACGCATCCTACAGACGTTTTGCTTTTTAAGCTTCTACCATAAAACAATTTAAGCAACAATTTTTTACAGGTCACATGCTTCTAGAAGGCTACACTAATTTTAGTATTAATATTCATAAAGAAATATGAATAATTGCCATTTTAAATGTTTTTGTATTATTGTTTGAAACGAGACAGTATAATGCCGAAGATGGCCATCAACTCTGCAAAACGGCTGAACCTGAAATTAAGTTAAGCAACATTGTTCAAAATTCAAATTAAAATTTTTATTTGTCACATACACAGTCATACACAGTACGATATTCAGTGAAATGCGTAAATGATGCCCATGACTATTAATAGGAAATAATAAATAAATAAATAAATAAATAAATATAGGAAATAACTTTAGCTAAGGAAGAATATATCTACAGTATAGAAGATAAAAAAAATTAAATATGAGAAAAACCTAGCTGTACGAATACACAACATAATATCAAGAAAAACCTACCTGTACGAATATGGAAAAAAAAGATTTCTTCTGCACAAATATAGAAAAATATAGAAACTTTAGATGGTCATTTGCATGTTGCATAAACTTCAGAAGTAGCTTCTTTGGCGCACACACACATTTTCTGTATAATATGTGTAATATGTGTGTTATAGTGGGCACACATATTAGCCTTCAGATCATCTGTATATACTGTACTACTTTAGTATGAGCAGTTTAGTACAGTATGAGGCTTGGAATTGAAAGTCCTGAAGATGTCTGGAGTGTTAACATGTTCAGGGCTTTAATGGTTCCTGAAGACCTGGTAAAGACAACAAGAGAATTGCACTTAAAAAAAAAAAAAAAAGATCTTTAAATATTGTATCAGATTATGAAAATGCATCTGGATTGTTTTCTGTTCTGGCACCTAAAGTAGGTGGTGGAATGAACTTCCTCTAGATGTCTTTATAATCTTTAAGCAATGACTAAGGACCGATCTGTTTCTAAGATATTTGATATAAGATAATTCCTTCCCATCCAAAAAGAAAAATTGACTGATGGTACTTAGTTAGTAACCCAGTAACTCAGTCTCAGGATCTTTTCAATGACGGAAACTTGAAAGCACTTCTGCGAGTCTCTCTGGATAAGAGCGTCTGCCAATTGTAAATGTAAATGGAACAATCAGCTCCACTTGCTGTAACCCGGAGGAACCAGGCTTCACCATAATATATATTGTTACGCTCTGTAGAACATGAACTACATTACAGTATATTGCAACAGCATTAGCTTGGTAATATTTTCATTGCTTTGCCAAATGACCAGACAAGACAGTACGAACAAGTGCATGATTATACAGTGGTGATGATCTGCTCCGGGGGGAAAGGAGAGATGCGTTCTGCGTTCAGGGTCTTTAAGCAGCTTAACATTCGGAGTCTCTGAAACAAATGTACAGTACAGGATGGTCAAACTCTTAAAGAGCACACAACTTAACAAGGTGACAGCCAGAGAACGAGAAAGGAGAAACCTGTGTTGTTGATGTCTTCGATTTGTAGATTGCTCACACTTTGAATTTGTTTAAAGAGCACTTGATCACAGACTGCATGTCTCGCCGAACAAAAAAAAACGGTTTCTTGCTGCTTGATGAGACTTGATTGAACAGACGTACAGTAGATCTGATGAGAGATCAGAATGTCGGGGACGTTTTATTGATCAGAGCTGCTTGATGAGCACGTTACTCTCACCCTCTCTCTCTAGGCGATGAAAGGATGAAGGAATCTTTTTCGGGCTTTTTCTAACAGCCAGAGGTGGCAAATAACAAATAACAACAGCTCTGTTACTGTATTTCGGTCCTTTTTTCTTCCCAAGTATTTTCTATTTGTGATACTTTTTACTCCTACTCACTACATTAAAAAAAAAAAAAGTACTTTTACTCTCAACATTTTAAACCGAGACTTGTTACCTTTCAGTGATCACACAAAAGTGCATTGATTTTCTAATCTAAACATAAATGTTTACGCTGTCAATCACACTTTCAATTGCATGACTGAGCTACAAGGACAGGAACAAAATAATTTCCCCAGCACTAGGCGGTCATTATAAAAGCACGGATTGGTTAGTGCACCAAAGTGATTTCCTGGGCAACGGATCCGACGCTCACAGCGCTCGAACAGGCGCTCTTGTCAAGAAAAGATTAGAAGATTTCTAGCTTACTAGCTAGCATACTGAGCAAACGAATGGTGAACTCTCATGCATGTGATTTGTGTTTAACAAGCTTAAAATGATCATTCTATAATTATCATGATATATTCTTTAACCTTATTGCATCGTGTATGCTTACACTAGGTCTGTGCTGGATTGCGTAGACTACGTGCATTAAACAGGGTAGAAACTGTAGCGCCTAGCTACAAAAGCTAAGCTATAAAAGCAGTGAAAGAGGTTAACATTGCCACCTGCCTTGCGTTAATGTCAAATCTTGTAGCTGTCTTGTATACACATTTTAGAGCATGTTAGAGCATTAGAATACTTCAACTAGAGAACAAAAACTGTGATGTGATACTTCCATTTGTAGGTAAGTACTTGTTTCGAGTATTGAGTTTTGCCCTGAAGCCTCCTCTGCATACTCTGGAATAGATACTATAGGATGAAGTTGACTGTCTGGGTTATATTTACTCTAAAAGTACTGTAGGATACAAGGCTGTAATTGCTCTATGAGCTGCAAATATCTTGTTTTATCCGCATCGTAATTAATCATAGGTTTCAATAGCTGTAGGATGCTTTTCAGACTGTTCAAGCATAGGGATGTTTGCTTAAAATCTCAAATCTTCAGTTTGAAACTTGGTGTTTACTCTAATCTAAAGGACAAAAAGGAGCAGCAGCAGAATCAATAGCGTGACCTGTGCTTGAGCTACAGTATAGATAGATTTTCACTAAGGTCATTTAAAGACATACAGTAAATATCAGCTCACAAGCTGAAATGCTGAAATACAACCTTTGCTACAGTAAATGGCCTTCAACTCATGTGGTAGTTTTATACTGCTTTCTAGCAACTGAATCCTAGTACAGTACCATTCCTCATTTTTGCACCTTTAAGAGGAACCATAACTGCTTGTGCAGAGTAGTAGCCCTTACGACTCAGAGCATTTTCAGCATTTTTTAAAATGATTATTTATAAATACGCAGGGCTCAGGATTGTGCAGTATAGAGTGACATGTCCTTTTTTTCAGCACAACCTAATTAATATGATGAACTGAATTTTATTTCATTTTAATGAACTATACAAACATGACTGAGTAAAAGGGTAATATTGGGTTACCATAGGCAGATACACAGATACACATGATCACATGTTTTTATGGTTGTTTTCAGTTGTTTCTATAACATATATATACTGTATATACATATTATGGCATGCCGTTTAGGAAAATATTCATGAGAGACCTTAATGAAAACTCTGAATATATTGATTGAAACTCTATATATATTGAATGAATTCTGAATATATGGATTGAAAAGTGCAGTTAGTTTTACATTCAATAGCAAAAAAGTTATTAAATTTTGTTGATTTGTCATTTTTTGCAACTCAGTCAGTACCAAAGTGCATTCATTTTCATACATACCTTTACAATTATTATTATTATTTAAATAATTAAAAAAAGACCCTGACTCTCATATAATCTCTGTCGAATATTATATTAGAACAGAAATTTATATGTTTATGATTTAGAAATTACAAATTAAACCAAATGGATTTGATTATAAAATAAGCATTATAAAAAATTACATATTGTATAGGGAAAAAATATAAATAATTTTTTTATATACAAGATGTATTTTTGATATTGCTTATTTAATAATAAAAATAATTTCGTTAAATTTTTCATCATAAATATTTATTTAGTGCAAGCATTTTTGTATTACATGACAAATCCCTGTAAAATAAATGATTATATGAGAATCATGGCCTCGACACCTGTCACGTGCCAAGGGTTAATTATAATAGTTATATCATATTTGATAACAATAAAGCTATGAATTTATGTTGTAATATAATATTTGATAGAGATTATGTAGGGGGGGGCAATCTGTGGCAGGGGGGCATTTTAGTGCATAACACCGGTCTTCCGCGGTGAAATAGCGAATAAATGTCTTCATCTGTAGTCTGATACTGAGTGCGCGTTGTGCCACCACTTTGGGCCGTACAYRCACTCAWCAAWGWGTTSAMCATCTCTTCATTTCTCACAATTGCAGCAACCAAGTTTCTCGCCGACTCACTCATCCTTTCTATAGATGGCTCTGTGTTTCGATGATGTCAAGTTTTAATTCAATATATTCAGACTTTTCATTCAGTATATCAGTTTTCACTCCATATATTCAGAATTCATTCAATATATATATTTTTCAAACAACATATTCGGAATCCATTCAATATTCTCACGTTTCATTCAATATATTCAGAGTTTTCATTAAGTTCTCTCATGAATATTTTCCTAAACGGCATGCCATACTGTTTTTAAGTGCCACTGGGGTTTTAAGGGTTAAATGCCTTTCATTCATAACATTCGATGGTGCCCACCCATAGACTGATTGACTTGTAACCTTTAAATCGCTTAATGACATTTAATTGATTACACAGGAAAAAATCACATTTTAACAATCAAGCTTGATTACTGCACTTCAGTTTTCTGGTCTACCTTTCTCTCTTCTTTATCTGGGTCTGAGTAATTTTGGATTTTGATACCAGTGTAGCCTACTTATCCTAGTGAGCTAATGCAGTCCCGGAGGCATATTTGGTATTACCGCCTCTGTGAGCAGAGAGTTCAGCCTGCCCTACAGCGGAGTAAGCCAGGCTTCACCTGCAAACACAGGAATTCTCTCTCTCACACACACGCACACACACACACACACACCCACCCACACACACACACACACACACACACACACACACACACACAC
>QMIH01000141.1:332116-358110 GCA_003987875.1 Clarias batrachus
ACACACACACACACACACACACACACACACACACAAAAATACTGAAAAATTAAATGTAGCCTCTTTACTGAGCTGAAACAAAGCTGGTACGAGTAGATGTAGACTTACTAAGAGCTCTTTTTTTTCAATTTCTTTTTTTTTTTAGTAAATATCTTATTCAATGGTAATATTTAATCCGTTAACAACAAAGGGTCTGCCTTTGAACTCTAAACAGTGATTAATTAATATTTTCATTACTGAAATGCATGAATGAATTTTCTATCATTTCAAACAAATTTAAATTAAAATAGCATGCTCGTGGGCGTGTGGTAATTTGTATAATGCACACATAAATATCAGTTTGTGCATCATTTCTTTCAAAGCTTTCCATCTGTAGTCTCATGTATAGTGCATGAGGGCTGCTCTGTCAAACCCGGTAGCTGTATGCAGAGTGCAAATACTGACTATTTATGAGAGAATCACTGCATGGCTAATTTTATGTGAGGCATCTTTTCAGATTCAAGGCTCAGTAAAAATACCGAACATGACATTTCATTTGATTCGTGACAAACTAAATCACTACACTAGTCCTACCAAGGTGATGCAGGCTGAGCTGAACAGAGCGGGCGTGTCAAACCCGTTCGAACTCAGGCCACACGTGTCCTCTCACATTATGCTCTGTAGGTCATTTGATTGCAGTTTAATTCAATCAATTGTAATCTAAATTCATTAGCAATGGGACAATGGCAGAGATGTGGCACGGGGTGAAAGCTGACACCCTGATAGCTGATAGCTGCCCCTGAACTAAGCTGTGCCGCTTCAGCTCCGAGCACAAAACACTTTGTTAAGTGAAGCTGTTGCTTCTATGCAAAACTTGCAGCGTTATTACATTAAACTGATATTGATTTAAATTACAAATCAAATCCTCCAAATATTATTGGGCCTATTAATGTTATTTCATCATTTATTTTGCAAATGAAATAGTCTGCAAATGCAACTTTGTTCTTTATAATAGGTTAATTAGGTCATGCCAACCCTACTGTAATTGTGCTTTTTCTCATACTCATGCATCAAAAATAAATGTGTGCTTTTTTTTTTGGTATCATTTCACTTTTGAGGAATATGTGAAAACGGGCCATTTTTACAGAAACAATAATAACATAGATTTAAATATGGTATGATAAAATAGTCCAGCAGTGGCTAAAGTGCTTTTTGGAGACCCGAGGATCAATGAAGCCCAGCCAGGGGTGTATGATTATACATGATTTATTTATCCATTTGGTAAAAATCTGATCACAACACAACATTCACTCATTTATTCATTTTCCATGCCACTTATGCTCTGTAGGGGTCGTAGCGCTTAACCCAGGGGGCTCAGGGCATAACGCATGGACCACCTTGGATGGGGTGCACAGCTACAGTACACTGATGGCAATTCTGGAACATCAATCAACCTGCAACATGTTCTGCAACATGCTTCTTTGGACTAAGGATGGAAACCAGGGTACCCACAAAGCATGAAGAGAACATGCAAAGGTTATGTACTTAGACCAGAGGTGAGAAATGCCAAACCCTGGAAATGCAACACAACAACCGCTAAAACCACTGTGCATCCACTCAACATTATTATTACATTAAATAAAGAGCTCTTTTTTTTAAAGAAATAACCAAAAAATAAGTTACATATTAAATTTTACCTAATATTTTATAAATCTGCCCAGTGATTTTATTTTATGTACTATAATTATATATATAGGGGATCCTTAGATGAAAAAAAAAAATCTCAGATCTCATAAAATAACCTACCACAATATGGGCTTGCACAGTTGCCACCCCTGAAATTGGACAGCATAAAATTGTATATATGTATATAACCAACCAAATGGCACAGAGGCTTAGTGGTTAGCACTGTAGCCTTGCACCTCCATGGTCTGCATTACTCACCACATTGCACATTTGCACTACTGCACATATGCTGTTTCCAATTCAAGAGGAATAACAGGGACAGAAACATGGACAATTAACATTGCTGTTGACACATTCACTTTATTCCATACCTCCACTCATGTTCCACTCATACTGCTTCTGACATACCCACACATCATATCTTTCTATATTGCACATTCTGCACATTCAGATTCTGCACATCTTATTTAACTTGTATGTTTAATTTACACAGTTTATATTTTTCAATTGATTTTTTCATTGCAACTTTGAAAATTGTAAATGTTTTTTTTTTATTTTAAAATTTACATTTCTCTCAGTGCAATTTTCCCTTGCAGTAAAATCCTTCTATCCTTCTGTCTTTCCATGCTACCCTTCCTTTATTTTTTAGCTCTCTACACCACCAAGTTGTCACTGTTGAGCCATTCAGCTGGATAAGGGCGTTTTCCAAATGCTAGTGATATACCTACTGTATGAAGGTGCTGAGTAGAGTATGGTAGAGTATGGTGAAATATGGTGCAATATAGGGCAGTATAGTAGAGTATAGTGCAGTATGGCGTAGTATGGTGCAATACTGTGTACATGCATGGTACAATGATATAGTGCAATACTGTGCATGGTGCAGTACAGTGAGTATAGCACAGAATGGTGCAGGATGGTGAAGTATGGTGCACAGTATGGTACAATATAGGGCAGTATGGTACAGTAGAGTGCAGTATAGTAGAGTATGGTGCACTAAGGCGCAGTATGGTACAATATAGTGCAGTAAGGTACTGTATGGTACGGTGCACAGTATGGTACAATACTGTATATGGGTATGGTACAATGGTATGGTACAATACTGTGCATGGAGCAGTATAGTAGAGCATGAAACAAGATGATTCAGTATATTGACGTATGGTGCACAGTATGGTACAATATAGGGCAGTACAGCATACAGCATAGTGCAGTATAGTAGAGTATGGTGCACTAAGGTGCAGTACGGTAAAATATAGGGGAGTAAGGTACTTTATGGTACGGTGCACAGTATGGTACAATACTGTGTATGTGTATGGTACAATGGTATGGCACAATACTGTGCATGGTGCAGTGTAGTAGAGCATGGTGCAGTACGGTGAAGTTTGGTGCACAGAATGATACCATATAGAGCAGTATGGTACAGAACTGTGTAGTATATTAGAGTATGATGCAGTAAGGCACAATATAGTGCAGTTAGGTACTATACGATACGGTGCACAGTATGGCACTGTACAATACTGTGCATGTGCATGGTACAATGGTACTGTATAATACTTAATACTGATTGTGCATGGTGCAGTATAGTGGAGTATGGTGCGGTATGGTACAGTGTGGTGCAGTACTGGAGGCGCGTAAACGAGGGCACTATTAGATTATGTACGGTACGAAGTTGGCGCGCGCGGCTGAAGCCGTTCCGCCTTCTAACGCTAGGAGCCCAAACGGCCGCGCGCTCAGCCTCAAGAGCGATCAAAGCGGCTTAGCGAGTGCGCGCGCGTTTAATCATTCCGCGCTCGCGCCACTTTCCTTAGAGTTAAGAGATCCGATCCGATCCGATCAGACCTCAGCCGGGAGATCGGAGGTCCCACTGCGCGCGAGCGACTGAGTGAGCGTGCGTGCGTGTGTGCGCGAGCGCGCGTGTGTTTGTATGTGTATGTGCGCGCGTGTGTGTGTGTTTTAGAAGAGCGGCGCCTGTTTATTTGAGCAAAGTGTTTTTACCCAGCGCTCCGTCCGAAGGGAAGACCAAAGCATGCAGGGAGCCTCGGTGTGTTTCAGCTCGAACATGCTCCTCCTGATCACCGTAGTGATGATCGCACCGGGGAAAGGTAAGACATTTAAAGACGGCACCGTTCAGGCGCGCAGGTGTTACCTGATCTCTCTACCGGAGGCGCGCGTGAATGAGCGGGTTTCGCTGTGGTGCTGATCGCTTGCTTTCTCTTTCTGGTTTAACACGTGTTTTTATTTGCAATGACATGCCAGGACACAAGAGCGGCTATTAACACACACACACACACACACACACACACACACACACACATATATATATATGTACCTGCTTATATACTGTATGCATGTTTGTATGTATGATGAGAATAGGATAAAGAGAGAAGAATCTCTCTCTCTCTCTCTCTCTCTCACACACACACACACACACACACACACACACACAGAGTGATGCGTTATGCTTTCCGAATTGTGGTGAGTTAATTGTGGATCATGTCTGCTGTGTCCTCATATAGTTGTAACAGGTTCTTGTGCTGTGTCCTGGTGCCAAAAGTTTTACCCAGTACCCTTGACAATATATTTTCGTGCAAAAGATGATTCAAGGAGACTCGGCTTTCCAACTCAGGTTTGATGGTGTCAAACAAATTTGCAAGATGATTTATGCAACAGAAATAAATCCTAGGATAAATAAATAAGATTAAACCACCTTTCAGCCCAGACAGATCTGACTAATATCTAACAAATACATTTAAATATCAAAATACCAAAGTTACCTGTTTGTTTACACAAAAGACCAGTTTGTGTGTGTTTACATACTGTATATATAAAACAAACATTTTTTTTAATTGTATGTATTTATAATAATTTTGAACACATCCTTTGAATATTTAGATATGCATGTATTAGATATATTAGATTTAAGCCTATATAATTGGCACTGTACATGTATGTATAATATATCTAATATATCGAAATATCTGTACGATTCAAATGATTTGTAACATATTTTGTCAGCGTCTCTGTCTTGGTTCCTTTTATGCTATAATAAGCTATCATTGTGCATGCGTTATTTCATTATATTAATGCACAACATTTATGGGGCTACAAGTGTTCAGTATTTATGGCACTGCAGATATAACAAGTATAATTTACACATAGGCTTGCTGCAAGTACATTAAGCATATCATCTGATGATTATTGCATGCAATCATGTTTAAAAGATGAAACAGACAAATCTATACAAACCCTTATCAGAAGCGAAATTTCTTTAAAAAAAAAATTATTAAGGGATATACTGTAGTTTGCCTTGTTTGCTTCTTTAAGTAAACTTGACCTGAGCAGCCCGGAACTTACGTCTGCAAAATATGATCAGTCGTGACATTGGCGTACTGTATGTGTGAAGTGAAGCGAAAGTAGCTGGATAACCCATTTCTAATATTTTCCACCTTCATCGTGGGGCGCACCGGCTTCAGACACTCTATCTCCCTCTGACCATGAAAAGCACTTCAACTAATGCATCATCAATCCTTACCTTACAGTGAGGGGCAGCAGGTCCCACACTAACGCAAATGGATGACACCGGCATAAACATCATAGCTCTAAGACAACAGCGGAAGGTCAATACGGTGGTGTTTTGCTCGAATCCATTGGACATATGGGGCAAGAACCGGCACAGATTTAAGTATGGAGTATGTAATGTACACTGAGAGAGTAGCTGACTATCAGAGGCTGTTGTCTCCCCCGGAAGTGAGTAAATCCACAGCCGTTCCAGTTGAGCTCTCCCCAGGGTTTTACTGTGATTATGGGAGTGTCAGAGGAGGTTGACACATCGCTCCCCGCTGGCGCCGGGCAGATCCTGCCTCTGATGCAGACCATTCCTATTGAGAGCAGCCCAGCGGAGGTTAATCTATTAGCCCCCTGCACCAGGTGGTGCCCTGGTCACGTCAGCCTCTATCAGCCCTCTCAGCTGCCCTGCCTGTCAGTTCTTTCACTCCGCCATCAATTCATCAATGCCCTTGTCTCCTTTGGCACAAGAGGCTATACCAGACCCACGGTGTGGAACGGCCGCCCCGTTACACGCTACAATACACCTTGACATAATGGAATTTACGGTATGTTAAGAGCCTGTGAGTTCGTACCCTTGATTAAATCTGAGAGTAATAACTTGGGCGCTGTGTTTCACAGCCTCTCGCTCTGATTGCATGCAATCCTTGACATCTCTACTTTTCTATAAATGCATATAAATATATGGACAGTAATAAAGCTGTAAACGTATCGTCTTTCATAGAAATAGTGTGCATCCAGTTAAAAATAATACTTGCCTCGGGTGGGCCGCAAACACCTTGTACTGTATGTCTCGCTAGAAAGTAAGAAATGAAGTGCATTGAAATTGCCTCTAATGTGTTTGTCTATGTGGGTCTTATTAACATTAAACACACATGTTCATTAAAGTGGACTCGCAGTCCCATGGTACTGTACTAGATGCCCTTCCAGATTCTTATCCGGGTACTGTGGATGATAACGTCTTAAATGCATTCAAATCCACGGAGAGTTCCCTTGTGAATAATCTCTGAAAATGTCTCGATGATCAAGTGCCCTGCCAGACATCAGGAGACTATATTAAGGAGAAGAAAAAAAAAGAAGAAAAAGTGTACCGAGCTAGACATGTTTTGTTTGCATTTTTTTTGCCTTTTGAATAGATATTGGCCGTGTGATGATAAACCCTTGATGATGCACAGGATCTAATTATACAGCGCATTTTGAAAACTCCTCTGTACTTTTTTTTTTTCTGCTTTTTTTTTTCCAGTGTAGCCTGCATATCCGCACTTGACCTGGTTATGCCAAAGCCTGTATTTTCTTCCAATTATTTAGGATGTTATAGTCTCATGTGGCTGTACGTATACACACACACACACACACACACACACACAGTAAAACAAAGATTGTAATAAAATGTGGTCGAAATCATGGGTCAGGGTGCAGGGTTGCTTTATGTGCCCGTTCCTCTCCTTCTATAAGTCAGCAGCCTCAGTCCCATAAATCACGCGTATAGCACAGTATAATGTTCTGCAGTTTTAGTTTATAGCACAGCGCTGTTGAATTGTGGAATCTGTTTTATGTAACAGATGCTCCGACAACAGCGCTGGCTACCAGGCAAGTCACATGTTCCTGCTGACGCACTTGTTCTAACACAGCATCATTACTATAGTAACAACGTACACAGGTTCTTATATAAAGAACATAAAAACACATTAAAAAAAAAAAAAAATATATATGCATGTTTTTGTGGCACATTTCTATTTCCATTTTTGTTCATTTCTATAAAATGTTCATCTCTGATCATCTGATCATCTCCGGTTTCCTCCCACAGTCTAAAGACATGTAGGTTAGGCTAATTGACGTTCCCAAGTTGCCCGTGGTGTGTGAATGAGTGAGTGTATGTGTGTATGTCTGTGTGCCCTGCGATGGATTGGCACCCTGTCCAGTGTGTACCCTGCCATGTGCCCTAAGTCTCCTGGGATAGGCTCCAGACCCCCCGTGACCCTGAATACAGGATTAAGCGGTATAGATGATGAGTGAGTGAGTGAGTGAGTGAGTGTTGCTGTGTAAGAGGAAGTAAACACTGTGTGTTGTGCTACTTTGGGAAAATAAGCAATTCATCGTATTTACATTACCTACAGTACAGTAGTATATTCCATTTTATTAATATGATTCCTAATATGCATGTCTTTGGACGAAAACCAGAGGAAACCCCCAAAGCACAGGGAGAACAGCCACACAGACCTGAAATGGGAATCGAACCCGGACCCTGGTGGTGCCAGGCCACTGTTGTTTCTGGGGCTACGTAAAACCTACATGTAATACCTACACAAGCAGTTGTGTAAGTGTACATACAATACAGTGCATTAATCAATTATAACTGACCAAATGTTACTCTGACTGTATGGATCGTTTTAGCATGTTGCTCAGTTATTATATTGCGCAACAGTAACGCAACTTTTTATTTGTATATAATAAAAAAAATACAACCTTTTTATTTTTTTATGAGTTAACGTTGGCGAGCGATCCAACTCTATTCACTGTGCTGCTGAAAGGCTGCTGGCATTTTGTGAAGTGGAACGTCTTGTTGCATTTTACCAAATGCAGAATTTGACAACTAGACCGATCCATTTGTTTTTACTGATTCTCTTGCATGGCATACGCTTTACAGATGATTGGATCTTCAAAAATGTATCTGAATTCAAATATTTTTTTACTTCTCAGTAGGAGGAAAAAAAAAAATAGGGTGCATCGATGCAATGCGCTCCGGTAGCACTACACCTATGGGCACAATGTGGAGATTTAAGACTTAAAGTGAGACGGAGCAACCGATGCTTTAGTGTTACAAAGCTAATGACAATTTATAACCTCATTTAATTTAATTAATCTTTTTTTTGTGATAACATATTGTATATAAAAATCCCATTAAGTTGGTATTCTCATTCGGCATATAAAAGCTCTGAACTGAATCAGGGCTCGAGATCCGAACACTACCCACCTTGTTGAAAGATGATACTCTCCATGTTTTGTCGCTCTGATCATCCTCTCTGTCCGACTGTCAAAGCAATTTGCTTTTGGTGATGTCAGACAGTCAGCATGCTGGAGGAAAATACCGGTAGCATGTAGCCCCATTCATTGTATCCTTTATAATGTCCATCCGTCCATTAATCTAGGAACCTCTGTAGTCCAGACAGGGACTGTGAAGGCCAATGTTGATTACCATTGTACTGTATTTTTTCCCATTTTTACAACCATGGTGGGCATTCCAGTCAACATTCACAAACTATGGGCAATTTGGGAACACCAGTGAATCAAATCTGCATGCTTTGGACTGATGGAGCACCTGGAGGAAAGCCACCAGGCACGAGGAGAACATGCAAACTCCATGCGCACCGACATGAGGCGGGAATCGAACCCAGACCCGGGAGGTGCGAGTCGATGGTGCTAACCACGACGCTACCATGCCACCCTTTTATAACCTCCACCGACCATATAGGTTAAGATTTATAATTAATATCTCTGTCCCATTTGTTGCTCTGCTGAAAATGTTCCACCACAGAAATAATACCGAGTGAGTGCGTGAGTGAGGATGCATCAATGAAATGAGACCGCACTTGTAGCCGCGCAACAGATTCTGTTTGCCTGTTCGTTCCCAAAGTGCGTCTATAATCCATAGGAATGTTGTACAGTACATGATAACTGTATGTTAAGCCATGGTAAGGCATGCGGGCAGTTGTTCTAGTGTACGCAATCCCGAATTCCTGTCATACTGAATATTGCGCAGTGATTTCAAATGCAAGTCTTTTTCTGCATTCCAGCAAGCTAATCAAGGACTATTCAGAGCATGTATACCCTACTAATTGTTCTGAACAGCCTCTTTTCCAACTGGCTCATTTGCAAATGAGTGTTATTGTCACACCCCTAAGATGAAAAACGGCACTCCGGCACTCCCCAGGTGTTGCCAAGGTGCCGGAGAGCTTGTGCCTGCATCCCGCAGTCCTGTACATATAAGCCGATCCACGGCGGTACTCGTCAGTACGCTCCGTGTATATTCCCCTTATGCATTCGACTATCTGTCTGAAACGGTAAATATCCCGAGAGCCTGTGCTCTTTTAGCTTCTGTGTTCTGTGACAAGCGGCGCACTTTCTTCGTCGTTTCTGATCACGTCACACGGTTACACACTTATTGGACGGACAGATCGGTCACATGGTCATCTCAGTCCAGCTGGGCCTGAGCGCCTGACATGCTGATTACAGCCAGGTGGCCGTGTCTGTTCCTACCCGGTGAGCACGCTGACGGGGACGGCACATGCGCGGGGCTCGGCGTTATTAGCACTCTGACTCACAAGGCTTCATAATACAAGCTTTCAGCCTACTTGTATGGAGAAGAGGTGGCAGTGATGGAAAATGAAAAGAGCGTGGTTGGAGGTATTCATCACAAATCAATGAGGCAATCTCCCTTGATAGCAGCTGCTCCCCACCACCCGATTCCTCTGGCCGTCTCCATTTGGCTTGGGCCGGTAATCCATACTGCTCATAAATCCTGCAGGCCTTTTGTGGAGAGTTCAGGTCTTACTGTCAGCCATAAAGAATGAAAGGATGGAAGGGCCCTGCGCCTCGCTTCACTGGATATGATATCTCGGATTCATAATGCGCCGAGCGCCTCCGCTTCAACCCCCTTCTCGCTTGCGACCAATCATCCTGACACCGATGAGCTCGCCACACAGGGGCTACAACAGAGCCTACGGTGAGGCAAATGAAATACAATAGAAGAAGCTGTACTGAACTGTTTAACTGTAAACCATTATGCAAATGGGACACAGCCATATTTGGCGCTTTTAATGATCTCTGAGACGTTGCGATCGCTTTATCAACCCGGGATGCAACCTGGTTCCGCATCCCAGCAGCAGCAGCGGCAGCAGCAGACCTGGTGTCTTGCACATCTGCTCCGTATTGATTGGGAAGCCAGAGAAGAGCAAACGTTAGTGCAGTGCATCAGCTACCCCTCGCCTCTCCTGGACTGGCAGCCTGTATACACCTGGCTAATTGGGCCTGGCGTGTGCAGGGTATTCAGAGTCCGGGGTTTTCTGCAGTGATTAAGCATCAGACAGCCTATTCTTTCTTCGCACTGTTTGGAATGCCAGCTTCTATCTAGAAGCCGCTTCATCTCAAGCGAAGGACCGATACGATACGGCTCAGGACGAAGAAAGGCTGTGGGTAATCACCTCAGAAACATGCTTGGTTTACAGATTCACTTCCACATTGTTCAAAATGACCAATGCGATTTTTTTTTTCTCTCTGGAGTCACAGCGGATTGATTTAGCCTGAATACTGGTGCAATATATGCAAAGAGAAAAATATTCGATAATCATTTGGATAGCCAAATTTTCAGAATTATTATTATAATTATTATTATTATTATTATAAAATATACAGGAGTTGCAAGCAATAATGAGCGGGGCCAAGCACCCTGTGCCATCACCACCCAGTCACACCAGAAACACAACGGGCACATGCATTTAAATGGGATATGCAAATACCATTATGACATAACGGAGGGGAATTTCATGTTCTGACCTCCAAAAAAGCATTTCACCCAATATGATGTCCCACAGAAAGCTATTAACCATTTTTCGGCATACTGTATATAGGTTTCAGCCATCGTCATGGCTGACCCATTAAAGCTATCAAAAATCCCTCAATGTCTTGTCTTGTGATCACATGTGCTCGGTTTGGTGGCGATCGCATAAAGAAAGAGTGGATCAAAATCCTTTGGGTGCCTTTTGCAAAACGACCCAAAATTACTGACTTCCTGTTGAGTTGAGCCCATGACATGCGATGTGAAAGTTGTTCGGCTCAATGAGCTCTAAATGTGTCCGTGGTTTCGCGTGCATATGTGCAAGTGTATATAATCTACGCAGCAAAATCTCGTGTGAGGGCCTCGTGCCACACCCGGGGCCTAGACTTTCTTAGCCTATTATGCATATTACTCATTAGATTCCAACCTGTCTGCCAATTTTCATGAGCTTCTGAGAATGTAAAGACTCCAAAAGAGACCCAAATCCTTAAAAACAAACAAACAAGAGGGCCCGTCATAGTGCTTGGGCCCTAAAAAAAACAACTTTTTTCCAACACAGATCCCTAAAACAACAACGTAGAGCAGGCATGGGCAAACTACGACCCAGGGGCCACATGCGGCCCATTAAACGTTTTGATCCGGCCCGCCAAACTTGAAAAAATGTAATAAATGTTTTATTTCCCCTGTAATTCTGATGTTTCCTCACTAGATGGCGCACTCTAGATATATTGGCTTAGTTGAGGTGAAGCGTAGGCCTATTACTCCACGCTTGCACTTTACCCTTTGACCCTTTGACCAAAGCATGCCATCTATCTGCTCCTGTTCTGGCCCCTTTGTCAAATGTTAGAACTCAATGTGGCCCACGAATCAAAAAGTTTGCCCACCCCTGACCTAGAGCCTTGGCCGCCTGAGCCACCACTCCCTTCTTTGACCCCTAATTCTTTTAATCCTTGCTATTTCATGCCACAGAACTGGCACGGTTGGCAACATTGCAAATCCTGGGCAGTTAACAACCCTGGTGCTGGAGTACCCCCCTCTCACTCTGCTCACTTGAGACTTTCCCTTGTGTTCACATACCCACAGTGACCTATGACAGAGAATGGCTTCCTAATCAGATAATTACTTTGACCAGAGTAAGCAAAAATATCACACGGCAGAATACGCATCGTGACGCTAATACAAGCTCAGGTTTGGGAATGACGACTCCCGGGGGCAAAACGCTGAGCCTCTTGAGCTATTAAAATGATTCAGTCATCTCTCGAATAGAAATCCTCTTGGGCTCTCATACCCTGCACACAAAGTCATTCATCTGCGCACATATTACTTTCATGAAAAACATTCTTTATGTTTTGCTGCATATGAAATTCCCATGCCATTTATTTGGCTTTGAGATTCCAGCCTTAGGAAAAGCATATTCAATATGCAGCAGAGCTGCTGAGTAAAATCCTCAGACTTGCAATGATAAAAGATGCAATGCATATTATTAGGGCCACTATAAGCCTGACTTTCTTCCTGGAGATGAAAGCTGCCTTTACGAGGCCCGCTGTGACATTGGAGCTGTAAACGGTTTGCTTAAAGGTGAGCCGTGGGTTTGCCGGAGCTGTTGCTAATGAACCAAGCGTGTGAGTGTGACTCGGGTGATGTCAGGTCTCTGAGCCGCGCAGACAGCGCTGTAATAAAGATGAATAATGCAAATCCAGGGTGCTGGCATGAGGTACCTTCGGCGAGAGTCGACCTGCTCGTTATTTACCTTTACACAGTTGTCAAGGGGGATGGCATGCGGCGCTCAGCGGCAAATGGATGGACCGGAGAACTCGGAGACGGTAAAATAAGACAAATGTGACTATAAGGTTTGGGCATTAATCACAATAAAACCATTACCTTTCTTCTGGAGGAGCAAATCCTCACCGGGGAGGCCGCGGCTGTTTCGCGCTGGTGTGCAAAGCAAGCGACAGCGCTGAATAGCCGAGACGCTCCGAGTCGTGCAAGATGCTTGCGTTCATATTACCGGCTCTGGTACTTCACATGTCCTTAGGAAGAAAAAAAAAAAGATGATTACAGGAAGCTTTAGGTCTTTGAGCGGTAAATAGCAGAAGATTGCATTTAAAATAGGAACACTCTTGCCTCAATAGCGGTTAATTGCTTCGTACTAAGGACACGTTAACATTGCAGGCAGAGGGCTGTGAAAGAGCAGATGTGGAGCTTCGAATGAGCTCGCACTGTACGAGCACCTGCAGCAGAGCTGATTCTGTGCACTCTTCTGAAATGAGAACAGATGCACATGCTGCAAATGATCAGTTACGTTACCGATACTGTAAATGCCACTTCACAGACAGAGCGCGTCAGCGTACGGTTACAAGTTACCGAAACAACCATGCAAATATGAACATTTCTATTCTGTTCTAGAAGATTATCATATTCATGCCTCAGGTCTAGAGGGACTTACAGTATTGCAGTGTTATTTTGTGTAGCTCTGTTACAATCTGTCGACGTTCTTGGTGGCTTATTAAAACTTTCAGAGTGTTTGTGTGAGATGAGTCATTCTTAATAGTAAGAAAAAGTCATAAAAAAAATGCAAACCCTGGATTCTCTGGTACATCCTGACCACGCACTAACCTGAAAGTGACTATAAAAACTTTAAAATGGTCCATGATTCAGGAATCAGTCCGATCTGAAAATACAACTTTGAAGAGAATTACAGGAACATTTCCACTGTAAGTACGTTGCTTTTCTTCACTTTGTATTGGGGTGGTTAGCACTGTCGCCTTGCGCCTCCAGGGTCAGGGTTCAGTTCCCGTCTCTATGTGCATGGAGTTCGCATTGTTCTCCCCGTGCTTGGTTGGTTTTCATCCGGGTTCTCCGGTTTCCTCCCACAGTCCGAAGATATGCAGATTAGGCTAATTGCCATTGCCAAATTTCCCGTAGTGTATGAGTGTGTGTATGTGTGTGTGTGTGCCCTGTGATGGCTTTGTACCCCACCTTGTGATAGACTCCAGGCCCCTCGTGACCCTGAATACAGGATAAAGCGGTACAGACGATGACGATGACCATTAACAGTCACCAACAGAGCATGTCCTGCTTTTTTGTCGGCTCAGCTGAACCCCGAGCTGGAGGATGGTCCTTCTCCTCTGAAAACATCATGAACCCTCCATCTAGGAACCTCTGTAGTCCAACTAGGAAATGTTGAGACCAAAGGTGACCATTGTATTTATTCCCATTTTTACAACCGTGGTAGGCGACAGTGCTAACCAGTGCTAAGCCAACACCATGAACCATAGCGAACGCTTTTTATTAAAATGCAGATATTTTAAGAAGAAGGAAAAGTAGGGAATGTGTTTTTCTTATGGCTTTTGCATCTCACACGTTCAAAATGACCCACAAGTGAAGTTTGCTTAATTAGTCAAAAATCTGTGAGACCTTTTAATTATTATTAGTTATTTTAGAGCAGCTACAGTATAAACATTCGTTCTCTCACCAATCTCTATTCTTTTTTTCTTACGTTTTCTTAAGTTACAAGGCGAAACCAGAAAAGAAAGAAAGGAAGGAAAAAAAACAGAGCTTGTCATGTTACTGAGAAACTGGAAAGTCCTGAAAATGCTCTGATGCTAGAAAACATACTTTTTCCATAAATGTTAAGGAAACCTTGCCTGAGGGAACCCTTGACAAATTCTTGACATTTTTGTTGTTAAACATGTCTATTATTATCTTTAAATGGAATGGAGCTTCCATCATATACATGCAGAATGCGTTTTACTAAAAAAAACTGAACTGTATCAGAATGAGAACATGAATATAAACCTGTGGTTTGCAGCTGGAAACAATGTAATCTGCAGTTGTGTAGAGAATAACATTGTGCTGTTAAGCACCAGAAAATAATGCACGCGTGTGACACAATGCCACCTCAAAGTCGCCTCCTGAAATACAGTACAGTATTGTTTCTCTTATCGTACAGTCATTTACCAGTTACTCCATATTTTTTTCATTGATGATGACGTCATGCTATTTTAAACAGAAAGATTTTAAAGTTACATTCGATGTTATTGAATTTCCATGAAACAAAGCTAGCTCGTGTTTACGGTTGTTCCCTCACCAGTCTTTCATGTTTGTTTATGTTTAGGTTAGTAAGGCAAAATCAAACAATCAATCAATTAAACAAACAAACAAATGAACACAGTCATGTTTTTTAAACATCTCTTACAGTATA
Source organism: Clarias batrachus (assembly GCA_003987875.1). Lineage (NCBI taxonomy): Eukaryota > Metazoa > Chordata > Actinopteri > Siluriformes > Clariidae > Clarias > Clarias batrachus. The sequence continues at coordinate 347,101 of QMIH01000141.1, forward strand.
TAATCATGGCTCCTGAGACACTGAACATCATTAAAAAACAAACAAAACAAAACAAAAAAACTCTCTACAGAACGCGTCACTAAATCAACACTTAAAAAGTGAAATATATACAGTATATTAAGATTTTGCTAAATTTTTGAGTGGAAAGACATTTCCATTAAAATTTCCTTTATCATGAACATTTTCTACATCCACAGTAGGGATTTTATTTTTTACTAGCTGAAGTAGTAAAAAGAGCGTTTGTAGAAATGCTGTAGTTAAAAGGTTAAAACTAAAAATTTAATCAGCTTTCATTATTTCAGGTTGATTCCCAACATGAAATCACATTTTGTAAGGTTGAGTATCTTACGCTTTGTTTGCACTAAGTTGTACTTACGACTTGTCCGTCGTCAGCCATATGTTCTGTAACAGCACTCCCTGTTCTGTAATCAGAGAGAGAATCACAGATGAGAAATCAAAAAAGTAGATCAGATCAAGATTGAGTTCAGTCTTCAAACAAACTCAGAAAAACCCAGAAAAGTGGCCTTTTCCAATTTAAGTGCTATGATTTCAGCTGTGAAAATATGAACTAATCCCAGTAAAAATATTCAGTTTAGATTTTCTAATTTCGGTGTTTGTTTACATTCAACAGGTATCTCATTGGTAACTTATTTTAAAGTAGATTATTAAATCGGGCACATAACTAGGTGCAGATTAAACTTTAGCCAAATTCCAAAGAACTGCAAAAGTTTCAATAAATTCTGTCCAGTGGTTCGATTTAAGACCACATGCGAGGTACAATGTCAAAACCTTCTGTTTCCATTCCCTCACATAACTGCTCATAATTTCACTTCTACTCAACATTTCGATTTTCGACTCACATGTTTAACTACAGGCAAATACCAAAATACAGCCAACGTTTCATTAAATTCTGTCCAGCCAGTTTTGCGTGATGCTGTGACAAAATCTGGTTGGACAGACATACAGACGCACAGACATACAGACAGACGTACAGATGATCATCAAAAGTGCGAGTTCTGACCAATGTACACACAAAACCTTTATTTTACTTACATAGATTCACCCAAAAATATATTTAAAAAAAAGAATTTCAAAGTATAAATTACAGTGCAGTAGTGTATGGCCCTTAGAGCAGCGATTGTTCTGGGCTGATTTTGACCTGCTGACTTCAGATGACCTTAAGGAGTTCTTGCGTGGTGTTAGGTCTGCTTCTAGTTGATCTTCTATTTTTAGTTTCAAAGCCATGTTTGGTCTGAAATAATAAGAAAAATATCAGATTTGATGTCTACACTTTGGGACACCCTGTACATTACTATGAGCATTACTTGTGATTACATGAAGTTTACTACAGGGAACATAAAAATTCAAAATTAGTGTGTTTGTCTGATTTTTCTTTATATTAATATACATCATACCAAAGATTGATGCAAAGATTTTATTTTCCTTTTAATGATGAACAAAGTTCGAGGATGCTGCATGTTTCAGAGAAAGAACAAAACCACCGAGGAGTGTGATGATCAGGCTGTGCAGTACACCCTGTGCTGTTCCTTATAGGCTTTTAATGAAGCAGTGTGGAGCAGTCACATTGATTAGCTTTGTCAACCCACGCTGTTCACTTCACATTGTGTTAGAGGCCAGCTGCTCAGCACTTTGATCACTCGTGTAATGACTTGAAGTTTGAAGCTTTGCCAGATAGTGTCCACCTACAGGGAGCAGCTGCACACCGCACTTTCCTACTAGCGTTTGAAATCCAGTCACATAATCGAATGCGTTCGAGCTCTGTGGCGCCAGTACTTATTATTCTGTAAGAAGGGGATCTTTTCTTTTGATGCTTCTGATGCGTAGTCCTCCAAACAATCCCAGATGTGTATTGATGTGTTACTGCGATTGAACGTGGGATTTCAATTAGGGATTGTACTACATTATGTTGTCTCGCAATCTAATTGGATTTTTATCGATCACCTACAAGAATATGATTTCTATGGGGTTCCTACTTTGATGGGTCGCAGGAGGCCTGGAGCCTATACAATGGGGCTTGGGGAACTACGGGTACACCCTGGATGGGGTGCCAGTCCATCGCACGGCACAAAGGCACACACACTCTGACAAATTACAGACAATTTGGAAGCACCAATTAGACAATCCATGTCTTCGGACTGTCGGAGAGTATCGAGGGGAAACCCGACAAGCATGGGGGGCGGGGGGGTGGAATGCAAACACACACACACACACACACATACAGTATAAACCAATTAATCACAATTTAAAAAATACTCAGATTTACCTGTATTATAAATGTGCAATGTTGGAATAAAGAAATGAATGGCAAACTGATTAGAGGAAACAGATTATGCATTTTTATAATACAGTATCTCAAACATGAACATTTAACAAATGTTAAATAAAAATTTGCATTTAGTGGCTGACTGGTGTGGGGTTTGGCAACCCACTGATACCAGGGCTCGAACCCGATCCTCAGGTCCAGAAACCGACCAGCTCGAGCCTTAGCCGTCTGAGCCATCACTCCCACAGCTTCAAGCTAATGTATTCCTGTAAAATAGTTTGGTTTTATCCCAACTTCCATCTGGAAGCTTTTTATAATAATAATAAAAAAAAAAACATATAAGGAAGCTCTAGCACACCTGGTGATGTTTCCTTAGTCATTTTATTATCCGCGTTAAACGCACCGTTAGCACACATGGCCGGGAAACCCCGCTGCGAATATGGGAAGCCATTAGTAATAATAAATAAATATATAAATAAATATATTTATATAATAATAATATATTTATAATAATAAATATATTTACACAACCAACATTATTACAATACAACAGTGCGGCATAATGTATAGCACTGACTGAGTGTATAAGAAATCCCTGATATATTATTATTATTATTATTATTATTATTATTTTCTAACATACTGTATATACTCCATATTTTAGAATAATAATAATAAAACAAGAGAAGCATATACGTATAAAAGAATCCCCCAATATACAAAATGTTTAACAAAATTTAATAATAAAAATTATGGTAATAATAATGATAATAATAAAACCAGAGGAGCCATTTGCTTCCCGTTTTCTGTAACAGACAGATTTGTCCTGCTTCACTCCTTTTTAAACATCAAAGGATCGATACTGTAGGTACTGAAGCCCAGGACTGTTTTTGACCTCTGCCCTTGCTGATATTAGAATTGGTCCCGCAATGAAGAGTCAGAGGTCACCCCTGTGTGTGCTTTCCGTACTCGTCAGTGTAATTGTATTGATCGGTTCTGGCTGCAGTGTGTCAGTCTGACAGCTAGTCACAGATGTCAAGTGCTTAGGCGGTTTTCTGGGAGCTGTGGACTCAATACTCGATGTTAGGGCGATGCATCTTATCAAAGCGTATGTGTTCATTACGGCGTGTGAGATAGACGGGCTTCTGTGCATTATCGGTTGACGGCATGTTTACGTTTTGGGTCACTTTTACGCCGTCTGTAATTAATCCGTCCCATCTACAGTACTGTATATTCAGATTCTGAAAGGCTAAATTTATTTCTGGTTAAAACGATGTGTGACAAGGAGTTCATTACCCCACTCGTGTTCCTGAAGCATAGACGGCAGAATCTCATCTGGCCTCTGATCAGCATCCTGTACGTGCAGACAGTGACTCACGTTACGGTGCACACATAATGAGCGCTTCAGTACTCTTGTTCTGAAGTGTTAATGTGCTGTTTTGCTGAAATACTCGCTTTCTGGTGATGGGGTTAACTAGGAAATATTGGTCACTGCTAACCTAGATAGCACCAATGGTATACATCTCAATCCGTTGTTTGTTTGTTTTTCCAGTAATGCACAGCAGGAAGAACTCCATAAAGAGTACCATTAAATCTTTTTATTTATTTTTTATTTTTTTTACAAAAAGTAGTGTCGGGTGAAAACCCAGCTAAAGTATTGACTAAAGGCATGGACCAGGGAGAAACAGGTACAGATGATGACAAATGATCAGGCTGGTGATTAGTGTACTGGTGATGCTGAGCGGTTAGAACAGACGAGAGGGGAAATGAGGTTGCTGCTGAGGACAAGCGTTCCTTTTTCCTATAGTTTAATCTATAAAGCGTTGCCTCAGCAATTCTGTACATGATATAAAATATTCACAATACTCATAACGTCATGTTTATTGCTACTGTACATAACCAGAATGAGCTCGGAGGTGAACGCTACACCAGACAAACCTGCTGTAAATTTACTTGATTTGCGCCATGGACAGAATATGTCAAGTCGCGCTAAAAAGGCAGGTACGTCTACTGTATATTTTGATCGATGTCATCGACCTTAGAAAGCAATCGATGTTCTCTGTTGTCCTTTTGCACTTAACTGTGACATACGTTCGGCTGATTACGAAGCCGTATATCACGTCGTAGCTCGTTTCATCACTCTTCCACATTATGGCTTTGAAGGAGATCGGTTCCTTGCCGTCATATTAACATTAATGATGTGCGCAGGATATTTCATGCATGATGAGGATCCTGCCTGATGATTCAGGATGTAAGTGAGCCATTCATTCTCGTCAGGGTCTTCATTTCATCCTATTACAGTACATTGGATATTGGATATTGCATATCGCTTTTTTTGGACGTGGTGTTGTGATCAGATCAGATCAGGGCTGCAGGACGAAAGCTTTCGAGTCTCAGTGCTGAGCAGACAGAAGATGTCCAGGGCCTTAGCAGTTCAGCCCGTGGGGGGAAATTGGTCACCTACACCCCCTCCCCCTCCCTCGGCAAGGCTGTCGTAGAGAAACCCCCATTAAACAATGTGTCTGTCGTCTACCAGCAGCCATTTCTGCACTGTGACCCCGGCCAAACCCAATCTACTGCAGTGCAGCGCGCAATCCGCTCAGTCTGCAGACAGAAGGGAGTTCTGCTGTATGGCTCAGACTCTCTCCAGTGTAAAGCACAGAGGGCCGTCCTTGAAGACTGGGGACTATTTATTTATTTATTTGCTTACTTATTTGATGGCCCGGTCATTGTTCTATAGTGGCCAAGACCTTTGATGACATTTATTGTGATGTGGTTACTTGGCCTTGTGCCTAGAATGCACTCTTGTGCTCTTTTTGATCCCTCAGGGAACCACGCAGAAAGTGCGTTATCCAAAGATTTTTGTTTGTTTTTTTAACTGTTTTCCAATGAATAGTGAGATGTGACACATTTCTATCACAACCAGAATGAACCTTTTGATCATTGGTGCTTCTTTTTTTAAATGTATTCATTTTTATTTTTTACTCTCCCTAATTTAGTCGTGTCCAATTCCTCCCAGTCACTAGGGGGCGCTCCCACATTAAGGCTACTACTACCACTCAGCTGGGAGGGCCGAAGACTATCACGTGTTTCCTCCGAACCACGTGACGCCAGCCGACCGCATCTTTTCGAACCGTTGGGGGCGGAGTAACACACTCGGAGGACAGCACTATCCGCACCTTCTGTTGCGCGAACTCACAGACGCCCCTGATTGGCTGTAGAGTCGTGATTAATGTGGGAGCGCTAAGTACCTCTCATCCCTCCCCTCTGAGAGAGCTCGGCCAATGAGCTCTCTCTAGACCTCCGGCTGTGAGAGGTTACAGCATCACCAGGGATTCGAACTGGCGATCTCCGGATGATAGGGCGAGCGCTCTACCACTGCGCCACTCAGAGGCCATCACTGGCGCTTCTATTGCATTGGACTTCACTCCAGTGAATCAGTAAGCCTTGGCCACCTAGGAGGTGCTAGGGAACCCCTTATTTTATTAGTAATTATCAGCTCAATTAATGTTCTATTACTAACCCCTGTTATCAGTATTTTGCTCTAGAATCAAACAAACAGATGTGAAAGACTTGTTAAATCATCTGGAGGTGTTATTGTCTATCCTGAAGTGCACACAAGGCTAGCTTTACCGAGGGTTGTAATGGCTTTGTGCGTGCTTAAGGCTCACCAGGTTGTGAGTTCAAATCTCATAGCCGTCAACATTACGATAATTACGTACGAGACAGATGGGACAGATGTTCAGTCGCTGCCGCCAAAATCCATTGGAACGGATTAAATTGTGTTTATCATGGATAGTCTTCGGGTCGAGTGATCTGATGTGCAGCAGAAGTGGAATCGAGCGAGGTTGCTTACTCTCAGCTGGATTTGATAATTAACTGGAAGACACACAAAGACAGACAGCCAGAGGGATCCGTGAAGGATCGGCTTCACCATTGGGATAAATGGCGTGATATGAAGTGACAAAAAAAACAAAAACAATCTTCGAGACTCAGACTTTATGCATGAATTCTAAAGGATTTAACAGTGATGATGTATCGTATTAAGATGTGTGATGGAAAAAAAGAAAGAAACCCAGCCGGAGAGCTGGCGTGCAGATGTCCTCATCTCTATCTGCTCTTCCAGGAATGACATTGCCTTTCTTTAAATGTTCCGTACCTTTCCTCTTTCTCTCGGTTTCTATTCTCCAGAGTTCTCCGTGTCCGTCGGTGGGCAAAGCCGAGCTCTAAAATGGAGAATGCTTAAATAAATTATGTAGCTGCCACTAAGTAATTCCCCTTTGTACTCACCTGCGGAGAGGTTCGGCTTATAAGGCGCGTTCTTGTAACCCTGCGAAGATGAGACAAAGCATTCGCTGTCACTTACAGTATTGTTGAAAGAATCGCATAATAGAAAAAAAAGACATCATTTGTCTAGCGCTTTTTTTTTTTTTTGCTGGTACGTTGAGTGGAAGAGAATGTGTGTAGGGAAATGAGGTGACCCTGGGCCTTTGAAGTGCATGACCATCATTCCAATACCTGCAGCACTGAATAGAACCCCGGATAATGTAAAAACGCTCATCTGTAACAGAGTGCTGCTTCCTTTGAAGCTTTATTCTGGAAACACGGAGGAAAATCGAACCAGACAAAAGGTTCAGTGCTCGCACCAGAGCACTTACTGTGCACCAATTCACGCCGTACTTTACTAATACTGTTCCACACGTCGAACCTTCAATTCGATTTGTCGCTTACAAACATACTGTGGCGTACTATTCGATTATACGGTATGAGTGCACAGTATGTTTTGGGTGCACGATTTTATATATTCATGCAGTAATATTTTTGATGGGGGGGGGGGCGTGGGGAGGGGGGCATTTTGCATGTACAGGAATTTGCCAGCTGGCCTTGCTTGCGTGGGAAGATTTTAATCAATTAGTGAAAGGCCACAAGCAATTGCGCAAAAAAAAAGAAAATAAATGAAAGGTCTGAATATTTCTGTCTGGCCGCCTTTTAGCTGCAGTTAAGACTGCACTTGGTACATTATTTCATTTATTTTTTTCCACAATGCTGTTGAAGTCTTGAATATTATAACAATAATAATAATAATAATTCCAGTCTTGTTGATTACAGTATGTTTCCAAAGCCAAGGTTTCAGTTGCACAATTTTCACTTTGGCTTCAAACATTGCGGCCTTACAACCCAAGGGTTTGGGTTTGATTCCCGCCTTGGCGTCTGTGAGTTTGCATGTTCTCCATGCGCTTGCTGGGTTTCCTCCGGGTACTCCGGTTTCCTCCAACAGTCCCATTACGTATATAAATGTGCAGGTGAATGTTGACTGGAGGTCCTCACACGGTTGTAAAAATGGGAATAAATACAATAGTCATCATTGGCCTCCATGGTCCCTTGTTGGACTACAGACGTTCCTAGATGGATGGATAGATGCATAGTTTAAAAATCATGGTTCTGACTTGCGCTGATATTATTAGCTATGGTGTAGCAATTAAACCAAAAGGCAAAATATGGTGATGGTACATAAAGGCATGGAAAATGACTTGTTACTTCAAGGCCATGGTCAACAGTGATATTATATGACATGCTCTGACTTTAATACTACAAGAACAAATAGTCTGTAGTAGTCGATTTACTACAAATTGACTACAGGTAGGCCTACAGGAAACATACACTAACTGGCGACTTCATTAGGGACACTTGTTTAACTGCTCGTTAATGCAAAGGTCTAATCAACCAATCACATGGCAGCAACTCAATGCATTTATTCATGTAGACATGGCCAAGACATGCTGAAGTCGAACCAAGCACCGTAATGGGGAAGAAAGATGATTTAAGTGAATTTGAACGTGGCGTGGTTGTTGGTGCCAGACGGACTGGTCTGTTTGTTTCCAAAACTGGTGATTGACTGGGATTTTCACACGTTGACATCTCTAGGGTTTACCAAGAATGATCTAAAAAAGAGAAAAAAAATCTAGTGAGCAGCTCTTCTCTGTGTGTAAATGCCTTGTTGATGCCAGAGGTCAGAGGAGAATGGCCAGACTGGCTTGAGCTGATAGAAAGGCAACAATAACTCAAATAACATCTTGTTACAACCGTGGTATACTGAAGAACATCTCTTGAGCCTTGAAGCATCTCACCAGGTGCCGCTCCTGTCAGCTAAGAACAGGAAACTGAGGGATATAATTGGTGAGCATGGGCTCACCCAAATTCTACAATTGAAGAACATTGCTGTATCTAATGATTTCTTCTTCGTCATTCTGATGGTAGAGTTGCAATTTGGTGTAAACAAGGTGAAAGCGTGGATCCATCCTGCTTTGTATGAACAGTTCAGGCTGCCTGTCTTACCTGAGTATTGTTGCTGATCGGGTCCTGATCGGATCCCTTTCTGACCACATGAAGCCACAAGTTAAATTAGCCTGGTTTATTGAACATGTCAGCGTGTTCACTGTATTCAATCGGCCTCCACAGTCACCAGATCTCAATCCAAGAGGACACATTCCATTACATCAAAGCCCTTGGCAGACACCCTTATCCAGAGCTACTTACATCTCATTATACATTTGAGCAGGCGACAGCGGTGTAGTGGGTAGCACTGTCGTCTTGCATCTCCAGGCTCCGGGCTCAATGCCCGTCTCTGTGTGCATGGAGTTTGCATGTCCTCCCCATGCTTGGTGGGTTTCCTCCGGGTACTCTGGTTTCCTCCCACAGTCCAAAGACCTGCAGATTAGGCTAATTGGCGTTCCCAAATTGGTGTTCACAGGCCTCCCGTGACCCTGAATACAGGATGAATCGGTCTAGACCATTTTGAGACGAATGGAGCAGTTGAGGGTCAAGGGCCCAACAGGGACAATTTGGTGGTCATGGGATTTAAACCTGGGACTTTCCAAGCCGTACCGTCATCCAGTGCCTTAACCACTGAGTTACCCCGACACCTTTAGCATGTAGTGGAACGGGAGATTCGCATCATGGACGTGCAGACAAAAAATCTGCAGCAACCGCATGATGCTTTCCATGAAGTCAATATGGAAAAGAAAATCTTTAAGGAATGTTTCCAGGACTTTGTTGAAGTCATCCATGAAAAATGAAGGCAGTTCTAAAGGCAAAAGTGGGTCCAACACGGTAATAGCTACAGTACGTGTACCTAAAAGAAGAAGTGATCAGTGAGTGGCGCCAGTGGCAGACTTATACTCATAAAAAGGTGCTACAGTATGAATCCTTTTCAACGTGCTCAAACATTTTGTACCCTAGGCCTTGAAGCTGCGAATGACTCCGGTACGCGAGACATCCTGGTGTGCCTCACTCGTACCATCATGATTTTTGTAGTTGTAGCAAAAAATTCTGAAAGTGGATACTAGATTTAATGGTACTCCTCTGACTGTAGTGCTGACTGGGATAGAATCTGTAGTTTGTTCTAATACATTATAGTTTCTATAGTAACAGCCTAGCCTCATTCTCAAGGACCGGTCTGGTACTGCTATACCTCTGCATGCATCTAATAATAAACACTTAACATAAACCGGTCTTATACAGTGAATTATAGTAGTATGTTCCTATTAAGCTCCACTCCTTCGTCCTACAGTACTGTACATTCCTTACTTAAAAAAAAAAGAAAGAAAAAAAACCATAGCTGTCCATCACCGAGAGATCCGGACGGTAACCATTGCTGAATCTGCTTCTTTTTTTCACAGGTGTAAATTTTCCTTTCCTGTTCTATTGTTCGGTATGCTGGACATCTGTGTTTTTTTTTTTGTTTGTTTGTTTTTTTTACCCCCCTTCCATATTTCCGAGATCCTGAGAAGTCTGCTTCACTCATTCCCATTTAATTACCAGCCTCCCACACTCCTCGCATTCTTCTTACCAGACCGTCCGAGAAATTCTCTGCACTTCTCGCAGAAATTCTGATATCGGCTGTACATGGCATCTCTGTGTGAAAGTGTTTGTTTAGCAGTGTGTGTGTGTGTGTGTGTGTGTGTGTGCGTGAGATGCATCAGTGTTACCATAGAAACCTGAGGTACCTGTGCAACCTCTGAACTATCTCTTTTTATCTGCAGGAGCTCTCTCCACGCTCGGGAAGTACAAATCTTCACTTTATGACTTAGGGCCGGGGTCTTGACAGTTGGAGTAAATAAAACGATGTCTAAGAGCTTCACTTCCTCTTTCTGTACTCACTTGGCTTTAAACTATTAGATCCAACACTCGTCCTGTCTATCACACTGACCTTTTTTTCTTCTTCTTCTTTGTTTAACAACGCTCAAACTGAACCTATTACAGAAAACCCGACCAAGAGGTCGGACGCTGCATGTGCATATATGAAAGAAGGTCGCGGCTCTCTTCTGAGCGTTGCTGCACGATGCGCATCTACAGTAATATGGCAGAGTCGCATACAGTAATCAGAGTATGTCATATCGAATGTTGTAACTAATCTGACTCTATGTTAGAGCCAGAGAACAAAAAAATCTATATGATGAGGTTAAGAAGTTAAGGTGTTAAGGTGACATCATCATTTTCTTCATCATCATCATCATCATCATCATCATGTGTCACTGATATCGGTGATAGCAAAATTTATTTTGACCCTTAAAACTTACTGAAACCAGTTAATAAATGTTGAATATGTTTATGTCAGGTTATGATGTTATGAAAGGTTTAGTTCTGAATGTGATAAACGTTACAGTTTCACTAATGATTTTGGTCAATTGTGTTAAATTCTGTTAACCTGTAACTGTAAGTATATA
>QMIH01000141.1:371745-409261 GCA_003987875.1 Clarias batrachus
TATATTCAGATTATATAATGTATAAAGCACTTGCTTATACTGTATGTCAGATGTCAGGTTTCATCACTTGGCCGTGTGTGTGTGATGCTGCTGGCTGTACTGTTTTAGTCATGTAGAGTGTGCGCTGCTTGAAAGTACATGATATTAACACAAATACTGTAGCATATGTATATATATATATATGTATGTATGTATGTATGTATGTATGCATGTATGTATGTATATGAGTTTCCTATTTAACAGACTGAGCAATACATTCTGGATGTGGATGCGCTGACAGGTTGAAGTCGATGATTTCGTAAAACTAATTCTGCTATAATTAAAATAGTTGGTTAGATTGAGGACACTCATGGGAGCAGACCATTCCCCGTCTCTGTCTTTCTCGCTCATGTGTGTGTGTGTGTATGTGTGTGTGTTGAATTTGAAAGGATATTATACGTAGCGTTATCTTACAGCATCCCTTCTTACTGATTTACTTTCAAGTCTATTTTACTCAGTGATAGACATGGAGTGCGCCAAAAGCATATTTCAACCATACTGAAGGATCCTTTGATCAAGGCCGGGGTTTAATGGGTTGCCGCAGACGGACGTCAGACGCGGCTCTAGCAAACAAGATGGCTGGCTGTTTATCTAATGCTTTATCTGTAATGGGAAAAGCAGTGAGGAAATGAAAGAGGACGATAAAACAGCGTTGATAATTCAATTAATTAAAAGCGAGATTACGTTGCGGTCGCCTCTCGGCGCCGCCGCCCAACATGGTGTTGTGATCAGCGACATTTTCCATTGTTAACGTCTGCAGAGCGGGAAATATTTCATGTTAATTACATAGCGGATGCGAAACAAGGCTTTGTAATGAGAATGCTTGTCCCTACATAATGGATGGTCGCTGAAGCACAGATATGTGTGTGTGTGTGTGTGTGTATGAAGAGCTGACCCCCTTTTTGGCCTTTGAAGTAAAAATTTTGCATTTGTGTCCGCCTACTGCTTAACATAGCGACGCACAGCATGTTTACAAGGGGGAGAAACGTGGGCAGTGATGACGACCATGAAGCACTTTGCTGAGTGCTAAACAGCACACACACACACACATACACACACACACACACACACACACACACACACACGCACAATGTATCATTTTACGCTAATCTCCGAAGATTTGCATGTTGGCCAGCAGTGGCAGGTTGGTCCGGAGTGACGTTCGGGGTCTTGGCGCGTCCGTCACCGTGCACCGCCGAGGGCGAGATCCTCTGACACTCCTCGCAATCAAAATAAGCCGGCATGCAAAACAGACCTAATGATCAATTATTCATTTCAATACGCTTGTCTCACATAATGGTGTTAAAATTGCAGTGCCTGATCATTTCATACTGTTTCACACTTCAGTATTCGCTCCACATTTCTACGCCTGATTAGTCTTTGAAACAAACCGATCGTACTCCAGAGCGCGTTTTATCTCCTGCAGTAACGTACTTATACTCACACTTAAAGCTATACTTCAAACCGTAATAGATAAGATAATGCCGAATCGACCTGTACCATGAAAAGAGGATTTTCATGTAGAATCAAAGAAAATAAGTCTCTTAATCAGCTCATATACAGTACAGTAAATACCTCGTATTAATTCGTGAGACAGATTTACATTTTATCTGTAGAATCACAGAGTCAAACCCATGTTGCTGAATATTTATACTGCAGATCACATACAGTATATGCATACAGAGGGGGAAATCCTAATATTAAGTATTATTAAGAAGGTGGCTTAATGGTTAGTGCTGTCGCCTTGCACCATCAGGGTCTGGGTTCGAGTCCCACCTTGGGAATGCCTCTGTGTGCATGCTCTCCGTGCTTGGTGGGTTTCCTTCGGGTGCTCTGGTTTCCACCCACAGTCCAAAGACATGCAGAATAGCCTAATTGGAGTTCCCAAGGAGAATTTACAGGATTGGGACTGAACAACTTTGTGTTCATAAGAAAATCAGGGAGCATAAAGACTGTACAGTACTTTGTAGCAATGGAAAAAGATCATGTGGTCTGATTAATCCTATTCCAGAGCGATAGGTGTGTTGGGGGAAGAACAGAAGCGATGCACCCATCATGTACAGTATAGTGGCCAGTGTACTGCACAAGTGTCATGATCTGTGGTTGCTCAGGTCCAGACTCAATAAACTGAAGTCAGCCGGATATACTGAATGATCAGGGCGGTATCACATCAATTCAGTTTTTTCTTCCCTGATGGTACAGGCGTTCTGTATTCCAGGACACAAATTGTGAAAGTGTGGTTCTGGGAGCGTGAGACCCACATGAACTGGCCACCACATTGTGAGCTGTAATCACAGCTAAAGGAGATTGATCTTGAAATCTTAGAGTGTGCGCTTTTATTTATTTTTAATTTAAATTTTTTTAAATTGACTCATTTGATTCATTTTGTAGAAGTGATTCATGGAAGCTGATCACATGCTTTTGTGAGTTGCAAAGTAAGCAGAAGAGAGGAGCTGTCTTTCTCTGTCTCTCTTTGGGTTCTCTTGCTCTCACTGCCTGTCTCCTGACAGAACGGCTCTCCGTGTCTTTCTGAGAAAGAGGAAATCCCTTGAGTGCTCAAAAAAAAAAAAAAAAAAGAAAAAAGAAGATTATATATGCCCAGAAATCTCACCATATTGTCTCAGGCAGTAGACACACATCTGTTTCTGACATACTGCATGCTGATCGGATTATATTACTTTATTTGATTTGATATCATATCTGTACGCATCACCGTTCTCTGTTCCTGTATGAACTTATGGATTTCACTTGGCAATATTAACTTATAAAAACACTTTTCCCATTAATACAGTAGATTGACTGTTTTCGAACTGAATGTGATTTCGCATCATGTTGGGGATTCACATGCCAAGATTTCCATCAGTCTGATTTTCAATGCAATAATCTGATCTTATATACAGTATAGCTGTTTTTTCCTCTCTTTTATTAAATAATTATAAGAACGATACAAAAGATTAGAATGACTATCTGGTGAGAATAATTGTACATACAGAACAAACTAAGAAAATGAATAAGTAAGTGAATACACAAATCAATAAAAAAAGAAAATAAAATAAAAATGTATATATAAGTTTTATTTTTTAGATGTAGAAATGTCCTATAATATTAATAGATAAATGAATCTACAGTACATGAAACATGTATACACACTTTAGAAAAAAAAAACTTTTAATAGCTTAATAGTAAATGTATTGCTATACGTTATATACAGCTATATATAATAATATTATGATAATTATATGAAGATTTTATTAATATTATAAATATAATATTAATATAATATACATTATACTATTTTTATTTTCCTGAACTGTGTATATATATATATTTTTTTTTTGGCTGACTGTGTGCGTGTGTGTGTGTGTAAAACATTAATTAATTAATTAATTAATTAATTAATTAATTAATTAATTAATTAATTAATTAATTAATTAATTAATTAATTAGTCCAGTGGCACAAGTACATCCCAAAATGATATGATAATGCTTTTAATATTATGGCTGATCAGTGCGCATGAAATACTATATGAAATGTCTACGTACAGTAGGACCATCACACAATCACAGCGATGTAAAATACACACCAGGAACAGGTTTGCATAGCTGTTATTCTTCTGTTTAATTGGTGTTAAAAGGATTACCTCGTTCAAATCGGATTAACGTCTCAGTCAGTTTATTCTGTCCTGTTTGAATGACACTTTTTATTATTTTTCTGATTTAATTATATGGTTTAATTATTATTTCGGACTAAAGCATTAGGATGATTATTAAAAGAGCCTTAAGCAGCATGTTTTGACCACTATACAGTGTGTATATATNTATATATATATATATACTGTATGTGTGCATTATGGTGAGTAAACTGTTAAATAAATCACAACAAGCATTTTAACACCGCTTTGTGCAGGCTGGATTACGTTAACCTGAAAATAAGACATTTTCTTGATACGTTTGTGTAACTGAGTATCTCGACCCATACCGATGCGTGAACCATTCCTACCGTACAGAACTACGGTCCCCTCCCCCTCTCCCACCAGACACGGCATTTAGATGGCACTTCTCTAATTTGTAATCACTTTTTGCTGCAGGAGGTTTTCTGGACAGATTACTCCGTGCTTGGATGCGACTGTTCAGGGATATAAGTGGAGCGAAATCTTAATAGCTCTCTTATGTCTGTGCCGTATGCCATGCCTCTGTTTGAGCCGGCTGAGCCAAGGCTCCCCAGGGAGCAGCGGAAAGCTCGTGAGGTTGTTTAATTAAGGAAAATCATTGCCCGGCCGAGTGATCTGGAAGGCTTTACTTAACGGGGAACTGAGCTAGATAGGCCTGATGAATTCTGCTCCCGGTCCTTTAATTGACCTCAAGCTCAGGGAAACTAAGCTGAAAGAGCCCATCTTTAGTCCCAGTGCAGAAATAAAAGATATTTAGACATAAATGAGCGTACCACACATCGAGCGAGAGAGGCAAATGCTATTAAACTGAGATTAGACAGCATTTTACTCCCTCAGCCAGCAGAGCCGATTGAGAAATCAGCCCCAGTTTGCAGCCCCTCTCTCCGAGCAGCCACATTTTTTGATCCGTCTCCCTGGCGGCACTAACTCTGAATAATGATGGAGCCCACCTTTGCAAAACGGAGTGGAAGGGCATTAAAAGAACAAGTGGTAGATGAATGAGAGTCCCCAACCACAACCCCGCACAGGCACGGGCCAGGACCTGATGATAAATAACATTGTGACAGAGGGCCAAGAGACCTGGCGATGGCGCAGGAGCGGCTCTGTGAACCGGATTAAACATCCGGGGGAAAAAAAACAAAAAAAACAAGCCTCGGTAGAGGGGAAATTTCTGGTGCTGGAATACGAGGCATGTACAGTAATTACAGTGTCCCGCATCACGTCGTGCGCCCGAATCAACCCCAGTTCAAATGCACCGACTTCAGAACGCTGACAGTCTAAGGATGAGCGAGCGCTGCTCCTTTCTTAAGCTTTTGCAAGGCTAACACAGCGGGAGAGGAGCCCTGGAGCGCTCTGCATAATATGAGATGACACCTCACTGGGACACAGTCTGAAGTCATGCCATGATTAGCATAACCAGGCAGAAATGTTCAACAAGTCACTGTTCAGTGGAGCACAAAGAGGAGAAGATTCGAATCATGTCTCAGGACTGATGCTTTTTGGGTGCGAGAGATATTTGTGGGCACGAGAAATTGATGTCGTATTGACCTGATGGAGTGCAGAAAAGAGAAGCTGACCCTGTATCTGCTTAAAAACGCAATGTTCTCTGTCTGCTGCACTCACTTATGGATTTTTGCTAACCGGTTATCTCTTGGACAGAATCCTCAGATAGTAAGCGGACTTGTTGAAGCTCCAAGACTCAGTTACTGCATTTCTGTGTGTGTGTGTGTGTGTGTGTGTGTGTGTGTGTGTGTGTGTGTGTGTGTGTGTGAGTGAGAGAGAGAGAGATTTGGACGTGGAGCAGCAGGTTGTGCTGGTGGTGTGTCTTCTGGTGCATGACTTGGCATGCAATGAGTGTCTCACCTCAGGCTGGTCATTATCATTCAGTCTGAGCACAAGGATGGTGGAAGAGATCAGCTCCAGGAGGATAAGCATAAAAACACAATGGACCTGCTATAATTCTCAGATAAGGCTAACTCACTGACCTGCTAACTGCTGGTCCTTTATTTGTTCCTGTTTCTAGTAAGGATACATCAGCGCTGCTATCAGGCATCACACTTAAAGCATGCTCATTTACCAGATGCTCGTAAAAATGGATCGTCAAAATCTCAAACCAGGTGACGCCATCACGTATGCTTAGAGCATGATGACTTGTAAATGAACGCGTGACGCGAAAAGGCAGCACTCATTAGATCCGTTGTTCCAGCACGGCTCCCTCGCCATTTTGAAGCGACATGGCAACACATCTGGTTTGCACTTAGTCGGACCATCACTTGTTTTCCAACAGGACAGTGATCCCACACACACCTCTAGGTTATGTAAGAGCTATTTGTCCAAGTAGGAGAGTGGTGGAGATGACCTGGCCTCCACAATCACACAATCTAAATCCAGTTGAGATGTGTTGCGATGAGTTGGACCAAAGACTGAAGGAAAAGCTGCCAACAAGCACTCAACATCTCTGGGAACTCCTTCAAGATTGTTGCAAAACCATTCCAGGTGAATACCTCTTGATGCCAGGAGTGTGCAATGCTGCAATCAAAGCAAAGAAGAATCGAAAAATATAAAACAAATTCCTGGTTATTTAACACATTGTTGTTGACATTGTTGCATAATTCCATATTTGTTCTGTCATAATTTCATTATCCTCAGTATTAATATACAATGTTGAAAACAATAAAAATAAATAAATAAGAAAACATTGAATAAGCAGGTGTGCCCAAACATTCGACTGGTACTCTGTATTATATTAGGTATTCAAGGGCACGGAATCACTAGCTATTGCTTTGGAAACCATTGTGCATAAATATGCAGATGTTTTTAAATTTAAAAAAATATATATTCACAATTTTCTTACCCACCAGCTGACTGCTCTTTACCGTACAACAGCTAACAACCAGTGGGAAAGGACTGTTTGTGTGCCTATTATAAATAATACATGAAGGTAAATAATGGTAAAAAGGGTCATTTAGGTTCAACTACCAATTTTTACCCTTATTTATTATGTTAAAAAAATATGATTAAAGAAACATCAGCAATGTATTAATGAATCCATAATTTCTGTTCTAAACGTGTCTATTATAAATAATGGTAAATAATAAATAAAGGTAAATAATGGTAAAAATTGGTCATTTATGTTCAGCTACCGATTTTTACTCTTTATTTAGCATTATTTATTATGACAAATAAAAATAAGCTTTTAAAAAATCAGCAATTTATTAATAAATCCATAATTTCTGTTCAAAGTTTTGATTAAACTAAACCACGTTGATCACGATTGATAAAAATCTGAAATAAAAAAAATCTTAAATAATTAAAAATATATATGATTAAAGAAATATCAGCATTTTATTAATTCATTCGTAGTTTCTGTTCTAAATGTGTCTATTACAAATAATTGGTAATTGGTCATTTATGTTCAACTACCAATTTTTACTCCTTATTTAGCATTATTTATTATTACAAATACAAATCTGATTTTTAAAAGAAATCAGCAATTTATTAATGAATCCATAATTTCTGTTCTAAAAGTGTCTATTATAAAAATATGGTAGCTAATAAATAATGGTAAAAATTGGTAATTTACTGCCAATTTTTGGCCCTTATTTACTGTTATTTATTTTGATTATCATCTTTAAAAAATTAATTCAATTTTTTTATTTATATGAAAATAAATAATGGTAAATAATGGTAAAATTGGTAATTTAGATTTAGCTACTGCTTTTTACTATTATTTACCATTATTTATTATGATAAAAAAAATCCGCTTAAAAAAATCAGCAATTTATTAATGAATCCATAATCTCTGTTCTAAAAGTGTTTATTATAAAAATATGGTAACTAATAAATAATGGTAAAAATTGGTAATTTAGGTTAAACTACCAATTTTCGGCCCTTATTTACTGTTATTTATTTAGATTATCATCTTAAAAACATTTTATTTAATTTTTTTTAATGAATCCATAATTTATATAAATATAAATAATAGTAAATAATGGTAAAATTGGTAATTTAGATTTAACTACTGCTTTTTACTATTATTTACCGTTATTTATTATGATAAAAAAATCAGCTTTAAAAAAATCATCAATTTATCAATGAATCCATAATTTTTGTTCTAAATGTGTCTATTATAAATTTGCTCACGTTACTCTCTGCCTCGCTGTCATAAAAGATTGCACAGAGTGCAAAAGCCACAGTTATTACAATGGAATTCAGTGCGAGAGAGCAAGGAATATGTCAGCAGGGTGTCACTGTAATGAACCGAATTTGCTTCACCTCGGTATGTCAGAGTTCCTCTGTAATACACTACAAATCTCATTACAGTAAAGGGAAATTAAATTGCCTGGTTCTTGACCTCAACCTTTCAGCACTTCAAAAACGTGGGCCAATTAACAGGGAAGGACGGGTGGACGTCCTGTCCGTGTCTACATTTGAAACGCTCTCCACCAGCATACAGTATATATATATATATAGTACAGGATGGGGTGAATTTGCTGCCAGCTGTTTTAGCGAAGACTCGTTGCTTGATTTGAAGAGAAATTAAGAGAAGAGCTGAGCCAAAGGGGGAGGGGGGTTGGGGGGGGNGGGGGGGGAGGGGGAATCACAGGCTCTGATAACGTGCTGGAATAAAGACAGCAGTTTTAAACAGCATGCATCTGAGGCTCGAGAGAATCATACAGCAGCTCA
The DNA here is from genome assembly GCA_003987875.1 of Clarias batrachus. Classification (NCBI taxonomy): domain Eukaryota; kingdom Metazoa; phylum Chordata; class Actinopteri; order Siluriformes; family Clariidae; genus Clarias; species Clarias batrachus. The sequence goes on from QMIH01000141.1 coordinate 380,142, forward strand.
GGGCTCCTCTTCTGCCTTCCCAGCCTGTCTCCTCTCGTGCTGATAGTTTTGTGTCCGTGTCAATTTTGAACGTAAATCCTGCAGAGGCTTAGATTAGCTGCCGGGAACCAGAATGGCGAGAGAGTTTCGAGATGCCGAATTTCCAGCCTCTTCAGATCAGATACGTTTCGTTTGTTCAAACTCTCTATGCTATTAGCGAAAGCAACCTCATTTAACTCATCTCCGTCTGAATACTGATTTATAAGAGAACCTTGATTCCTCTTTGTCTTAAAAAAAAAAGAAAAGAAAAACCGCTCAGGTGTTGAGGTCTCGCTCGAAGACAGTGTCGTTGGTGAACCTGCTCTAATTACACTCATTACACTAATTACACTGATTACACCAATCAGCCTCCATAACAAGTGCTGTATCTCCTACCTGATGTGAAAATGTAGGTCAGTATGTCAACCAGCTGTTTTCGTACCTACACTATGATGACTTCACATTGATTAAAGGGTTAAGAAAAGATGTCAAGCATTCCAAAAATGTGATATAATCTAGTATGTAATTGAATTTTAAGTATATAACACTGTGGCTAATATATTGCTATACAACCCATGGGGTCCGTATCGTACATACTGTATAATTAAGTTATCCTGTTGCTATTTTCAACATGTATATACAGTATACAGTATATGAACAGTTTGGCAGAAAAATTCAATGAATGTGTTTACTCATTTTGGCAAAAAACAAAAACGTAATAATAATAATTTTAAAAAATGCTATATAGCCTTCCATGTTATAAACAAACCACGACACATAACGGCCACAAGTACTGCAGATGTGCTGTGACTAGCCAATCACATCACTTCTTTCTGTCAGATGATCAGAGTAACGGATCTACAGAATGTAGAGACTCTGCAGAACAACCGCTGCCATTAGTGGTATAAATGCATTTATCTACTTTTGGGAGAATATTGAAGCCAAGACATTTTTTTTATCATTACTGCCATTGCATTCACTCCAGCTGTAATAAATGGCAGGTATGTTTTGCGATGCATTCTGTAAAATCGGATATTATGTGATTTGGATGTTGTGCAAACACCACTGTATACTGTATACCTAACAAAGCTGTGAGGGATACTGTAGTGTAAGCAGCGCGGTAAATTTAGTGTGTCGTGTACCCTTTTGTCGTGCACTGGTTTTGCTGCATTTGAGACCCATCATGCACTTAGTGTAGGATAATATTTTTGAAAGCAAAATTAAGCTGAGAGATAACGTTACAACACTTAAAAGATCATGAGCGAGAAATGCGATGCATGCGCTGTGTGTGGGTTGCTGTTGTGTTTTTTACTTGGATTCCATCTGCTCCTTCCCATTATGTTGTAGCCTTAGGGGATGACTGTAGGATGCACAGTTGGATGATGCGCAAACGGATGTTTAACGGTGCATACCTGTACTATATGGAGCCGTCATTATGTACTGAAGTGAAACTAAAACTGGTGGAGAACAAGGCTGATGATGCTGTAGATTCAGGGTTTTTTTTTTTTTTTTTTTGCATCGCCTTCTGTATATTGGACTTTATACTTAAAAGGTTTTGTGTGCAACAAAACTCAACAGACAAACAAGCAGGGTGTTTTGGACATTGTGACATACCTGTTGGAGAAAACTGGAGAAGTTCGAGCTTTTTTGCATAGGTTTATAACTATAATGTTTATACTGTAGTTTTAACAAACGCATTTTTCAGTTTGCAATACTTCCTACTTCATTAAAAATAAATAAATAAATAAATATTTTAATCCACAAATTGAGTTCGTGTCAAAGTGTTCATACACTAAAGTAGAATGAAAACCTTCAAAGTGCGTTGATGTTTTATAAACACACAGCTTTTTATCTTGATTTTTGCATCTGTGATTCAAATCTCAAAAATGGTACAGTTGTTTTGTTCTGAACAAATGCCCAGAGAAAAAAAGGACTCCCATTCTCATTGAACTAAATTACAGTAGGTACAACCCAAATAATTTAATCATTTGATAATTTTGCAGCAGTTAGATTTTTACATATTGTCAGTTCATTATCCCCAGATGTCAAATTATGGACAATGAAAACTACAGGTCCCTGTCACAGCCATCGCCGTTTTAATATTTATCGTTTAAACGAAACCGCTGACAAATCAAATGCAATCAAATAATAGGAATTATACAGTATAGTGACTAATAAGCTAATAATAACTAACCATCTGTCAAGTTTATTCAGGCCCTTGCAGTTAGAATGACTACTCTGCACATCAGCCTACTCTGCACTGCATGTCTTTGGAGGAAACCCACCAAGCATGGGGAGAACATGCAAACTCCATGCACACAGACCCCGAGGCGGGAATCGAACCCTCGACCCTGGGTGTGCAAGGTCACGGTGCTAACCACCACATCACCATGCTGCCTCAGTAAGGGTTAGAATGAGAAATCGTGTGATTTTTATTAACCTTAGATGTTGATCTATTGAACAGAAAGGTTAAAGATTCATCAGAAGTTGAAAAATCGTCATGAAAAACAATTTCTAATTTCTCACAAAAGTGAGAACAAAAAACATGCATCACTATAACACACAAATGCAACAGTACAAATAATACACAATAACCCCTTGTGGATGTTGGCTCTTTTTTAAGTACATAAGGCTTGTTTGTGTGTGTATGTGTGTGTGTGTGTGTGTGTGTGTGTGTGTGTACAGTATGTCTTTCCTGACCTTGCACTGGACCGAATGTGTTGGTGCATGTGAGAAAGGAGCTGTGAGGCATTCACATCCGAGCCTGCCAGCTATTACAATGTGTTGTATCTGTTACTGAGGTGGCAGACAGTCAGACCTGATATCCAACAGTGCTGAAGAAAGTGTCCAACAGTCATGCTAGTGGGAGTGGATCAGCTAGTTAACACGAGCTATCTTTCTCAGAGGACTTTCCCAACGTTAAACGTTTAGGCCATTTAAATTGAATAAAGTAAAAGAACAATCCACTGATTCATTTCAAGGCAGTTCCTCAGCTGTCCAAGCACAATATCCGTCTGTCCCTGATGTTTTTTTTTGTTTTTTTGTGATTTTTCCCCGATTTTCTCCCTAATTTAGTCGTGTCCAATTCCTCCCCGTCACGGGCGCCTACATTAAGGCTACTCCTACCACTCAGCCAGGAGGGCCGAAGACTATCACGTGTTTCCTCCGAACCACGTGACACCAGCCGACCGCATCTTTTCGAACTGCTCGCTCGCGCACCGTTGCGGGCGGCGTAACACACTCAGAGGACAGCGCTATCTGCTCCCTCCGTTGCGTGAGTGGCTGTAGAGCCGTGATTAATGCGGGAGCACTAAGTACCTCTCATCCCTCCCCTCTGAGAGAGCTCGGCCAATCAGCTCTCTCTAGACCTCCGGCTGCGTGAGGTTACAGCATCACCCGGGAATCGAACTAGCGATCTCCGGATGATAGGGTGAGCGCTTTTACCACTGCGCCACTCGGAGGCGTCCCTGATGTTTCTCCTGGAGTGCGGTGGCTTCTTTTGCTGCCCTTCTTGAAATGTATGAACGTTAGCGCTAAAATCAGGACTGTGTCATATCAACAGCAAAGCATCCTGAGACCATTCATGTGTGCGGTCGCTTCTCAGCCAATGGAGTCAATTTTTCCTAAGAACACAGCCATGAATAGAGAGTGGTACAAAACCATCATCAGAGAGCAACTTCCCCCAACCATCTAAGAACAGTTTGGTGATGATCAATGCCTTTTGCAGCATGATGGATGGTATTACCTTGCCTTATGGCAAAAGTGATAACTCAGCGGCACGGGGAACAAGACGAAATCAAAATTTTGGGTCCATGGCCAGGAAACTCCCCAGTCCTTGATCCTATAGAGAACTTGTGGTCAATCCTCGAGAGGCGAGTGGACAAACAAAAACCCACAAAATCTCCAAGCATTGATTATGCAAGAACAGGCTGCCATTAGTCAGGATGTGGGCCAGATGTTGATTGACAGCACGCCAGGGCGACTTGAAAAGGTCTTGGAAAAGAAGGGTCAACATTGCAAATATTGATTCTTCGTGTAAATTTAATGTAGTTGTCAATAAAAGCTTTTGAGACTTATGAAATGCTTGTAATTATACTTCAGTATACCAGACCTAAAAACCCAGAAGCAGCAGACTCTTATTTTAAATTTAGATTTGTGCCACGGCTGCACGTTTTTGCAATGATGCAATGAAGTGACCATCATTTTTCCTTGACGTGGTGATGTTTAGGGACAAACAAGCACTACAGCTCGGGACAAAAGCCAGATTTAAAAAAAAAAGAGAGATTGGACAGGACAAGGTCAGAGGCTCTTTGGGGGAAAGGGGACACGGATAATTAAAGTCAGCACGCTGATAAGTCTGTGTCTCTGAAGAAGTTATAGTGAGGCCTGGGCTGTGGTCTGTACTTTAAAGTAGTTGGACTGCATTGCTATGACGTGTAATGCAAAAGGAAAAAAAAATGTGATTGTAATAATTAAAATGAAAATTAAGATTTATTATAATGCCGTCTCATTGAGGGTGGATACCTGACAGGGATAAAGCGGCTATTGAAAATAATTAAATGCATCCATTAATTAACAAAATGAATTAATGAATGATTATAATTCAAAGTGAGGCGAGATAAGGAAGCAAGGCAGTAAGACTGGGTTGTCCAGGTGCTCTTGGTTCAGTATCTGATATGAAGATTAGCATGCACTCATCCATCACATTTTCACTTTAGAACATATCGCACAAAACATCATTCATCCTTCTCACAGACTCCACTGGACAGAACTATTCGAACTGTACATCTTTACAAAGGCTTCCTGTCGTTTCGTTTTAGACACACTGTAAACAGAGCAATACATTCAGTAGACCCACGGCAAAACTACTGTAGTCTATTATCTTAATAATACGCTGTGTTTTACTGAGAGAAATGCGTACCTGTTATTTCTGATATATACATAACAGAATTATTACAGACTTTTCTCCATGGCTGACTTGTCTCAGTCTGATCCTTTGTTATGTATCTTGTTTAAAACAGATATGTCACTGTTCTGCAAATCCTCAGACGGTGAATGACAAATTATCTTTTTGTAAAGGTTTAGTAAAGGTTACGAGTGACAGCTTTGAGACAAGGAAGTAGACTGACATGGTTATCATATGATGACTTTCATTGTATGATAACCATGAAATAACAGCATGGCAGCATGATGGTGAATGGTTAGCACTGTCACCCTGCACCTCCGGGGTCTGGGTTCGATTCCTGCCTTGAGGACTGTTTGCATGTTTCTCCCCGTTCTTGATGGGTTTCCTCCAGTTACTCTGGTTTTCTCCCACAGTCCAAAGACATACAGATTAGGCTAATTGGCGTTCCTGAATTTGCACGTAGTGTGTGAATGAGCGACGGCGGCATGGTGGTGTAGTGGTTAGCACTGTCGCCTTGCACTCCCCCCGAGTCCGGGTTCCATTCCTGGCCAGGCTCGATTCCCGTCTCTGTGTGCATGGAGGTTGCATGTTCTCCCAGTGCTTAGTGGGTTTCCTCCGGGTACTCCGGTTTCCACCCACAGTCTGCCAATCGGCGTTCCCAAATTGCCCGTAGTGTGTGTGTGTATTCTGCAATGAATTGCCACCCTGTCCAGGGTGTCCCCCACTTTGTCCTGGGATAGGCTTCAGGCCCCCCATGACCCTAAATACAGGATAAAGTGGTGATGATAAAGTGGATGATGAGTGTACAGTATTTGTGTGCACCCAAGTCTCCTGGGAAAAGCTCCAGGCCCCTCATTGCCCTGTACACAGGATACATGATGAGTGAGTGAGTGATTTGTTCATCCTTAGTAACTGCTTTATCCTGGCCAGCGATGTAGCGGATCCAGAGCAGGAGCACTGGGTACATGTTGAAAATCTCAGGAGCACTGGTACACTTGTGGGAATATAGGCTGATTAGGACACTGGTCCTAACCTCATGTTTTAGAGATGAAACCCCAAGAACCCTGATGAAAGCCTCAGATACACAGAGTAAAGTAAACTCAGGATCCGGAGCAGTGAGGCACCTTGGCTTTCTGCTTCCTCACCTCTTAATTGAAAGCCATGCTTGATTGGCGGATGATGACGATTTTTCAGGACGGAGGTTTGATCTTGCTTAGTCCCCTGCTTTGCTCTCCGGAAAAAAATAAAACGTTGATGCTGAAGTCTTGGTAAACTGGTTGTTTGTCAAATACATTACAAAGCCTATAAATAAAGATTTCTAATACAGAAAAGATTGATTTCCCAGCTGTATTGGAACTCATATGTGTCATTGTCTCTTCTGTTTGAAACAAGATTAATAATATACTGGAGAAGAAACAGTGCAGGATCATTCCCTGTTGCATGTTCGGGAAGCCCTGTGTATAAAATACGATATTTTTTGCCTTGTCTTGTCAACTGTTGAGCTTTTTTCCCCCGTATTTTGAAAGTAAACCAAACCCAGCTATTTGTCAGTAAATCGAAGCACAAAGTCAAACTAATCTGAAGCAAATCAGACTGTGTTATGGTTGGCTTTGGGCAGCTTATACCTTTATTTATGGCAGGTTTCTCTCTGATCCTGTAATCCTGCACACTGGCACCTGCTACAGTACTGTACATGCAGCTCAGACGCTTTTGTTCGTCTCCGTTCTGACATCTGCTGGAGTAGAATAATCTTCTGCACATATGGGTTAAAGAGGTCAGTCAGGCTCTCTAGAGACAGGTGAGCAGCCTCCAGCCTCCAGACAGTGCATGGAACTGAAGTCCAAATTAATAAGCCCAAATTGACCTCGGCCTGCTGATTTGTCGTTGAGGAATTAGGGGGAATTTGAAAGGGTAGAGATCTACAAAGTTCTGGAAAAGCTTGTCGTAGCAAGTCTTCCACTTTTGGGTTATCAAGGCTGAAATAGCAACTGTGTAGATCTCACCAACTTCTATATACAGCAAAATAACACTAGAGATTTCAGTATGTGATCATTTCCACCCAAAACAGTCAACCGACATTAAGAAACCAGGTGAAGACAAAACCACATTTAGTAACCATAGCATTTTCTGTAGCCTGTTTTTGGAGAAAATGTAGGCTTTACAGCCTTGCCTCGGTTCACTGATGTCTGCGGACATTCTTTTCCCCATGAGTGTACACGGAGCTGCCATAACCTTTAAACCACTAACATTAAAACCAGCGACTGTAGGTTTTAGGTTCCTCTTGAGCCACCAGGACAGCTCTGGCCCCTCGGGCCATGGCTCCACAAGACCTCTGATTGCCGATTGCACAATTTTATCTCAACATCCATTTAACATGCAGTCTCTTACCATAATTAAGCCCTGGGCGACGGCCTCCCTCACCCGCATCATTTGAGACGGTCTTATGTTCCACTGGGATCTGATGCTGAAAGTAATGACGAGGATGAGGTACTCGGTTATGCTTCACTGCAATGGATGGCTCGTGCTGGATTGGGGGAAGGTCACAACGGAGGAAACGTTCTTTCCAGATCAAATACTTTTTTCTTTTTTTTTTGGAGATTTCCAACAAGACATATTGTAGCCATTTGCATTCAGGATTGTTTTACTATGTTTTGAGAAGTGGGAGGAAGCTGAGGAACACAGAGGAACCCTTTTGGGAAATAGGGAGAATGTGACAAGAGCCAAAGCTCAGGATGGAACTGAAGACAGTGACATTGTGCTGTGCTTTGGTGTCTAGCATCGGGACATTGCAGTAGCAGTGGATCCTTTGTGTGCTGCGGGTTGCGGCTTGGCTTGGCTTGCGTGTCTGGGGGTGCTTGTTCGGTTTGAGATCTGGCCAATTTGATGGCCAGGACAAAGTGAGGTCAAGGGATCAATGCAACGCAGGCAGTTCTGAAACCTTTCTATCATGGCCAACATTTACTGCTCTCATTAATGTTCTACAATGGCTTTTCTGTGGGATCGGACCAGATGGCCTGGCCTTTGGTGCCCACAGGCATAGATGAACCTTGGGTGCCCATGATCCTCTCATCAGTTAATGGGTATATAACTGATAATCAGTGTTATTCAATTAACCTGGATGATCTCTATATAAAGGCTGTTATTCTGCCAGAAACATCCCGAGGCCCAGGGCAATGTTTTTATGCAGAAGTATGTCTTGTGTACTGTATATACTGTAAACACGCTATAAAACCAAACATAATAAGTGGGCAAACTGATATAAAGAGTTTTATTGATGTAGCTGTTTCCGAGGTGTCAGTATCTCAAAGGGCTCATATCAAATATACTGTACATTGTATACTGAGCCCCGTAGAATAAAACAGATTTTGACATTGTGCATGATTTTCTACAAGGAGCACATGGCAAATTAAAATACACATATCTGTTCAGTTCTATATATATATATATAGGTATAATTGTATATTAGATGGAGCAATTGAAATAAAAATAATGTCCATAACATTTAATAGTGTGTAACATTTATAAGTGTGTAAACCCTAAAATGAGCAAATTCTAATATACAGTAATAAAAACTACAAATAAAGCAGAACTGACAGCAAGTGATTCTGTCCAGTATGTTGTTGTATTTTCTCTCTCCTGACTGTTTATTCTTTATGGTCAATACGATAATCATTTCTTGTAACCGCTCTGATAGATCTGCCACAGCTTTGTTTATAGCTGCTGCTTTCTGATAACAGGAAAAAAAATATTTTCTCCTCCGTTTAAGATATACACACTTCCTCTTGCCGCTTGTCATCGCCTCGCTACAGCTCAAGCAGAAGGAACCCTTTCTGTATATCGTGGCGAAAGCGCACTCCGAGTAACATTAACATATGCGCTTGATTTAGAACGGCTAAAAATAATCTGTAGCCGCGTTTAATTTTTTTCTTGCTGATTGCACAATTTTGTCTCAACATCCATTTAACATGCAATCTCTTGCTATAATTAAGCCCTGGGCGACGGCTTCTCTCACCCACATCGTTTGAGACGGTCTTGTGTTCCACAGGGATCTGCTGCTGAAAGCAATGACGAGGATGAGGTACTTGGTTATGCTTCACTTTGGTGTTAATATTGCAAGGTGCTGGTGGCACAGTGGGATGGCGTGTGGTGGATTGGGGGAAGGTCACAATGGAGGATACATTCTTTCTAGATCATAGACATAACCATTTACATTATTGCATACAGGATTACTTTATCCAATTTATAATTTTTCCCACACAGTATATACATAGCCTCACTACAGTATGTTTTTGGGAAATGGGAGGAAACCGAAGAACACAGAGGCACCATATTGGGAAACAGGGAGAATGTGATAATAGCCAAATCTCAGGACTGAACTGGAGTGGGCGGCATTGTGACCCTACCCACTCCAACTGGTGGCTCAAATGGTTAAGGCTGTGGGTTACTAATCGGGGGTTCGAGCCCCAGCACCACCAAGTTGCCACTGTTGAGCCCTTGAGCAAGGCCCTGAACCCCATCTGCTCCAGGGGTGTTGTAACCTGTAACCTGGTTGACCCTGCGTTCTGATCCCAGCTTCCTAACTGGAATAGGCGAAAAAATATAGTTTCACTGTGCTACAGTATGAGGTACATGTCCAGTACATGGCTTAGTGATTAGCACTGTCGCCTTGCACCTCCAGGGTCCGGGTTCGATTCCCAGCCATGTCCGATTCCCATCTCTGTGTGCGTGGAGTTTACATGTTCTTCTCGTGCTTGGTGGGTTTCCTCTGGATACTCTGGTTTCCTCCCACAGTCCAAAGACATGCAGATGAGGCTAATTGGGGTTCCCAAATTGCCCGTAGTGTGTGTATGTGTGTGTGTGCCTTGGATTGGATTGGCACCCATTCCAGGATGTATCCCACATCATGCCCTAAGTCTCCTGGGACGACTAAGGCTCCAGGCCTCCTCGCAACCCTGTATACTGGATAAAGCGGTATAGACGATGAATGAGTGAATATATATACAGTATATACCATTAGTTGTTGTAACGCCATGATCCCATGGCAAAGAAAATCTCTCTCATACACAAAGTGTGTCGACCAAATTGCTATTCCATTTGCACTTCCTGAGTTAAACAAAAACAAATCTGTACTTATTATTTATTTATAAATGCAATAGAGAAGAGTGTCAGAAATTAAGCAAATCATTCTCGATTACCGAATTTCCTCCAAGTCTGTAATGACTTGCAGTGTTGATGTAAAGGCTCTTCGGATCAGAACAGAGTTGCTACAGCCGAGTCGGTACATGTTAATTAATTTTGCTCCTTGCAACAGCTGCTTGCCTCTAGACCCACACAGCTGCGTCTAATCCTTTACTGGGTTCAGGGTTAATATGAAAGATAATTGCTTCAAGGCGAGGAGGAGGAACCTATTTATTTGAAAGAAGATATTAAATCATCCAAGGGGGGAAAAAAAGGCAAAGGCTGCGAAATCCTTTGTTGGATAATCTTATAATAATCTCAGAGGAAACAAATTGAGGAAGATTATCTTTAGGGCCTGTATTACTGGTTTGTTGATACATCACACATTAATATTTGACATTGTTTTATCAGTTATACAGTACATTTAAAATCCCACATCAAATATACAATATGTTGAATGGTTTTACATATAAATGTAAAAACCTGGACTGTCTGGTTTGAACATAATGCCACAAAAATGAACTGCTTGAAAAGCTTTGAATTCATGTTCGCATTTACTTTGTTGTACATAATTATTTGCAGTGAATATACATTAAAGGAGAATTAATACAGAATTGGGTCTTTGATCTTTAATTGTTTTTGGTAAATTGTTAAGCCTTTTATTTCTCACTGTCTGAAGTCTCTGTATTAAAACTAAATACATATTGGGAAACTTAATTAATATTATACAATGCAGCGGTACCTCAGCATATAAATTTAATCCGTTCCGGGGGCGAGTTCTTGAGGCAAAAATATTTTTTGCGAAACACATTTTCCCATAGGAAACAATGTAATGGTTCCAGGCACCCAGACATATTACCAATATTACCAATTTCCAACACTATAATCAAAACATTTAGAAAAGACATGTAAATGAAGTAAACTCTGAAATAAATAGACATTAAACATCACTTAACCTTAATTTATGATTCCTTCTGGCACCGGATGCCTTAAAAAATAACCTAAAAGTGGCTCCGTTTTGTTCTTGCTAACATTCTTGGGACTCATGGTGCAACTGTATGCCTTCATTAAATCTTGCACAAAATGCAAAAAAAAACCTACAAAAAAAAGTATGTAAACTCACTTTGCTTGGCTTTCCAATGACGCAAACAAGTTTTGAGCGGATCCCGGATGTACACGCAACTTAACCGGCGTTTGGTTCGCGTCGATCTGGTCACCAAGTTTCTTGCAGGATTTCAGTTCTTAAGGCAAAAATTCATGTGGCAGGATGTTCTTATGCCAAGGTTTCACTGTATTTAATTTCTTTTGTCTTGTAGACTTTGTATCCCAGCACTCTTTCAAATCATTTAGTCCTTTGATCATATTTTCTCCTAATTTTGAAACAAACAAAAAAAAAAGTTAAGTTTGTTTAAGCCATTTTTTAAAATAATGAATAAAGAAACCCCTTGTGTGATCTTTGAATGGCGTTCATTTACTCTGAGCTAGGCTGGAGTTCAGCACCCTGGTCAGCGTACTGCTTCAGGTCTGTCTCCTGTATCAGTCCTTCAGTGATGTGCTACTGTATGATAGTGATGAGACCTTCTATATGTTTTAGACTGGATGGACAAGCTCCATTTTTACACATTAAAATTAATGTGTGTGGACATTTCACACACATATGCTTGTTGAAATGTGTTCCCTACCATTGACCTCACTGACACAGCAGTGGCCTTTACAGTGGAAGCCTATAAAAGTACATTGTTGTTGTCGGTGGAAATATTAAGGCTCACAAGTTTTAGAAGCACAATAAAAGTGGATATTGGTTTCAGCTTGTGAATAAGCTAATGAGGCACCCTGCATTAGAATTCAAATCATATTCAGATTATGCTGTGGGTGTTTGTAATACATTTTCATGAACTTAAAAGTGAACTCGTAGCTACAGTATCATTATTATGACATGATTGGCATTATTGAAGTTTAAAGATCAATTTCAATAAAATTGAGTTATAAAGTGTTGCAGCATTATTCTCCTTGCAAACACATGCAGTAACAATACTGTAGCATTACTTTTGAAATTTAAATTAAAAAAATGTTATACATACGGAACATTTTGGATTATTATTGCTCCTATTTTATTTTCTGTTGCCCTAAAGATATATAGTATCTGAAATATTCAGCTGTCACACTACAATGCTAAACATCAACAACAACAATAACAACAAACACACTTATCCTTGCAAATAATAGTTTTACAGTATGACACATGTTTTCTGAATGTCACACAAGCACATATATTTGCTTTTAAGGTAATATTTCAGTGTTCATCTTTGTTTAATAGAGATATCTGAATCGTTACGTCCTGGGCGCTTTCTACAGTAACAACACTCATTACGGTTTAGCTTTTAAACTCAGTAGACATTTCTGGAGTCCCACGGAGGAAGCGGTACAATAAGCAGAGCAGCTTTATTTAAGGTATATTTCGGGTTTTAGCTACTCAGCGGGGGCACTGAAAATCAATCGAATCACCCTCGGTGTTTAATTATTATACCGCAGGATGTATCGTGTCTGAAAATGATGATTATGTATGGCTTGGAAAATCCAATATACTTGTAAATTCGCATCTCATCAGTCAAGGGCATCTTGGTCAGTGTGTATCTGCCAAATCAATCGTCTTATCGGTTCACCTACTTTTATTTACTTCAAACTGATGGTGTGTGCACTTTCTCAGGTTCATGTTTGATCTTCCTGTGTGATGGGATTCTTATCACACCCACACTGCTCTCATCTGGCACCTCATCTTTATCTAACCTTTCAAACTGCCTTCGCTCCATTCCGGGCTGAGGAGAGGTGTTATGACTGTCACTGAAGTGATATTGAAATCTATGTGTGTTCCTGAGAACATCTGAAAACTGTAGCTAGTCCACTTAAATGCTTTAGCTTTTCACTAGGGTTTTCGCCCTTCGTATTCATCCTCTTGGATTTGAAAGCTTTTGACCTACAGTATATCTGAATGATTTTATTTATTCAGCCGCGGGTGACTGATTGGATAATTGCATTAATGAGCAGAGATACAGATGATCCTGTTTAATTGTCTGGATGTGTGTGCACAAAGAGTGCTTTCAAAATTGTACAGTACTGTGCAAAAGTCTTAGGCGCCACTTTATCTGTAGTAAAAATTTTGTTATATAAGTTATATTATGTCTGCATTATTATGTACAAGACCATTCCCTACAAAGATACACTACAATTAATGAATCAAAAAAAATTATCAATAATGTAGACTTTGCATGAAAATAGAAAGGAGCGAGTGTGACGAAGTTACCACTCGAAGTTATGGCGTGAGCGCATACTAAGGGAATCACTGCAGTAAAGTAAAAAAAACAAACAAAAAAAAAACAAACAAATGAACCAGCACCTTACATTTGAAAAGTTTCTGTGTGTTTGTGAAGCCGAGGAGGGGGTGAAAAGGCGCTCGTAAACTAATACTTGCTTGGTTTCCGATTAAAAATTAATTAAAAAATCTTTGCTCGGTTTGCGGAACACTCGTAAACCACGTTACTCGCAATCCAAGGTTCCACTGTACAAGTATTCTCCAGCATGCTCTCAACCTAACAGCTGTTTTACTTAGAATTCTGCACACATCTGTATCGAACACTACCGCTTATGTTCAAGTAAAGAGTTTCCACAACAAAAATATTAACCGTTTATTGTTTTTGTTATTACTTGGTTCCATTAAGTTTCTTTTAATGTTGAAATGTTTTCAAAAGCATCATTGCATATGGATTGTGTTTGGATGTTCCCAAGACTTTTGCACAGTAATGTAAATAAAACAGCTGTTAGGTTTTACTGAGCATGCTGGAGAATACGAGTCCTTTTGGTTACTTCGTCACATCTGAAAACTGGTCTGCCATGTAATATGTCGCTTTCTTTACAGGCATGCAAATATTCTTCTGTAATGTTATTGATTTGTTAATTGTAGTGTATCTTTGTAGGGAATGATCTTGTACATAATAATGCAGACATAATAAACTTATATAACAACATTTGAACTACAGATAATAAGACTTTTGCACAGTACTGTATGTATTATATTCCCATCACAACTCAAATGACTTATTGTAGCCCTTAAAACCCAGAGCAGTTTAGGCATTTTTATTTATTTATTTATTTTTTAGAAATATATATTTATAAGATTGTGCAGTATAGAGTGACATATCCTTTTTTCCACCACAATCTACTGTATGCAAATATACACATGATCAAATGTTTATATGGGTGTTTCAGTTGTTTCTATGACCAAAATAACAACAACAACAACAACAACAACAATAATAATAATAATAATAATATGGTAATTTTTTAAAAGGTTTTACTCATTTGTAATGTCATTCCCATATGCCAGGAGTGGTAAAATGAACACGTTATAAAAGTAACTAAAATCATAAGTTACTTTTCTTAATCATAACTTTCTTTCTATTTGACATATGCGAAAATCCAAATACCCAAAGTTTGCTGTCTAAAGCCTCCCCGTTCACACACACCAGCGTCGTTTTCAGTTAATCATCACTGACATGCGCTGTTTTGCCCTCACAAATCTGGCCGCTTGAATTATAACGGTTTTAAATTAACCTCTAAATTCCAACCCATCACACCGATGGGTGGAACATGTGTGTGTGCTAATAATACTGCATATCTGCCATATTTGAACTGTAATGGTGCAGCTTACAGCCTTGTGTAATGACACAAAGAAGTTCCTGATGCTCTCTTTTCTGTAATTCACAATCTGAAGTTTTTGTTAACATGACAGGTGCCGCATGTGCCAATGTCAGTGTGAACTGCGAGAGGAAAAAAAGCCAAGCTTACTGTACGAGCACATTATTATTTCCTCAACACTATTGTGGATGTACTGTATGTGCAGCACACAATTATAAATCAGAAATAATCAAAGTGCTATAATAGGAAGATTGCTTTTTTGTTTTGAAGATTTTTTTTTTCTGAACAAAAGTAGAAATGAAATGCATGTTGATTTAGTTGTGTGTGTTCCAGCAGGCAGTGTCTGTATTCATACTGAAGACTAAAAGCACTATTGTAGTGAAGTGGTACCTCGTTATATGAACACCTCACCATTTTTAGTGAAGATTTAGTGAAGACATACAGTAGCACCATGGGTCACGAGAATGTCACCAAGGACGGTAGCAAGAAGAAAACGGAGCCACTTTCAGTTTAATTTTTAAAGCAGCCGATGCCAAGAGGAATCATAAATTAAAGGTTAAGTGAGGTTTAATGTGTATTTATTTCACATTTTACTTCATTTACATGTCTTTTCTAAATATTTTGATTGCTTTTGTATGCAAAATATGATTATAGTGCTGGAAATTGGTAATATTGGTTATATTTTTGGATTTTGCTGGAACAGATTATTATTATTATAATTTACATTATTTCCTATGTGAAAATGCGTTTCTCAATACGAAATTCCGCCTTAAGAGCTCGCTTTTGGAACAGATGAAATTTGTACTTAACTCATGAATTTAAAGAATAACTAATGAAGTCAAAGTGTGTAATATGGATTTTTGCAAATAAGATGTAAAATTAGGAGTACAATTATTATCTTTAAGTATATACACTCACTCACTCACTCACTCACTCACTCATCGTCTAGACCGCTTAATCCTGTATTTAGGGTCACGGGGGCTTGGATCCTGTCCCAGGAGACTTAGGGCACGAGGCGGGGTACACCCTGTACAGGGTGCCAATCCATCACAGGGCACACACACATACACACAGTCAAACTCATATTCACACTATGGGCAATTTGGGAACACCAATTAACCTAATCTGCATGTCTTTGGACTGCGGGAGGAAACCGGAGTACCCGGAGGAAACCCTCCAAGCACAGGGAGAACATGCAAACTCCATGCACACAGAGACGGGAATCAAGCCTTAAGTATATTCAGTACAGTACAATTTATAAGTATTATATAAGTATATGCAAATGAAATTTTATCACATTTTTTTTTTATTATTACATTTTTAATGAATTAACTGAAATGTTAGAAATGATTGGCAATTCAATGGAACAGGTAAAAATGATAAATAAACTTTATAATTAAACGTGTAGCGGACAATACATTGATGCTTTACAGTTAAAGTCGGCACTGTCGGTTTTCTTATTCATAGGTTTATCGTTTTCCTTCCGAGTTCTCCTACGTCTAATAAAACACTGATTTACAGTCCATTTAGAATCTGGGAGCAGTTTTCATTTGGAACCCTAAGAAAACTTTATGATTATTTTTAACAATTACTTGAACACAACAGCGTTGTTATTCGCAGCGGGCTTTTTCAGGGTGATCTAGACAGTCATTTCCTCTCCTTTTCATGCTTTAACTTCAGGATGTGTCGCATACTTCGCATATGTCTTTCTTAAGGCAGTCGTGTGCTGTTGTGTGCACCTTCGCGGTTTTGTCCACAGCGGTGCGACAGTTAAGTGCGGAGGCAGTAATGAAGTGTGGAGGTGAGGACGGCACTCTGCCGCTGGTGAAATAACCTCCCCCGGCTCAGACGTCTTGACATTTCTATCAGGACGCGGCAGAGGGAAGGCATGGTGGTGGCACAGGGGCCCGCAGATCACGTTTATTATTTCGTAAGAGAGCGATTTCGGCTCCCTGCCGCTTCAGAAAAGTAAACCGCACATCACTAACTGTCAGCGCTGCAGACCTCAACCCCCTGTCGTCTTCCTCCTTACATCACCATCCTCCTTTCGGGTTCTCCATCCCACTCATGTATGTTCGGACCATTCCATTCCAGTTCCCCCCCTCTGTCACGTTTAATTGAGGCCAAGGCTGAGGGCACAGGCACAAACAGAAGCTGATGTGTAATCTTTCCTGAGAAATGGGCCTGGGCTGCCTCGCTGTCTGTGGAAAAGAACTAGTTTGTGCTCTGGTAATCTGTAGCCTGCTGTTCCCATCACCATCATTTAACTTCATCACTTAATTCCCACTATTACTTAGCCTCTGAATGAAGCTTGGATTTGGAACCCAAGAGAGCTATGGTTTTTATAAAATAATCTCAAGGCAATAACTGGATATTTATAATAACAAAAATGCTACTGTATGATGATTTATTTAAACTAGTGCTGTCAATCGATTAAGAAATGTAATCAGTCAGTCAGTGATTTTTTTATTCAAAAATACTCACATGTACAGTACTCTGTAAAAGTCTTGGGCAGCATATTCTCTGTAGTGCAAAATAAATTTTTATGTTATTAATGAATCAATAACATTACAGAAGAAAATTTGCATGCCTGTAAAGAAAGTGACATATTACATGACAGACCAGTTTTCAGATGGGAAAAAATCAATAATGTCGACTCCTGGGTTTTGCATGAAAATAGAAAAGAGCGAGTGTGACAAAGTTACCAAAAGAACTCGTATTCTCCAGCATGCTCAGTAAAACCTAACAGCCGTTTTATTTACAGTACTGTGCTTGGGAAAAAGTCTTGGGAACATCCAAACAAAAGCCATACAGTATGCAATGATGCTTTTGAAAAACATTAAAAGAAACTTCTATAAAAAGCAGTAAGTAATAGCATAAACAATAAACAGTCAATATTTGGTGTGGAAACTCTGTGCTTGAACATAAGCGGTAGTGTTTGATACAGATGTGTGCAGAATTCTAAATAAAACAGCTGGTAGGTTTTACTGAGCATGCTGGAGAATACTTAAACATGTCATATTGGAATAAAGAAATGCATTACAAACGGGTTAGAGGAAACTATGCAGTTTTATAACATCTCAGACATTAACATTTAACAAATGTTAAATCAAAGTCTCTCTAATCGGACCGGTACCGCATGCAGTGGCTGAATAGTATGAGTTCTGGCAACCCACATTTTACCAGGTTTTTTGAATCCTCAGATTCAAAAAACCAACAACCTACTGTAGAGCCTTAGCCACCTGAACCACCACTGCCACACTTTGCATTTGATGTATTGATGAAAAAATAGTTCCCCATGAACGTACCTTAAGCACACTTTGGTTTTATCCAAACCTCCATCTATAAGCTTTGTTAATAATGAAACTTGTCGTTCAGCACAGGATGTTTCCTCAGTCATCTTATTATCTGCACTAAATGTGCCTTTATCACGCAGCCAGGTAACTGTGTTTGGTTATGGGAAGCCATTAGGGTCAAACTTGGTCATATGATGCAAAAAACAAAAAAACAACACAAAACAAACAACAACAACAAAAAATATATATATATACAGTATATGCAGTATATATTTTAATGAATATTGACAGCCCTACGTAAAAAAAAAAAAAAAAAACTGTGTTACAGAGATCTAAATGTTATATTATTGCAACAGTTTGTTTTCTTGGTAGCCAGCACTGTTGCATGGAGTTTGCATGTTCTCCCTGTGCTTGTGGGTTTCCTGCAGGTATTCTGGTTTCCTCCCACAGTACAAAGACATGCAGATTAGTGTAATTCGTGTTCGAAAATTGCCCTTAGTGTGTGAGTGTGTGCCCTGTGATGAATTGGCACCCCATGCAGGGTGTACCCCGCCTCTCCTGGGATAGACTCCAGGCCTTCCACGATCCTGTACACGGGGTAAAGCGTCTCAAGAGACGACAGTCTCCTTATGACTTATTTTCTTTAATCAGCATTTAATCAGTCCGTTTTGGAATCTGGAACAGAAGAACATTTTTAAATAAAAAGTTAGCTTTCCACAATCAATACACAAAAAAAAATTTGGACCAATTTGGACATTAACTGCGAAACAAGAGTAACACCACTAATTGGGCTTTATCACTTTGTATGCTGCAGCGATTGATCGCCTTAGATCGGCCTTTGGATTACCTCCAAGAGAGGCCATTTAGTAAATGTCACTTCCCGCATTACTCTGGCAACTCACTTATTTAAGAGTCTGTCCCTGGGGTTTCATTTACGTCAAATTAACAGCACCGCAGAAGAAAATTTAAAGTGCAAACAGTGATCTTCATCAGCGGTTCAGGAGGTTTGACGATTGGGGGTTTGTTCATTGTAAGGTCTTAATGTTGTTTTAACGTTACATTTTTTTGCACCTTCGAGTATGAAATAGATTCATGGAGGATCTCATGATTCTCAGAACTGCCGGGCAGATTTCCTGTAACATATGGGGAAGGGAAAAAAAAAATCTGTATAACACACAGACAGTATAGACTTCTCCTCGAGTCCATATGGCTCTGTCTCTGTGGCTTTAGCCAAATAAGGACAGCACAAAGAATCATTGAGACAAGACACGAGACACACTTTAGCTTTGGAAGACGTATTATTTTTATATGAAACTTTATTGCGTATGATTTACATCACTTTAATGCTGCGGCTTTCTGCAGAATATTATGGCCGAGGTGGTGAAATAAGACCTGTGACACTGTAATAGGAAGGTAATAAAACAACATTTACTGTACAGTACTATTCAGAAAGCGGCCTTATATAGGGGAACTACAGTAACTGTACAGCTCTCTGAAACGTGCTGTGGAGTTTTCTACCAAAAACTCATGCTAGTTCAGAAGGTCAAGGACTAAGAGTACCATCAGTGTGAAAACCCTGTTAGTATTGCATGAAAAAGAAGAAGGAGATAAAAACATACAAGAGAGCAATGATTATTTAAAAAATAATATATATATATATATATATATATATATATATATATACTATATATATATATATATATATATATATATATATATATTAAGATAAACATTTCAAGCCAATTCGAGTTTAAGAAATAGCCAGAGGCTCAGGTTTTACTAATGTTTAACACAACGAGGATGGATATTTGTTCCAAGAGTATTGTATATGGAGCGCATAAAGGCATGAAACTTATTGGCATTTATAGAAGACTTCAAGCACTGTACGGTCATGAGACGCTTGTCATGAGACATTTGTTTTAAACAGATGCCGAATATCCATGAGTCCACTGCAGTCATTACCATGTACTGAAGACATGCATCTGTCTGTGGGAACTGTACCCACACACACACACACACTCACCAACACCACTTGCACATTACAACTCGGTTGGGAGTTATTGCCACATCCTCTATACAGTCTTGACTGCATGCCAAGTAATTTCCACATGTTTGGGGTCGTTAAAGGAGGCCAGTGTACTGAGAAAACGTTCTACCTTCAAGGTATCCAAGAAGTGGTGAAACGCATTAGTGTAGGAGATAGAGAATTTAAGGTACTTTTTTGTTATTCTGCACATGCAAAAGTCCCGGTTTGACTTGAACGCCCCTCATATAAAGCGGGGCCCACAAGTCAGTGAGCACACTGACAAAGAGGGAAATAAAAAAAATGTTTGGTTTTTTTTTTGGAATTTTGAACATTGTGCAAATGAGCAACATTCATGTGCAATGATTCAATATTTCTAAGCAAGTTGAATTTGATTACTACTGGGACATGTGATGGAAAAAAATTCCACCTTGAAAAAAAAAATGCTAGGCATTAAATAAAATATTAATAAAATATAGACTAACAGGATCTGGGTGAAAAAAAATGTAAGCTAGGGAAAAAAAATTGTTCGCGAGATCTTGCAAAAAAGTTTGCGAGATCTCGCAAAACTTAACTCTTCAGCTTTGCCGATTTAGTCCAGCAGGTGGCAGCAATACCTGATCCTTGTCCGCGCAATACCGATCCAGTCCAGTGAGTGTCAGTAATGCACCTAAAAGCAGACTGCCAACTGCTAAAAAATAAAGGAAGAAGAAGCATACAGGGAAAGATAATAGATCATTTCAACTTGACCTAAAATATAAAGACTTTCAGTTTGTACTCGGAGCACGCCCTTTCTGTATTTTGGCGCCAGAAGTATGAGTCACATGGTCTTGATCCCATGTCCCATTTTTTTTCTTCTCCATGTTTTCCCCCTTGCGTCTTACTGTATGTCCCGAATCCCCCCGCCTCTGTAGATTGCCATGTGTAACCTGCTTTGGTCAAAATGACTAATTTTCCATGGGTCGTATCCCTTGCGAATCCCTATAAATGGGTAGTTACTATAAAACCCTAAATGTAAGTGTATTAATATAAACCTGTGATTAGTAGTACCGTCAGCCCTGGTATAGAAAATGAATGAACACCTTATGACCGATAATCGGATTAAAGCTTTTACATGTAAATTGTTCGATATACAGTACGGTAACAGAGTTCATTAAATCCTATTTAGTTCGAGCTGTTGCACCACTTCCTGTTTAGCTGTGTACTGTTTATGACACTGCTTTCCCTCCTGCACAATACAGAGGATTATTCTACAGCTTTGTCACCTTCAGATCTCTGACATTTGTTGGAACCTGTTCGGGTTGCGATTTTTCTTCTTCTCCTTCTTCGAAGTGACATTTGAGTGGGAATTGGTGATTGAATCAGGTCCAAACATGTCTTGGTTATCTCAGTGTTCTTGGGGAGCAGGGCTTGTCTCTGTGCAGGTGTCACTCGTCCTCTGTGCCGGCGTGTCAGATAAGCCGGCGCTGCCTGATACAGGACAGTGCTTACATCCGTGCCGGCTGATCGTCACATCGATGGGTTCCTGTCAGTGCAGTGGCTTCCTTTACACGCTGCTGCACGAGCAGAGCACAGCCAGCGCGGATGCTCCTGTCGAACATTTACATTTAGGGTACTGGATTTAACGGTGGCTCTTACTAGATTTTAATCAACTATACAAAAGCTGCTCATCAAATTGATATTATTGCTAAGAAAAAATAATGTAAAGAAAACGAACGTTGTTCGTGAGCTTAATCTGTCTGTACATGCTGTATCCGTCACCTAAGGCGACACACTTCTCCAAACGATGGACGAGCTGGTGGAGGCCGTCTTCTTCTCTTTTTGCACCTTGAGTAAAAAGTTCCACCTCGGTAATCACCTTGTCACGTCTTTGAAACGCATGGCGCTAACTTGTGTCCTATAGTAACAGAAGAGGAAAAAGTCACTGCGTGCCACTTAACAACTGTGTCATACGCCGGGACATTGTCACCGTACACGGCAACCTGTCCGTCGGGAATCTCCTGTTCATGGTTTCCCTCTTTAAACCAAATGCGAGAAACGCAAAAACAGCACGCATCTCATTTTTTTTTAACCTTGTGAGCCATTTTGGTTTTGGCATCGTGCGGAACTACATAGCAGGGTTTTTTTTTTTTTTACACATATAACTGACTCAAACATGACTCAGCAAAAAAATAAAAAAAATGGCTCACATACTGTTGGCAAAGAAATAGCACAGATACTCATGACCAGGTGATTTTCTGGTTGTTTTCGGTTGTTTTTATGACCAACATAATGATAATAATAATAATAATAATATGCTCATTTTGGGGCGGCACGATGGTGTAGTGGTTAGCACTGTCGCCTTGCACCGCCAGGGTCCGGGTTCGATCCCTGGCCAGGCTCGATTCCCATCTCTGTGTGCATGAAGTTTGCATGTTCTCCCCGTGCTTGGTGGGTTTCCTCCCACAGTCCAAAGACTCTCATTTTGAGAGTTCTACATTTTTTGCAACGTCATTCATATACTCCGGTATTGGTAAAATTTGCACTTTATAAAAGTAATGATAACTTTTGTTCTACCTGACATATCCAAAAACCCAAATACCGATTTCTATGTCTGAAGCCTCCTCACTAACACACTGGCAAGGCTTCCATATAAGCACACACACACACACACACACACACACACACATATATGTATATATATATATCATTAAGACATTGAGTGAAATCTTCGCACTGGTTATCTCCAAATAACATTGTCTTCTTTTATTAGGTGACAAAAACAGTTTCATTTTTTTATTATATATATTTTTTTACAGACTCTTTATTTATTCATTAATTAATTTATTTATTAAGCTTTGGCTAATGGTGTTCTACAGAGATAAGTGTGTGTGTGTTCTGTAGATGTAGTGCTTTGCCCACACAGATGACTAAGAGCCAGGCAGGGTCATGCAGAAAGCACTGCAGTAATCTTTTTCTAAGGACGTGATCTTTACCAGCTGGCATGGCAGCATTTCTGCCTCGTGGCTCCGGGGTCTCCGGTTCGATTCTGAACCTTACTCTCCGTGTTGCATGTTCTCTCTACGTCCATGTGGGTTTGCTCTGAGGGGGTTTAGTCTCACTTTCTAAAAACATACTGCATCTGCATGTGTGTGTGTGTGTGTGTGTGTGTGTGTGTGTGTGTGTGTGTGTGTGTGCGCGTGCATGGTGCTGTGAGACGGTCCCTCTTACCTACAGTATCATGTATCACGTTCACCTGGATGAAGATGAATGAATGATTGGATGAAATCCTTATGCACCACTTAAATCCTACTTTAACGTTCACAATCAATGTTTATTTGATTTTAAGTGATTTATATTCTTCGCTCAGTCTGATTTTGCCTTCAAGTTGACTGCTTGCCAACTACAACTACAATGTGCTCTTTATTTGCTTTTAATTGCAGATTTACGGCAGTATAGATTATCTCCGTTGTCAACAATGCTGGCAAAGAAAAAGCATGCAGTAATGCGGGCTCCAAAAAAAATTCCCCTTAAAAAAAAAAATCCCCTTAAAAAAATAAAATAAAATTCCCCTTAAAAAAAAAAAAATTCCCTTTAAAAAAAAAAAAAAAAACCCCTAAAAAAAAAAAATATAGAACTGACCTCGCTGAAGTCGCTCTACGAGTCTGGATGACAGGACTCTAATAAACCTTAGTTTCCACATTGTTGCACACACAGATTCTGCCTTTAACATCTGCTCCCTTTAACGGTAATTCTGTGTCATGTTTCCAAGACTCAGGCCAGGAAGGGGCACGGAAAGCTGGAACATGGCATCCTTGTGATATGGGTAGCTGTCATCGATTGATTCGTTGCTGTGTGTCATGCTCTTTGTTATTCACCTTCACTTTTCTGCTATTACTTTCGTCAACTACAGTATAGCAGTACAGAGAGTTCTTGTTTTTCCCATTCCGGGATTGTTGACTACAGTATGAAGACCATTCAAATCGGGACGTCTGCTTCACCCCTGCGTTGTCCTATTTAATTGCACAACTTGCTTCCTTGTTTACATCTTGTATACCGATCTATTTTTGCCTCTTTTATTCCCCTGGCTTCTTTTAAGACAATCTCGACCTATTGAACTAGAAAGATCTTTCTCTAGGTTCAACCTGGAGCAGTAAACTCTCATTTTTAGGGCTGTCAGTTTGCTGAAGCCAAGCAGCCGTGTGGAACGCCGCTGTATCGGCTCTACCTTCAGCGGTGAAAATAAAGAGGTTTCAAGGCACGGCGAGGTGCGGACTCACACCGCGAACTGAGAACATTGATATTTCTTAAGACACTGCTGTGTATTGATTTCTGTGATTCTGTGTATTTTTCTTTCTTTCTTTCTTTTTTTTTTTTAATCATGGTTATGGTTGGTGAACGGAACGTTTTGTTTCCGACATGGATCATTAGAGATGTTTTTTATGACCTGTTACATCAATTTAATTCAGTCATAATAATACACAAAATAATAAGGATATATAATAATATAATAATTATGCAGTCTGAAAACCCTCACACATCTTCTATACCGCTTTATCCTGGAACCGATCACAGGAGACTTGGGGGTGCCAATCCCTCACAGGGCACACACATATACTGTACACACACTCAAACGCTCATTCACACACTTTTTGGGAACACAATTTGAGAACGCCAATTATCTTAATCTGCATGTCTTTGGACTGTGGGAGGAAACCAGAGTACGCGGAGGAAACCCACCAAGCCCTCAGACCCAGAGGTGGGAATTGAACCCGGAACATGGAGGTGCAAAGCGACAGTGCTAACCACTAAGCCAGTGCTTAGAATGCTTAGAAGCCAGATTCCGAATACAAAATTATTTCATTTATTTTATAATGTTGCAGTCGGTTTTTAAATACATTCTCTCCATCTAGTTTGATCTTTTAGCGGGTTACTGCGTTTAAAGCATATTAACCGATCGCAGGTGCCTATTATACCTGCCTGCCAAAAAAAAATCTGGAAATTTAACTTTGATGGATAAATTTTTCATATATTCATAGGCATATTACTTAGTACTGCCGGAAATAACAAATTGTTTCACGTTGTATAATTTGTGCCGGGCTACCTACAAAAGCATTACAACAAACTTGTGCTCAGCATAACATTAATAAAAAAATCTGAATCATGCACAAGGGTCGTTCAAGTCAAACCGGGATTTAAAACTGATTGACATTTACAAAAATCTTTAAGCACAGTACATTGATCAGCTCTATACTCAGCTGCAGTAAAACATTTGAATGGTGCAAACTTTTTTAAGCTGGCTGTACGTCCACGAATGACGATCACGGCTCAGAAGGTGTCTCAGAAGGTGTCTCAGAAGGTGTCTCAGAAGGTGTCTCAGAAGGTGTCTCAGAGCCCACTGCAGTTATTGCTGTGAAAGTTCAGCGAGTGGAATACATCAAACTTGAAAATCAATGTTGAATTTGTCGCCAACTTGCGGAAGAGACGCATATCTGTCTGTGGGAACCATAAACACAATCATTCCCAACACCGCTTGCACATTACAGGAACTGAGCACTCACTTCAAGCCATTTCTACATCTTTGGGCCATTAAAGGAGTTCCATGGAGGCCAGTGTTCCAGATGTGAAGCAAGTACAGTGGAACCTCAGATTGCCTCGGAGTAACACGGTTTATGAGCTTTCCACAAGACGAGCAAAGATTTTTAATCAATTTTGACTTGAAAAACGAGCAAGTGTTGGTTTACAAGTGCCGAGTATCATGTACCACGAATGCGCTCTTGTTTTGACACCGAGCATCACATGATCACAACTGAGCCAATGATTTTTCTCTCTCTCTTGCACTGTGGAATTGTGGGTAATCGTCTCCCCTGCTGGGTCTTAGTGCTCGTCTCTTACTGTTATAATCAACATCTCCCTCTCTCTCTGTTTCAGCGTGTCTCCTATGTGTGTGCGTGCGCATAATTTGACACCAACACATGCAAACACACTCTCTCGCCTTTACACCGCCCTCCCCGGCTTCACACACACACATACAGCAGTGATTCCATTAGTGTGTGCTCATGTTAAAACAGTGTTTCCGTTGTGTGTGTATTTGTTATGAAACTTATAAAGCGAGGTGGGGGGGAAGAGGGGTTTTACTGTGTAAGACAAGGCGAGGGAAGGGGCTAATTCCACACACACACATACACACATACACACATAGAGTACAAATACACGGCGCCTGTGCGCACAAACGGAAACACTTATCTGTCGGGATTTATTTTTCCTTTTTAAAAGGTAAAGTGCAAGTTAAGTTGTTTTATTTTTACTTTATATATTGTATTAATTAGTTTATGTATTTATTTTTTGGGGCTGTGGAATGAATAATTTGAGTTTTCATTATTTTTTATGGAAAATTCTATTTAGTTTACAAGTGTTTTGGAATACGAGCACGCTTACGGAATAAATTATGCTCGTAATCCAAGGTTCCACAGTAGTCCGATCATGGCTCAGTCATACTAAAATTCTGAGGGTTTTGAACACTTTTTATAATATGATCTGTATTATAATGGTCTTTCTTAAAAATTCCTAAAAATGTGTGATTTTTGTTTTTACCCAAGAAATCAGACATCAGCTTGCAAAAGAATGACAAAAACATCTGTATTTAAATAATCATGTTAATAATGGTGTTAATAATGGTGTTACAATTTGAGCTAGGGCTTTCCCCAGAACTCCCACATGAACTATTATCTATTAATGTGCATGAATTAATTTGCTTTATAGTTTCAATTAGACTAAAATACTTGACACTCTTTTAACTTTATTGCCCATTACTGAAGTCTAGCTAAATGTCCGATTGCTGTGATTCTTCTCTATTCTTTCATCTCAGTTCAGTTTCTATTCAGTAAGACTGCCATCCATCCCGGCGACACCGCCATGTCCACCTCCAACACAGGACAGATATATTCTGATAGCTACCTTCTCACCAGTCGACTGCTAATGACAGGGAGAAATGGCTTTTAGTGCGGAAAGACACTGTCTCAGAGGTATGCTTGAAAGTGTGGAAAGCAGAGGAGGAGAGGCAGGATGGGTGCTTTTCTCTTTTTTTACATTTTGCATTCTTCTGTGGAAATGATTGGCCCTCATTCTGTCATACAATGCAACCATGAGGAGCAGGAACAGCACGCGCAAAAAAAAAAAGGGAAAAGATTGATTTTTTTTTCTATTAATGTCTTGAAAATGTCTTCCCTGCACTTTTGTGTTTGTCCTCCTGCACTTTTGAAGATTGTTTGTGTCTCGTAGCCTCCGCTTTCCACCATCTGTGACTTATAGATGTATCGTAAAGATTTTCAGCACATAATTGTAAGTACAGATTGTAGATCTTGGTGCAAGTATAGGTTATGTTTCTCTTTCAGATCTCTTTTGAAGGTCAACTCTAAGCAAGAAAAGACACGGTGTGCATGTATTTTACTGCAGGCAGTGTCTAAGCAAGACAATGTAAAACGAGTTTATTTGTATAGTATTCAGGATTTGTTTATATTCAGTCTAAAGGACGTAACTGAACACAAGTGGAAACACTCTAAAATTAAATTCAATTAAATTCAAATTTAAATAGTATCCTTGCAGTTACGATTTGGAAAATGACATTGGTTGCCCTTATCCAGAGCAACATTATTTTTATCGCATTATACATCTGAACAGTTACCTTGGTGGTGCTGTGGTTTGAAACCAGGACCTTTCAAACAGCAGTAGTCCAATGCCTTAACAACTGAGCAACTCAGATGCACCTACGTTCTTAACCACCCCAATCTGCTTTTACCCAGGTGAGCTGAATGACACCCAACTTGATCTTAAATTGGACGCGCATAGGATTAGCATGCAATTAGCATAGGTAATGCTCCTAAACGCCAGGTGCATGTTGTGTCATGTGCAAATCTGGCACAAGAATTGGAGTGACGCCACTGAATAATGGTAGGGCGTAAGAAGAAGAAGAACCAACAAGGTTGGTGAAAAGTAACTAGGCAGTAAAAATTGGTAATAAAGTCCATATTTCTACTGCAAATTCATTGAAACAAATTGTACATGTACTTTATTACACAGGAAAATGTAAGCAAATCTTTAAATGTCAACGTAGGCACCGGTTATTTCTTCTTGCATTGTTCACCGAGCCTGTGGTCATCGCCTTTGCATGACAATTTTTTATTGACTCAGTGCGTAGGGTCGCATTCCTACCTTTCAATGTACGCTACCATCTCTGCACAAGAACAATACAGTTCTATCCGTTATCACCCAAATGAGGATGGGTTCCCTGTTGAGTCTGGTTTCTCTCAAGGTTTCTTCCTATTGCCATCTCAGGGAATGTTCCCTTGCCACCGTCACCGTCGTCTTCGGCTTGCTCATCAGGTACTACCTTATCATTTTGGTTCATACAGTATATGTTCATATTCCATACAGATTTAAATAATTGTGTCAGGCTGCTTTGTGACAATGTCAATTGTTAAAGGCGCTATACAAAAAAATTGAATTGAATTGAATCAAAATAGCATGCTGCGATCTTAGCTAAAAAAGAGTCGCGCGACTGTCCGTCTTTGTTTACATTGCATGTGCTTCCTCTCGCGGCAGGGGCCTGTGCTATCGACGCGGGAAATACGCATTCAGAGACAGTTTTCATCGTGACTCCAGTCAAGTAATACTATACAATACTATACTACTACAAGTTCTAAGGCCATTTAATATTGCCTAGTGAAGTTACACCCTCCCTGTAGAGGGCAAAATCGGAGAAGGCTGACCTTTTAATCAACTTAAATAAAGTTACAGGTACAGTAAATCAAAAACACCACAATGGCAAAGTAAGTTTGGTGTTATAAATGCCTCGTCAGTTAAAAACAAAAAAACAAAAAGTGGTTTGATGACACGTAGAGTGAGGGCATACCCAAGTAAAAAAAAAAAAAAAGTATGCCAAGTATATTAAATCCTTGCATGCTAAAGCATGCAGGTGTACTTGCTCCAGACTAATGACTAGTATACTGTACCTGAAGTTATATATATA
>QMIH01000141.1:409796-423670 GCA_003987875.1 Clarias batrachus
TATATATATATATATATATATAATATGTTATAAGTACATTACGGCAATTTTGTTGTGTTGCTGTGTTACAAATAAATGAGTAATAGAAAAATATAAATATATTCTATTCCAATTCCAAATACTAAAAAAGTACACTGTGTGGTTAATACAAATATACTTTCTTATATAATACAGTACACACAGTCTTCTATACAGTACAAATGTATGGCAATTGTGTTACCAGTACACTAAATGTGCTCAGGATAATTAAAAAATCCTGAATGCATTTTCTACACTATAATATGTTTTTGAAACACATTACATCAGTTATTATGAGGCAGATTTTATTCATGGGTTCAACAGATTTAATTTGCACAAGGTTACAAAAAAAAAAAAAAGTCAGGTTGTCTTACGGACTAAAATATAAACTGATGTCTGAACAAAGACAGGCATTAGTACTGGAATATACAGGATTAGTTCAAACCTGGTGTGAGAGCTACAGAGCATTATACCTGAAGAAAAGGAAAGTACATAAGATTTTTGTTAGTATATTTGTACAGTACTATCGTATATTTGAATATATTTGTAATATATTAAAGTGTATTTTTTTCTCTCTGGTGTATTTTTAAAGTTCAGGATTTTTTATATATATATATATTTTATAATAATTGAATTGGATAGTGTTTTTCAAAACGACGTGTTTCAGACTGATGGTGGCAATCCGAAACGGCTCACCTTGTCTGATCACAACTGTGACATCTTGGTAAGAGTGTTAGTGTTCTCACCCACCTTACCGAAGAAAAGAACCGCAATAAGAAAGCATGGAACCTTAGAAAACAAAATAAAGTTAAAGAGAGTATTTGTTCGGATTTCGCTTCTTGTCTTTGTAAGCTTCGCATCAATTGCAATACTTACTCAATATGCATCATCTGCATGAAAAGAAATACATTTGTAATAAACTTTTATTCCTGGCAAAAGAACTGCTAGAACAACAAATGTACTGCAACGTCTGGATAATTTATACAGTTGGCTACAGTACACCGACTTCATCAAATATATGGATGTTGTTAGAAGTGCTGTGTCTTATTGTTCATGGAAAGTCATGAACGAGAGTGAAATACATGACTGATTTAGTAGTGTATGTACTGTACAGTATGTCGTAGCCAATCATCTGGGTCTATGAGCTGAGCAGCGATGTACAGCATAAGCAGTGTTACAAAAAAAGATGTGGTTGTGTGACTTCATGCATCTTGGAATGAGGGTGCGTTAGACTTGACCCTCGCCAGGAGGTGGATGGTGGATGATGCGAGAGAAAAACTCCACGTACTGAGTACCAATGTGTGAACATTTTGCCGCCTCTCATAACAGAATCAAAAGTACTGTACGTCAAAAAAAAAAAACAAAGCAAAAAAAAAAAACACTCAGGCCAGTTTTGCATCTAAAGCTGTAGATGTGTTTGGTGACAGCATGATTGTTTATTGTGTTGTTAGAAAGTCATGCATCGATAGTTTTTTAAGTGTGCAGGGATTGGATGCTCTAAGGACCGAGCATCTGCTTGATCTTGCATGAAAGCTTCAGACGTTGAGAAATCCCACATCTCCATCCTCTTGCTATCTTCCTTCCCTTAATAGTACTGTAAGCTTTGCAGGCCAGGATTCAGTTCCTGCGAGCCTGTTACTCTGCCCGAGAGTGCAAGTTTGACTTGCTGTCTCCCGAGTAAGCACTCTGTCTGTCTGTCTTTCTCTTTGGTCATTCCGGCAAAAAAAGAAAAGAAAAAAAAATCCCAGCGGTCATGCCATAACCAGCCAGTGCTGCCACTTTACAGGAACATGTACTATAGATGAAGGGACTCTGTCATCCCGGAGTGTCCCTGTGTTGAGGGATGATGGATTGGGTTAGAGACAGACTGACAGCAGAATCGCTGAAGACAGACACAGCTGGTTTATTGCTGTGTATTTAGTTTCTATTCTGACTTAACACATCGCTGAGTTGCTGCTTTGAACCAGTTCTGTTATTTAGAGAAAATATCAGGATCCCATGCAGTTTCACTGTGGTGTTGAGGGAAGACTGATTGGTTCTGATTAACACGTTCTATCCAACAGTGCGTAGATGAAAAAAGTGAAATTCTGTTTAGTTATTCCCCCACTCACTCCATCATCATCTACTTTGGTTTATGCTGTATTCAGGGTCACAGGGGGGGTCTGGACCCTATCCCAGAAGATTTAGGGCATGAGGCATGGTGGTACAGCGCCAGGGTCCAGTTTGGGAACACCAGTTAGCCTAATCTACATATCTTTGGACGAAACAAGAGCACACGGAGGAAACCCACCAAGCACGGAAAGAACATGCAAACTCCAAGCACGCAGACCTGGAATCGAACCCGGACCTTGGAGTTGACAGTCAGAGATAACAATTTATGCAGATACTGTACAGTATGTCCTTTCATACAATTAAACAATAAGGTAAATAAAGGCTCTGTAGCCAGGAAAGCCGTTGGAAAGTTTGGGTTTAACAAAGTGATGTCACAAATTTGTAGAGTCAGGTCGATAATGTTGAGAGCATATCCAAGCTGTAGGTGTTGAAATACATATTTTTTGTTCAGAGTTTGGCCATGCTCTCGGTAGTGTTTGATTCTTAAATGCTGCTAATCACATACAGTGCAATCCTAACCGGAACACATCCAGTGACTCCCATCAGCACCTGATTTGTTTGGCACAGAAGAACAGAGACCGCAATAGAGAGAATGGTGAGACATCTGCTTGACTCTCGTGTGTGTGAGAGATGGAGGTGTGTGTGTGTGAGATGGATTTCTACTGCACCGCTTGTGCTTGTTATGGTGTATGTAACGGAATGAGACGGTGATCGTCGAGGAATAAAAGGAGTCGTCTCTGCATTCTACTGTAGTGATAGTTACATTTGTTAATGCAGATATATTATCTGGTCTAAAAGAAAAAGAAAAAATCTGAAGGGTCAAATGTTTGCGCTGCATCAAGCAAAGAAAATATTTAAGGAGATTTGAAATTGCTGGAATTGGGTAAAGAACTGTTAAAAAAAATGGAGAACGGAGATCACTTAAACGTTTGGTGAAGCTGCATCATTAAAAAGATCAGTAGAAATTACATCTATGTTAAGTATTGAAAGTAATAGCACTTACACACACACACCACACACACACTTTGATAAGAACTCACACGACTGGGACTAAACAGTTGTGTGGCCACAAGAAAACCAATTGTTGGTGAGACTAATCAAAAACTAGGCTTTAGTTTGCTATGGAGAATAAAAATTGGACTTTGTAGAGTTACAGTACTGTATGTGCTAGCGATGCGCAGGCTGGTGGCACGCTGGCTTAGTGGTTAGCACTGTCGCCCTGTTCCACCAGCGTCCGGGTTTGATTGCAGTTTCGGGGTCCGTGTGCATGTTCTTCCTGTGCTTGGTGGGTTTCCTCAGCGTACGCCGGTTTCCTCCCACAGTCCAAAGACATGCTCCTTGGTGTTCCCAAATTGCCTGTAGTGTGTGAAAGTTGATCAAAGGACCAAAAAATGGAAATGAATACAATAGTCACCATTGCCCTCCATGGTCCCTAGACGATCCTAGATGGATGGGAGATGTATGCGTAGACTAGAGCACGAGAAGACCAGACATTTACGTTGTATTCGTAAAAAAAATAGTGATTGCTAGACTGTTGGTTGCAAGACCTTTTTTTGACCTTCCGGACACAAATCCCAATTAACGCAAAAACCTTAGAATTATTTCAAGTTCAGTTACTGTATATGGCACCATGGTGGAGCAGCTGATCTCCAGTTCAATCCCGAGCTTGGGTTACTCACTCTCTGGAGTTTCTCTCTCTCCCTTTGTCCATATGGGTTTCCTTTGAGTTCTCCACTTTCTTCCGATCTCCAAAAACGGGCTGTTACAGTAGGTACATTATATTGGATACTCTATATCGCCCCCTACAGGATGTGTGAATGAGTACTCAAATGTTTGTGTCCTTGGTGTGCTACAATGAACTGGTTTCCCATCCAGAAGAGTGTTCGTTCCTCATTCCAAGAAAGTCTCTGGATCTCCACAAGACAGACCAGGATATAGCTGCTCATAAACAAAATGATGAATGATACTGAGTACAGTATACATTATTTGGACAAAAGTATTTGACTTTGTATCCAAATACATAAACTTCAATATGGAGTCGGCCCCCCTTTTGCAGCTATAACAGCTTCCACTCTCCTTGGAGGGCTGTCCACAAGATTTTGAAGTGTTACTGTGGGAATTTGTGTCCATTCATGCTGTAGAGCATTTATCAGGTCAGACACTGATGTTGGTTGAGAAGGTCTGGCTCACAATCTCCGTTCCAGTTGATCCCAAAGGTGCTCGATGTGGTTGAGATCAGGGCTGTGTGTAAGGGCCGGTCAAGTTCCTCCACACCGGACTCATCAAACCACTTATCCATTTGTAAATGTACATTGTCTCTTTGTTTTGACAGTGTAATATTGTTTTTAAACACTGGAATACACTGTTAGTACATTTGAAGTTTTGAAAAAAGAATGTATCTTTACATGATGTACAAAAGGTCTCTGCTGAACACGATTTTTTTTTCATTAGCATGCATATGGGAATGTTTGTTTCTATTCCCTATAGAATCCGTATAGATCTGCACAGTTTTGTTGGCTGCTGCTGACAAGTATTTGAAAAGATGTCAAAAAAAAAAAAAACAACTCTGCAAAGGAGACCGAGAGTGTACGTTTGTTTACGGTTTTTATCTTCCCTAGACTGATTTGTTTATCCAGAGACTGCACCGCTCATGTCTGCCTCAGTGTGACAACTTGACATCTCTCTGGCATCCAGCGTGAAGGCAATTCCAGCATTACTTGAAGCAGCCCATTAATGCCTGGTTTTCCACCCACTTGTATAGAGTGTTATTTCTGCTCCCATGCAGATTACATAGCTGTAAAAGATTTATATGACACAGATATCAGGAGCTTTCCAGAGGTACACAGGAGTCTGCTGTACTCACTTTAATCGCCCAAATTAATAATAAAAAAATCATTTACTGATGGTTGTATCAAATCAAATGTTATCCTTAGAAGTTTACCATTTGTTCATACATTTATTGGAACATGAACATTGACATAGATTCACTTCCGCTTCTAGATTTGGGTTTTGGTGTCAATAAAATGCTTGGATTTTTGATTTTCTCAACTTTTGTGATAAATCAGTATGTACAGTTGGTGTGAATAGTTTTGGAGATGCGGCGTACTTCTGTAACCCCAAATGATGGAAAATGTGGAGCGAAGATACCGAGCTACTTGACTTGCATAACACCCTGGCATTATGAAACTCTCAAGGAAAAGTGTGAATAATCTATTATTGGCAAAGCAAAATGCATTAAAAAAGTGTGAGCTCATAATTCAAGTTAGTATTTTGGTATGCGTACAAAACCCAAACTTTACAAATAGGATGGAAATAAAGGCGAGTGGCTTTAAATATCTTGGAAGTGCAGTATATTTAGTGTGATAAAGGGGTTGCCAGGGGGGCAGGAGGTACAGTACAACTGGAGGTACAATTGGGGGTGGTGGTCCTACAGTTTAGCAGCGGAGGTTGGATCATAACCTGAAGCTACTGTTAGTTCAGTCTATCAATTCTGGTTTGTTTTGGTGTGGCAGTACCTCCCTTATCCAGCTGACTACTAATGAAATACCCGCTAGACAAAAAAAGCTAAAATAGGTAGGACTTGTGGTGCTTCATGACCTGAGCTGTTAACCAGTGGTGGTAAACCATGGTGTATGCCTACAGTGTGTTTGTCATTTTCAAAATTCAGAATTTCCATTTTTGTATTGAAATTATTTTATACTCTATGGACAAAAGTATTTGACCAAACCTTGAATGACATTCTATTCAAGTACAGATCGTTCAATTTGGAGTCAGTCCCCCTTTTTTGCACTCTTCTTGGAAGGCTGTCCACAAGATTTTGGAGTGCTTCTGTTCATGCTGTAGAGCATTTATGAAGTCAGGCGCTGATGTTGGACGAGAAGTCCTGGCTTACAATCTCCGTTCCTGTTCATCCCAAAGGTGCTCGATGGCTTTGAGGTCAATCAGGGCTCTGTGTTAGGGCCAGTCAAGTTCTTCTACACCAAACTCATCACATTCCCAACTCATGTATAGTCCTCGCTTTGTCATGTTGGAATAGAAAAGTGCCTTCCCCAAACTGTTGCCACAAAGTTAGCCAAATACTTTTGTCCATATAGTGTATGCACTGTCCATGTACAGTACATGTTTGCTTTGAACAATGTGTTCATTCATACTGTATATTTTATTAAAACTCCACACCTGCACCATCCTGCCATTGACTGTTGTTAAAACAGGTGAAAGGCACTCGTCAGTCAGGACAAGTAGTTCAATAGCTAATTTACTGTAATGAAAGGAATTCTGTTAATTTAAGTGCACTTTCATGAAATTACTCTCATGGTTCGAAGAGCAGATGGTAATGCAACTTTAACAATTTATTAACAGTCGGACAGAGATATCAAATACATACAGGGTATACATGGATACACCTCAATAAAATGGGAATGGTTGGTGATATTAATGTCCTGTTTGTGGCACATTAGTATATGTGAGGGGGCAAACTTTTCAAGATGGGTGGTGACCATGGTGGCCATTTAGAAGTCGGCCATCTTGGATCCAACTTTTGTTTTTTTCAATAGGAAGAGGGTCATGTGACACATCAAACTTATTGGGAATTTCACAAGAAAAACAATGGTGTGCTTGGTTTTAACGTAACTTTATTCTTTCATAAGCTATTTAGAAGTTTTATTAAGTTGTATCCATATAAATGGCCCACCCTGTATACTATAGTAATACATTTGGAAATTTTTAAATAAATATATTGTTTTTATAATGTGTTTAAAAACAATGCAGAAATGTCTGAAATGGCAGGTCTCTAATACTGTACATGCAAAGGTAAACATAAACGTAAATGTATGCAGCCCTCAATGCATAAGATTTTGACATTTTAAAAAACACCAGATTAACGAGAATCCGCTAATGCTCAAAAGAAATGGAGCTGAGAATGCATAAACTCAACAATAATTATATACGGTACAGGGAAGTAAAAACCACTTAAAAGGTTTGATTTGTGAACATTGGACTAAACCTCCTTACAGAAGTACGTAAATGGCAGTACTGTTGAATTTTAATCCACAGTCAAGGAAAATAGTTTTGCAGTGTCTCATGACTCATGCCTTACTTCCTGTTTATCGGGCCAGCCAAGGTTCTTTTCCTTTTTTGCAGCTAGATCTTTTACAGCATGTTGCTATTTGACTTTTGCGATTATGGCTGCTTGTGCATTAAATCACTAGAATGCGTGTTTCAAGGCCCTTTAAAAATGAGCATGAGCAAAAGTAACAGCCTTGAATCCCATAGAGATTCTCAGCATTTAATAGGCATTTAAGTGCAATTTTTTTCATGTCTTCCTTTCAGTTGTCTACTAATTTCTGTTTTTGGGGGCGGGGGGGGGATGGGGGGGCTAAAGGAGAAGTGCCAGACTTGGGGGGTAATGAAGCATAGGAGAGGGCGATTAATAAAGCATCAGTGCAGGAGCTCATGCCACTGTTAATCCTGATTAAAAGCATAAATGCTGTTTTTGCCAAACCCGCTCTGAATAAACTCATTAACTTTTACAGGGTGATTAAATGAAGCATATGCGAAAGTATGGCGTGATAAGGGGAATCTAAGCTATGTTTCTATTTCAGCTTCTTCCAGCCTTTTTGTTTCTAGTCTGGTTAGAGGTAGAAACAACATATTCACACAGAGTGGCTCGTATTATTTACTAGGTGAACTAAACTATAAATTAAGCTTTCAGATATAATACCAGTGTGAATCACTCACTGACTCATCATCTATACCGCTTAAGCCTGTATTCAGGGTCTACGGGGGTCTGGAGCCTATCCCAGGAGACTTAGGGCACAAGGCGGGGTAATCCATCGCAGGGCACACACTCATTCACACACTAGGGCCAATTTGGGAACGCCAATTAACCTAACCTACATGTCTTTGGATTGTCGGAGGAAACCCACCAAGCACGGGGAGAACATGCAAACTCCATGCACACAGAGATGGCAATTGAACCTGGCCAGGAATCGAACCCGGATCCTGGAGGTCCAAGGCGACAGTGCTAACCACTACACCACCGTGCCGCCCAGCCGTGAAGCTACAACTAAAAAATTGGATTTGTAAGAACCTTATAAGAATTCATTAGAAACTGGTAAGGACATCCTCAAGACATCCTACTGTAGACATTGCTAGGTGTGTCCTTGTCATGTGGCTGAAAAAAGACATCAGTTTTGCCATGATGACCGGCTGATGGCTGTGAGTTAAGAAGGGAAAATGAACAGTCATTCTACAATTTTCTGGGGACGTCTCCTGAGATGTTTGAGGAACAGCTGAATAGATTTGGTCCTAGATATCAGATGATGGATACGCACAACAGGAACGTACTGGAACCAGGCCTGAAACTTGCTATCACTTTATGCCACTTAGCATCTGGTGACAAGTATCCAGCCCTGCAGTACTGTATGTCTTCAGTGTTGGCCGCAAGACCATCACTGTTTATACTTGAAGTGCGCCAGGCAATTGTTGGAAAATATGAAACACCAGATGAATGCGTGCCATTGCTGATGAGTTCCGGAGGAGATGGAATTGTGCCACATGCCTGCGGTTCCCTTGATGGCAATCGTTGCTACTGTATAGGATGACCACCTAACACTGGCTCCTTGTAACATACAGTAACTGGTTGCACAGGTTCCTTTCCAGTGGTGCTTTTGTAGTGATGTAACCACAAAATGTATTCTGGGAAGAATAAAGTCGATTGGCTTCAACATCCCTGGTCTCCGGAGTGATCTTCGCATCTTTGGTGAATCGTCCCGGAACTAGCTACAGCACTTTTCACTTTTGATGGATTCACTTGTAGACTTCAAGTATTGTGGATGGATGTGGACAGATACAGGACAATGTACAGTATGCTGATGCTTAGATCTTAAACGAGTCAAGACGAAACAATCAGATCCGCAGATCCAGATGCTCAGAATATTCCCACTTCATCGTGGCTGATGACGCCTCTTGTTTTTTTAAGTGAGAAAACTGTTAGAATGAACGGGCTTCATTTAACTACTCATGTTCAATTCAATTGTTATGATGATAAATAAAGCGAGAGAATAAAACTTTTAAGATATGACAACTTTTAAAATTTTTAAGCTGGAAAAAATATGATACACAGTAGAATCGAGGCATTTATTGACTCACGATACTTACAGAATTGCAATATAAGTTACTACATGATGATGGTTAGCACTGTCGCCTTGCACCTCCGGGGTCCAGGTTCGATTCCTGCCTCGGGTTCAATTCCCGCCTATTGCATGTTGCGTGAAGTTTGCATGTTCTCCCTGTGCATGGTGGGTTTCTTCCATGTACTCTGGTTTCCTTCCACAGTCCAACATCATGTAGTTTATGCTAATTGACACCCCCTCCCCCCCACCCGCCCTTCCGCGCGGTCATGTATACAACGGTATAGACGATGAGTGAGTTGGTGAATTTCCAGTGGAAATTTAGTTATTACTTTGATCATAACTCATCTTCATCCACTAGTCTTATCAACATCAATTGAGAAATAATCTCTGAGTAACTAAGTCAGTTCTTTTTTTGTTTCTATTCTGCCTTCATTAGGTCATTTAAAATTCTTTCCACGATTAATATGTGCAGAGTTTGCAAATGTTCTTTGATGTTGATGTAAGAGAGCGTTTTGATATTTTGATCGCTGGGATCTGATTATAAATTAAATTGATCTGTCTAAAGAAGACAATTCTTATTTTGTTTATAAGAATCTTATTTATGTTGTTTTGGTAAAATATGCCAGAGTATATTACCGCTATATTACCGTTTTGTCAAAACTAATTTTCCTTCATTTTTGGCGGTTTTCCAGTGTTCACCTATTGTACATCTGATGACATCCAGACATCCAGCCGTACGAATACAAGACGCTACTATACATCATTTTCCGGCATCAAAGTGCCCTTGTCAGGACCTGTTATTACCCCGGGGGAGAAGCTCAGTCCGAGTTATCGTTGACTGCGGAACCAGTTTAATCAATACGCATTAGAAACGTACGCTACAGAGGGAGACTCATTGTATCAGCTTGCAGTGTTTCATTCCCTGCATGGAGAGGAAATTAGATCGTGTTTTGCTGTTTTGCCTCCTCAGAGTAATAAGATAATGATTGTTGGAAATTGAGCCCTAATGTCATTCAACAGCTCCTCTTGTGTGTTGCCTGAAGAGGCTGATTAGGGCTGCTTTCCATAGCAAAGTGCTTCTGTATTCCATTGATATGCTGACGGTGTTCGGTGTAAACCCGCTGTGCAGAAATTTCTAGATGTTTGTACTGTTGATGTTTAATTATAATTTCTTAGCACCTGTATAAACACACACACACACACACACACACACACACACACACACACACACACACACACACAGTATACAGTATATAGGGTTACGGTTAGCGCCTGTGGGACTTGTTTACTGGTGCAGTATATATTTAACTAGTGTTAGTCTCATTGTTGACGGGAAAAGAGTTTTGGTACATAGTTAAAAGGTTAAAGCTAGGAATAAGCTGATCAGCTTTTTTAATAATATTATTTTGATTATTTTGATTTTGATTTCACTTATAGTGCAGGTTAAACTTCAAGCAAAGTAAGTACTTACCAGTCTGTACGTCTGTCTACTGCATGTGCAGTACCTGGTAAAAACCCTAATCTGGTGCATAACTGTTCATAGCAGGAAAAGAGGAATGCACCAAACTGTCCCTTTCAACAGGAAAAATTACATTTTAAGAAGAACCCAGAGACCAAGCCAGACACAAATAAATAATGAATAAAGATGAAACAATGGAAGGAAAAGGTAGGAAATTGGGAGTTGTTACTCAACAAGACCAAACTAATTATAATATGCTTAATGGATATTGATATAAAAAAAAGGATCAAACAAAGAAACAAGGAGGAGCGACAGATGAATGTCAGGTACTGTATATATTAGGTCTTGGTGGGGAATCTGTCTGTCTGACCAGTTTAGATTTGTCTGTCTATAGTAAGTGCACTTCAATAAACTTGATTTGCTTTTTCTTGCTTAGTTTGCTTAGTGATTTTTGTGTGAATTTTTTTGTAGTCCTCGAAATTTGCCACGAGAACCTCTACACGATGTTTTGATTTCATTGAAGGCAAAGGTTTAAGTTCAGGGCAAATAGCAAAGTACCGCCAAAGTTTAATTCAGTTCTGGACAGACAGACATACAGACATACAGACAGACAGACGTACAGACATACATACAGACAGACAGACGTACAGACAGACGTAGAGACAGACATATAGACAGACAGGCATACAAACAGATATACACACATGGACAACATTGTTGGTACCCTTCAGGTCAATGAAAGAAAAACTCACAATGGTCACAGAAATTACTTTAATCTGACAAAAGTAATAATAAATAAGAATTCTATGAATGTTAACCAATGAAAGTCAGACATTGCTTTTCAACCATGCTTCAATGGAATTATAAAAAAAAAATATTCATGGAACAGGCCAGTTTTTCTTTCATTGTCTGTACACACTGAAGGGTACCAACAATTTTGTCCACGTGTGTACAGACAGACGTACACACAGACAGACAGACATACAGACGTACAGACTGGTTTCCGGTCAAAGAAATCATCAAAGATATCATTGAAAGAACAAGTTCTGACCAATGTACAGACAAAAACTTTCTTTTATTTATAAAGATAATTCATGTTAGTTATTTCACCTGGCAGCTTTGTGGCTGATCGGTGTATCCTGTATATTGTATATAGTGTTGACTGAAAGTTTTCAGACCCTTCCAAGTTTGTTATAATTCACACTCATCTTGAAAATGCATTCAATGAGGATTTGAATCCATTCTACTATAGGTGTGATACATAACAAAATGTGGAAAACTTGAAAGGGGCTAAAAACATTCCTTCAGTGTGTGTGTGATATAATCTAAATAGTCCACTCATTCAGGGTCACGGGGGGGTCCCGCAGCCTATCCCAGGAGACTTAGCGCACAGGTTGGGGTACACCCTGGACGGGGTGCAAATCCATCAGAGGGGACACACATACTGTACTGTACACACACCCACACACTCATTCACACACTGCAGGCGATTTGGGGAAGCCACAGCAATCTACATGTCTTTGGCCTGTGGGAGGAAACCCACCATGAAAACTCCATACACACAGACCCGAGGCGTGAATCGAACCCGGATCCTGGAGATGCGAGGCGACAGTGCCAAACACTAAGCCACATTCATTCATTAATCTTCACAAGGCTCAGGGTGGCAGTGAATATATTGCTAGTTCCAGGAACACTCCATCCACTGGCATGGTTTTTTAGAAGTGGGAGGAAACCCACATGGACAGAGGGAGAGCAGGCAACGAAACTCAGCAAACTCAAAATAGAACCTGCGACCCAGGAACTGAAGTGCTTTTTTGAAGTTGCATAATAATAATTGGATACT
Organism: Clarias batrachus; assembly: GCA_003987875.1. Lineage (NCBI taxonomy): Eukaryota > Metazoa > Chordata > Actinopteri > Siluriformes > Clariidae > Clarias > Clarias batrachus. Next base: position 422,362 of record QMIH01000141.1, read on the forward strand.
TGGAAACAAGTGCAGAGTTTTAACCTGAAGCAGCATGTTTTAAAATAATCTCCGGATGATTATTGCAGTTAAAAGAGAGGAAGAAAGTGGCATTGGTTAAGGATTTAAGCAGAGGTTTGACTAGTGTGAGGCTTCTGCTGTGACGGGAAAGTCTGGAAGAAAGGACGGCTCGGGTATGAAAGGTCAGCCATTTCCACTGCACTTTGCACCAAGCGCTGTTATGTGGCAGATTATATTTCTTAAGCTGTCACAGGAAGTACAACCAATGCCAGGCCTTTTTCGCAGATATACATTACAAACATTTTGTTCGTGAAAGCCTGCGTTGTGTAACACGTACGGTCATCTGTGTTATACTGTAGACGTTGTAATATAATTGCTTTACTGTAAGGAGACCGTCTATCCAGATTAGAGGCTGGAGCGGGAAGAGTGGCGAAGCAGCACTGAGAGAATCTTCCTGTGTGTTGCCGGCTCAGACGTGCAGAGATGAAATTAAATGAAAGCATGTCTGGATTAAAGCTCATTAAGTGGGAGACGAGCCTTAATTGCCGCAGCTCTGAACAGCCTCACAAAGAGCCAGCCTCGCTAATCTGTTGCTTAAGGGTGATTGTTTTCTGCATTCCACAAAAAAAAAAAAAATGCATAGCATAAGAAAGCAGTATTTTAGGAACGGTTGTTTACGAAATTGGCACAAAAGTGCCTTCTGGAGAGAAAAAGCAAAGCATGTGTGTGATTAGATTTTCTCGCCTGTGCAGTGTGAAGAAAAGGAAACGTCTTCGAGTTTCAAAGCTCATCAGCTTTTAACTGGCTTGTGGTAAATAGGATAAATTTCCCTTTCGGAGTGTGTTTATTTTAAGCCGAGCGAAGAGCCTGCCCCGCAGTGTGTGTATCGGCTAGTGGGTTTATCGGTTTGGTCCATATATTGGCACAGAGAATGTACTGTATAATACAACTTCCATCCATCCATCTACAGAGGAACCTCTTTCGTCCAACTAGCTTTGCCGTGGAGTCCAATGGTGACCGCTGAAGGACCAATCCTGACAACACGGGCAATTTGGAAACACAGATTAACCTAATCTGCAGGTCTTTGGACTGTGGGACGAAACCGGAGAACCCGGAGGAATCCCACCAGCACGGGGAGAACATGCAAACTCAATGCATACAGACCCAACATGGGAATCGAACCCATGACCTGGAGGTGCAAGGCCTCCTTATAATGCAACTTTAAAAAAAAAAATAATAAAAAATTATATATATAATAGTTTACACCTAATCCCAAGTGTATTATGTGTTGAAGAAGACTCTTCCTGGC
>QMIH01000141.1:423680-475153 GCA_003987875.1 Clarias batrachus
TATATATATATATAATGCAAGCTCGTTAACAAACGACGGAGACGGCGTCTCAAGAGTGTTGCATCATCACTAAATTGTGCTTGTATCCCAAAATTGACTCTCAATCACTCATCGTCTATACTGCTTTATCCTGTATACAGGGTTGCTTGGGGGCTGGAGCCTATCCCAGGAGACTTAGGGCACAAGGCGGGGTACACCCTGGACGGGATGTCTATCCATCATGGACAACTTGGGAACAGCACTTAGCCTAACCTGCATGTGTTTGGACTGTGAGAGGAAACCCACCAAGCAGGGGGAGAACATGCAAACTCTATGCACACAGACCCGAGGTGCGAATCGAACCCAGAACCTGGAGGTGCAGGGCGACAGTGCTAACCACGAAGCCACCGTGCCGCAACAACTGAACAAATTATCCAGTAACCCAAAGCGTCCCCTTCGTTCTGTAGCCCCTTTTTGATCTTCCGCATAAAAGAATTTGGTCTTGGTGGCACATTTTCAATGCAAGGTTTGAATCCAGTCGCGATTATTCACTGTGAATGAAGGAAAGGTAAATCCTGCTTCGTCACACCTCCCCATGGTTATTTAATTCGATGGAGTAAATTAGATTTAAATTTGATGCATGCTCCCGCTTCTCATGCCGTGTTCCAATTGAGCAACATGATGTCCAAGTGATAATGTGACATGCTATTTTTGTACACCTATTATTTTTGTTATTCTCTCGCATCAGTTTATCTCATTCATGCCTGGTCTCTATTGTACTGTAGCGATGCCCATCAATGAGTGGTCGAGGGGATTGAGCTTGGAATATTCCTGGCTAGGCACACAGTAGTAGGCCGGGACTCTGGAGGCTGCTGAGTGCCTTTGCACATTGTTAGAGGGCTGAGATCAATAGTTTGCTCCAGTGTGTGTATGTCTCTCTCTCTCTCTCTCTCTCTCTCTCTCTCTCTCTCTCTCTCTCGGTTTCTTTCTTTCTGACAGAGCTGGTGAGAGGCACCTCAGTGCATTGCTGGGTGCTGATCAATAAGCTGCCAGTGATAGCAGGTGTCCTTGCATTGATCAGGCTGTTCCTTGCCGCCGGTCATTATGGAGATGTGAGATTGACCTTTACACCGAGGTGTGTGAGGAGGCAGAAAGTAGCAAGAACTCGGCTACGAAGCCCCTCCGAGACCTGCACTTTCGCAGAGTACAAACATGTCCCTCAGTCTCAATGCTGCTGCTGCTGCTGCTGCAGGGGTGACATTTCGGAAATCCCATAAAACATAATACTGGAGGCAGTATAATGCAGGCGCAGATGCCGTATTCATGAGGTTGGCTGGGATTGTGTGCCAGTCCAGTGCCCGAAATATCGCATCCATGCTGTACAATATGTGTTCACTTTTCCGCTTAACGAGTTGTTTCAATTGCGTCGGGCTTTCTTGGAGTTCCTTCACCTGAGTTCTATTGCTCCAGAAAGGCTTAAACACATATATTAATATTAATATGAGTATGTGCACATCCGGACTTAACATGGACAAATACCAGCTCACATAAAATGTCAGCGCAAGATCATTTTTGAGCACTTGTAATACTTACTCATGGACTAATTGGAATATTTATTCGGTTGCTGATTATTCACACAATCAAATAAATCACCACCAAGAGGGAGTGCTGTCCTCCAGCGCGGAATTTAATCACTGGGTTTAGAGCACGCATTTATAATACAGTACTGTAGGTCAACATCTTCCCGATTAACAAATGAGGTCATTGCGATGTATAACAGAAGATCCCCAGAATTTGTCTAACATTTGTTTTAAAAACTAATAAAAATGAAAAATTTAACAGACAATAAGGAAAAAAAACCCTAACAATTATGTTACATAGTCAAACATCGTAGGGGTGGTGTAGCGGTTAACACTGTCGCCTTGCACCTCCAGGGTCCGGGTTTGATTCCCGTCTCTGTGTGCATGGGGTTTGCATGTTCTCCCCGTGCTCTGTGGGTTTCCTCTGGGTTCTCCGGTTTCCTCCCACAGTCCAAAGACCTGCGGATTAGGCAAATTGGCATTCCCAAATTGCCTGTAGTGTGTGAATGAGTGTACTGTATGTGTGTGTGCCCTGTGATGGATTGGCACCCTGTCCAGTGTGTACCCCGCCTCGTTCCCTAAGCATCCTGGGATAGTCTTCTGGCCCCCCGTGACCCTGATTACAGGATAAGGCGGTATAGACGATGAGTGAATGAGTTAAATAACGCTAGTGACACCAGGGCCACGCCTATCCCAGGCGATCTAATGGGTTGGTTTCTACCAGGTTAACCACCTAACTAGCATTGGTGACCTTGATAATGCAAAAACAGTGTCTGCAGTTCAGGGTGTACGCTGCTACAGCCAGGCACAACAGCAATAAAATTTCCCATTCTTTCACATGACTATATATACTGTAGGTTTATCTCTGGCTATACAGTACCACTCACCCTCCTGAAACTGGCTACAGATTAACCATGCATGTGCACGTCTTCATGTCAGGTGCACTCTGGTATACAGACCGTCTTAATCCAGACTTTGTTTCTTTAAGATGTCTAAATCACTTCCATTGTTTTGCCCCTTTTTTTTCAAAAATGTCCTCAGTTCTAGAGGATAGTGGAAGGCGATGTTCACAGTTTTTTGTGCCTGTTAGTGTTTTCGGATACTTGCCCTAGAATGTGTTAACTTTCCCATGCTTGGCCGTCTTCCTTATTCCTTGTACGCCAATTCAAGAATGGAAAAAAATCGATTCAGTTATGAACCACTATTCTTTCATGTGATGTGGTGATTCACATATTTTTATGTTTATAACAGAGATGAACCAGTCGATCGTTCAGTGACCAGAATCGGCCAGTTTTCAGTTGGATTGGTCGTGACCGGTGATCGGCCAATCAGCCTCAGACATAACCCTAACCCTAACCCTAACCCTAGGACAATGATTCACGTCTGTGCGGCGCAACAAACTTATTTTTATGGTGTTACTTTATCAAAAATCGTGCACATTAAAAGCCTCGAACCTGCCTTTTTCTCCGAACTTGAATTAGTCACAAACCCACTCATTACACACGCTTACACCAGTCTCAAAACACAGCGAGCGCTAATTATTAGAAAATCGCGTGCGGTAGAAGCCCACACACGCCGCGCGGCTTCTAGCCACTCGACCCGCGCACTCACTGTCAGGTTGAGTTTTGAGACTTTGGAGGCATTTGAAGAGATAAAACCTTGCTGTTTCTTTATAATCCTACAGGTGGCGCACTCTGAACTATTTACACATTCATCCCGTGTGTTATGAGTGAATTTAAATTTGTTTAGAAATAATAATTATGGTGAATGACAGATACGTGCAGCTCATTTAAATGGTAAACTTTTGTATTTAAAGTTAGTTTGTATTGTTTAAATGCTGCGCTTGGTGTTTAAGTGAGAAAACTAATGTTATAAAGAGCCGGCTACATTTTATTTGTCATTCATGACTTTTTTTTAAAGGTTTAAAATTGTAACGAAATTGGAGGAAATGTAATATCAAATCTGGATATTTATAAAATCAGGGTACGTTGCGATTTTATTTGACTCGGCACCGGGTGACTAGAGAGTCCCATCAATAATGCCAGACGTCTACGGTTCCTTCACTTTGAGTTTCTCTAGGCTGATTATCTTTTATTGCAGTAACAGATGGATGTAACATGTACAGTATGTACTTTATATTCACTCAGGAAATGGCTTAGAACTCGTATTCCTCTTAGTCCTGTGAATAAACCGGAGGACGTTCAGACACACACCACCATGTGTGTGTGTGTGTGTGTGTGTGTGTGTGTGTGTGTGTGTGACTCTCCCAATCGACAGGCTATTGGCAAGCGTTTCACGGCACAGCAGACTTGCTTGAATCTCACAATTCACACCTCAAGTTTTACACTTAACAGTGCCCCTTGCTGGTTCCACTCAATTTTTTTCTCATTTCAAAACTTTTCTAGAGATTTCTTCACCTGTCGTTCAAACAATGCTTTGGAGTAGGGACTGCGCGTGTGCAGTAATTTGACAGGCAAGTCACAGACTGTTGTCTTTCGTGTATATCTGCGGTGTGGTAGGCTGTCTATATCGAATCCAAAACGAATAAAAATGTCCAAAGCATTGCATTATTATCGACATACAGTAGAGTACAGCGGTACCTCGGTACCTCATTGAATCTTTTCTGGAGTCGAGTTCTTAAGGCGAAATTTTGTCTTGCGAAACGCTTTTTCTCATAGAAAAGAATGTTAAGGCAGATAATCCGTTCCAGCAAAATCCCAAGAATATTCCCAATATTACCAATTTCCAACACTGTAATCATATTTTTGCATGTTAAAACAATCAAGACATGTCGATCAAGCAAAATATTAAATAAGTAGACATTAAACCTCTCTTAATCTTAATTTATGATTCCTCTTGACAACGGCTGCTTTAAAAATGAAACTGAAAGTGGCTCCATTTTCGTCTTGGTACCGTCCTAGCTAACAGTCTTGAGACCCATGGCGCTACATATTTACTAAATTTTGCACAAAATGCAAGAAAACTCTCATTTCTAAACTTGCTTCGCTTGGCTTTCCGCTGATGCAAACAAATTCCAGATGTACGCGCAACTTAGCCGTAAGAATTTCAGTTCTTAAGGCAAAAATATGTGAGGTGGGACATTTGTATGCTGAGGCACCGCTGTCATTTTTTTTTAGTAATGTTGATTTAGGATCGTCTCAGTCATACCTTTGAGCACATCAACATTTAATTTGAACTTTTTTTTTTTTTTCATATTTTACCAACACATCTGAAGGAAATGTTATTCCGGGCCTTTACATTGTCTATTTCCAAGTAGAAATAAGAGTATAACATATATTATAAGACTAACTCAGGGTTAGTCTTATATTTTCTTTGCTTTTATTAGTTCACAATGTTTTATCGGCTTTGTTAAGATAAGATAACAGGCACAGTAATTCTATATAGTAATATACAGTATATACATAAGGAAATATTGTACTGTGGTTTTTCTGGTATATGGTAGATTTCTTGCAATCAGGTACTTACCGTGTTCTTGTATTTCCACACCATCCGTAAAAAAAAAAAAAAAAAAGTACGACGGTAACTACGTACTAGATGTAAATGATTGCAGCTTTTAACCAGACCTTAACATAACTCTAAGGCTACTGTTTCCCAGTGTTTATGGCCTGAAGTGCTTGTTGAACTTTATACAGCCATATTTTCAGGAAGACGATTACTGTCTCCTTTAGCTGGGATTAGATCGGCTGGACGAGTCTGCAGGGTTAGAAATACTCAGGAGCCGGCGCGAATTCAAGTGGCAGCACAATCACGGGCGCTTCCGGTCCTCCTGCGTTTTCTGTGATTCACAACAACACAGTCTGAGTCTGAGCATCTTAAAACTGCTGAAAGTTTGGGTACGTACTATGCAGTTATGCACACAGTCATGACAGACACATTTTTCCCCCTGCACAGACTAAAGTTTCCCTCATCAACTTCTCAGCCTTCGCATTTTGGCCACTTCCAAACGGAACCATCTGAAGTCTCTTAATATAGCTGCCATTTCATTTTTTTTCCTCCCGTATTTGAACATGTTGTTCCGCTCGTATGGTTTTTGAAGATAAATGTTACGTTTGATAAATTGTGAAGAATATCAAATGTGTTTTTCGACCGTTCTTGTTGTGACAGAATAAGGCTGGGAGAAAAGGCTTTCTGTCCAAACCAGAAGCTTCAAAAGGCCTTTGAATTAAATGTGACTCCATTGAGGAGAATGAAAAGTCTTGGACATGTGGGTGCCGTGCCGCAGGAAATGGTGGCTCTGAGCCACACTCGGGAATGATTCATTCTGCCTTTGATGGGTGTTTTGCATTTATCTCGCAACTTTCCTTTTTATACAAGAACTACTTTATAACTCGCAGACGGTAAATTTTATGGTATATACAAGGGAGGACGAATCATAAAAGCATTTACTAGCTCGCCGGGCACGTAAAAGCTCCTGGATGTTTGCCCGGGCCCATGTTAACATTGTCCGGACTGACTATTAAAAATGTTGCTAGCTAATGTAGCATCATGACATGTGGCAAGTTAGTTAGCTAGTTAATGCACTCTCACTCACTCTCTCCTGAGAGCCTATCCCAGGAGATTTAGAGAATGAGGTGGGGTACACCCTGGACCCATACAGCGCACACACAGGGTGCGTTCTGATTGGCCTGAAGTTGCATGAGAAGAATCCATTACAGGTGGTTCAGCCATGTTAAGAGTGATGCCAAGCCTCAAAGGGAACTGCGAACGGTGTAGGGAACATTGGGACTTCACTTCACCGGGAAAGGGAATGAAAATTTCCCCATAAGTCATTTCCATGAAAAAAATGGAGCTCGAAAAAACGTTTTTTAAATTTATTATCATTATCGAGGACGACGTCATATTAAAAGGACTCAATAATTACAAGTTAAATTTAATCGACAAATCCTTAGTATTATATAGGCTAGTAATCTGTAAAAAAAATATTTAATCAATTACTATTATTATTATTATTATTAATCAATAATTTATTTACAAGTTTCAATAGTATGCTTTTTAATTGTATCATTTTTTATTCTATATTTAATATACAAAGTGCGAAATTTCCTCAATATCTGAGTATCTCGGTATCTGAGGTGCTTCTGTTACCATGGTAACACACGGAGGAAGTGACGTCTGCGCCGGTGACTTCGCAGGGTGTTCCGAATAGTGGAGTTTTGTCGAAGGAAGTTACCTTCACTGGCATTCATTCTTTTCTTTTCTTTTTAAGCAGTTTGTGTAGCTGCTTTGAGACACTAAACCTTGTTAAAAGCGCTATATAAATAAAATTGAATTGAAAAAAAAAAAAAGACATTGCACCTTGAGCACACGTCAGAATGGAACGCAGCTACAGACACAGAATCACATGCTCATTCACACACTATGGGCTATTTAGGAACGCCAATTAACCTAATCTGCATATCTTTGGAATGTGGGAGGAAACCTACCAAGCACGGGGTAGAACATGCAAACTCAAACATGCACCAGATCCGAGGCGAGAATCAAACCCGGACCCTGGCGTGCAAGGTGCAAGGTGAGAGTGCTAACCACTACACCACCACGCCGACAAGGAAATTAATAAACGTGAAGATTATCCTTCACTAATACAGTATATTTGCGCCTTCATATTATGCATCATATTAGCAGTCAGTAAGCCAGCACTTTTTTTTCAGGAGATTCCACTAGCAGCCTTGTTTCTTTCTTTATATAATAATGATATGATTACGCTCGGTATGAGGTAACTGTGTACAGGAAGCAGGGGAGTTATACTGTATGACAGCTTTGTGGTGCAACTCTTCTCCACACTCACCGCAGAATCTCCTTTTTTTTTTTTTTCGGAGGATTTCCACTAGATTTTGGAGCAAGGCTGTAGGGATTTGTGCACTCAGCCACAACAGCATTACTGGCATCAGGCTGCGGTCTGCCTTATCATCAGTAGACCCACAAATCAGAAAATTTGTTTAAGGGTTTAGAGTTAGTGCTCCTGTAGAATATGGGTTAGATGACCAACTGCATCAGTCAATCAGTGGGTCTTCTGATGATAAGTGCGTCACCCATTATTCTCTGATTAAGCAGTTTGCCTTCCAGTTCATCTCAAAGCTGTTCAGAAAATTCGGAGGTTTTTTTTTTTTTCCCACCCGTTTCCTGGTTGTTGAGCGTACTTGTCTACTTCGTCTTGTCTAGGGGGAAATAATGAATGAAGAACTCCTAGCCCATGCAAAATCTTCTTGTCTCTGGTGGTTTAGATGTGATCTGTGCATCCCTATAATATGCGACCCAGCGTGTCAGTCAGAGATTAAGACACAAAGGTCAGTTTTGCGTCATTGGGTGCAATCTGGGAAATGTATCCAATCTTCCAATTCCGGCATAAATCGGTTGATGAGAAACCTTTTCTTCCTGATACTTCAACAGAATTTAGAAAGTTGGAATTCTAATTTAAATTAATCTAATTTATTTTCTTGCTGGAAACATTATTTTTAGGGGTAGCAGGGAAATCCTGGTGTCACAGTGAGCTTGAGATTTCCCTCGTTCTCTGCTACAGTGGGGGAAAGGAATGATTTGATTCCCTTGCAGGTTTTGTAAGTGATTTTGCCCGCTTACAAAAAAAAAAGAAAGGTCTATAATTTGTTTAGCATAGATTTATTTTAAAGAACAGAGAGCAAATATCAAGCAAAAATCTGGAAAAGAACTTGGTGGAGAAACCCTTGTTGATACTGAAAGTGCAGGGGTAAGACCAACATTCGTGGAGTTGGTCACCAGGTTTGCACACTTCGTAGGAGAGATTTTGGTCCATTATTTTTAAATTTTTTTTTATAGATTTTCTTTAAATCCTGAAGGTTTCTTGCCGGTCCATCTTCAGCAGGTTCTCGAACTAGCCGTATCTCAGGAACTGGACATGAGAAAGTTAATGGAAGTGTGTATGAGTGAGAAAAAATGTGTTTAGATAATCATGAGATTGTGAGATTGTCCCTGATGAGAAAGCCGGAAAGCAACGGTGGAAAGCAAAGACTCCCTGAGATGGCAATAGGAAGAAACCTTGAGAGGAACCGGACTCAACTGGCAACCATTTGGGTGATAACAGGGATTATATAATGACATCATGTGTGCTATGCTGCTGGAAATTCAATATAACAGAAGTTGTCCAAGTTGTCAAGGAGTCCAGTTCAGCACAGGGATGAGTCAGCATTTGCAGGCCGGCTTTGGGGGTTGGTATCTGGATCACTGGGAGCTCAGGAGCAGCATGTGTAGATCCAAACCATCATGAAGCAGAATCCAGCTGGAGGTGGTTCTTCTCTGAATTCCTCAGGATCCTTGCAGGGTTGGCCTCGGTCTACTGGACCTGGCACAATCTCCAGATGCCTCGGGAAGGGTAGAGAAAGGAAGAACAGGTGGAAAAGAATTAGTTGCTGTTCAGGATATTAGCAGCACTAGATAGGCGTGTGCATTTACAGTAGATGTACTGGAGGTATGTGGTTATGGTATCCAGTCACAGGAACCCAGTCACATATGTAAAGATGTTGCAAAATTGGAAAAAAAAAAAAGAAATCCTTCATTCATGCCTTGATTGCACAACTGCTGAACTGGTGTGTTGTCTGTATGATGTATTATGTCATACTGGCTTAATGTTTTCTTGAATTTGTTTCAGTACTTTGTTCCTATGCCTCACTACACAGCCATATGTACTACTGTATGCCTAACCATTAGGATTAGAAAATACTGCAGGGTATTATGCTTCTTTTTTTTTTTTTAATCCTGGACATATTATGTGGAATTACAAATGGACGTATGAATGGTCATTTATATCCAGGACATGACAAAGATCTCAGAATCTCATAACACAATCTTTTCCAGCCACCGTAGTTGCTTTCTAATTGGACTCTTATTAATGTTTAATTTAACACAGCATGCATGTGTGAGAAGCTGTTGCCGTGGGAATGATTAATCCAGCTCCTGGTTCCTGCCGTCTGCCAGAAGCACGTGGGCAGCCCTCTGCCCTCCATACAGATTAATTATAAGGCCTTGTGCGTGCCGAGTGTGAGTGGGAGAGCTCTGAGTGAGAAGGACATGAATCAGTGGAAATCAATTTGAGATGAAATGTATCCTGCACTTTCTCTCATCTAATCTGCGTTATGGGCTCTCATCATCACAACGGGAATGCTGTACTCTATTTTGCAATGAGAGAGAGAGAAAGAGAGAGAGAGTTGCAATATACAGTATATGCAAAATGACCAAATTTGCCCAAATCCCAGCTTACAGTTAGTTGGACCTCTGTATGTGTCTGTGCATGTATGTATAGCGCTAGTAGAAATGCTTCTATAGTGGAACCTTGGATTACGAGCACAATTCGTTTCCCGGAAGTGGGCTCGTATTCCAAAAACACTCGTAAACCAAATAGACTTTTCCCATAAGAAATAATGAAAACTCAAATTATTTGTTCTACAGCCCAAAACAATAAATGCATAAAAATAATTAATACAACTTATAAAGTAAAAATAAAACAAATTAACCTGTACTTAACATTTTTAAAAAAAAGTAAAAATAAATCCAGAAAGTTAAGTGTTTCCTTCTGTGCGCGCAAACGCCGTGTATTTGTATGTGTGTGTGTGTGTGTGTGGAATTAGCCCCTCGCCTCATCTTAAACAGTAAAACTCCTTCTCCCTCCCACACGTCGCTTTTTAAGTTTCACAACTAACATACACAATGCAAACACTGTTTTAACGGGGAAAAAAAGAAATCTCTCTAATGATACTCGCGTGAGCATACTAACGAAATCACTGCTGTAAAGTAAAAAAAAAAAAAAAACGCGTGTGTAAAGATCTGTGTGTGTGTGGGGCACAGTGTCAAATTACGCGTGCGCAAACAGAAGAGAGAGGGAGATGTTGATTATAAGAGACGAGCACTAAGACGCAGCAGGGGACTCTTATTTTGACACAGGGGACGCAGCAGGGGAGACGATTACCCATAATTCCCGCAGCGTTAGAGAGAGTAAAATCATTGGTTCAGTTGTGATCACTTGCCACTCGGTGTCAAAATAAGAGTCGCATGCGTGATACATGATACTCAGCGCTTGTAAACTAATATTTGCTCGGTTTCCGATTAAAAATTTATTAAAAATCTTTGCTCGGTTTGCGGGACACTCGTAAACCACGTTACTCGCAATCCGAGGTTCCACTGTATTTATTTATTGGTCAACCATTTGTAATTGAATTTAACTTGTTATCATTATCATTAAATATTCTATTATTTAAAATAATAGTCAAAAGTTGAAATATGACATGAATTTCAGAATTTTTAAATATTTAGTCCCCTTTTTGTTTTTATGATGGTGTCCTCTTGAACTGGGCAAGAACTTATCATCCATTAAAGATGAAGTCCATCAGCATGTCGGACGTCCTTCCAAGCTTTAAGAAGGTGGACCGGAAGGCAAGGCATCACACTCCTCAGCCTCCTTGGGAAAGTCTGTGCCAGAGTACTGGAGAGGAGGACCACACGTTAGTAAAACCTCAAAATGTGGATTTCTTCTTGGCCATGGAAAAACAGCCCAGCTCTCCAAAAACTCTAAAATTATCATGAAGGACCCATGGCAGAAAATGCATACTGTATAAACATGGGTCGCAGGTGGGATCCGGTGGAGGATGCTTGGTGGTGACAGCACGTTATTGCAAACCATTAGATCCCTGTTTAACTTGGTTTACATCACCAGCGTCAGGTCAGACCTGGACCAGAACCTTTAGCGATGCATTCTTTGTGATCTACAGCATCTCCGAACGCTGGTTTCACTGTGAATGGCTGAGAAGCAGAATGTTCAGTTATTGGCATCTCTGGTACTGTAAAAATTGAATAAGAAAGGTTTTGAAAAAACGATTTACTGGTTAATTAAAATACTCTAAAAAAAATCAAACCATACAGTATATATTCTTAGTGGTGGAGAAAAGCAATAACACCAATTGAAGTCCCAAGTAGACATTTACTATACTAGGCCTTACCAGATCTTTACTGTAAATAATGATTATTGTTTACAAAGATGAAGAAAAAGGTTTCAGCTCTTTTTATTTATTTTTCTTTATTACTTGGGTTACATTCTGTCCCTGGCATGGAGGCGATCAGCGTGTGACATTTCTGAGGTGCTATTGCTGACCAGCTTGCTTTGATAGCAGCCTACAGCTCATCTGTATTGCTGGATTAGGCGTGTCTCACCTTCCTCTTCACAATATTCCATAGTTTCTCTATGGCTTTCAGGCTGGGTGAGTTCAAGCATAGAGACCAACAATCCAGCTAGAGGTAGGTTTGTAATCATGTCATAGAAACACAGCAGATGACAAGGCACCCCGAAGTGGACTTCTTCAGAATCTTCTCCGGATTCTGTCCTCTCCACTCATCCTCCATACTCTGTGACCTTGATTTCCAACTGAAACTCCAGCCAAGTTCTTGAATTGGTGGTGCTTGACCGTCTTTTTAAGGCACGATGACTTAGTGGTTAGCACTGCCGCCTTGCACGTCCAGGATCTGGATAAGATTCCCAGCCAGGTTCGATTCCCATGGAGTTTGCATGTTCTCCCCGTGCTTGGTGGCTTTCCTCCGGGTCCACTGGTTTCCTCTCGCAGTCCAAAGTCACTGCATTAGACATGCAACCTCCAAAGCATTAAAGTGGCACAGCTTCATATCGTGCAAAGAATATAGTTTCAGCAAGAAGTGCTTGAGCCTGCTCTGCTCTCCTGCCATGTTTTATAACCGGAGACGTAGCGAGAGTATTGATTCTGGTCATGACTTTGTTGTGAAGACCTTTAACTGCTCCTGTTGTTTCACTGAGGTTTTGGTTACCGTCTCCTCGGTTACCCGAGATCTTCAGCTCTGGGAGTCTCAACACGGTGTCGTTTTTTTTTTTTTTTTTTAAAGATAACAGGTGTCTCAATTACGTTCCAAAATAGCTTGTGAAGGCTGTTGCATGGTCAGGAGACAAAGACTGGGGGATTTCATCACCATGTACCCGTTATTGTAGTCCAGTGCAGTCTTTATAGCAGTATACCTGAGCTGTTCTCGAGCTGCGATTTCATATTTACTTTCAGGTCAAGGCCTAAATCCTATAGAAATTCCTTTTTCAGTAAACGTTTTACATTATTATAATAGTGTGGAGAACATTTACGAGAAATAAGAAATAAGGTGCCTGCCTTACTTTTTAATACAGATTGAGAATCAGCTCTTAACACTGTTAGCTAGTGGCTGGAGCTCAGAATTTCTTTTTTTCCTTATCCATTTTTTATTTCTTATTTATTTATTTTTTTTTAGACTGAGTCAACAGTGTGTTATTTTCTGGAGGTGTGTTCCTGGACCCGACTGGGAAGAAGAGGTCACTGAGCACCTTTGAAAAAGTCGACATATTAGTCTCCCTGGTGCATTATTTATGCTGTACACAATGAGAAGAGCAGCTCTTTGCCTCCAGTTATTCGCTTCTTATAATCCTCTGAGTGTGTGTGTGTATATGTGTGTGTTGTGGCTAAAGGCTATTGCTCTCTCTCATTATAACTCTCACTCTCTCCATTCCTCCCTACATACTGTAGGAGTGTTCAGCCCTTACACTGAAGTAGAGAAAAGGCGCCAGCTGTCATTACTGACGTTCACTAATCAATGCGAGCGGTGCAGTGAGTGAGTGTACAGACATCCCTGATGTGTACTGGAGCTCACTCCTGCATGTCAAAGTCAGACTTGGTTTCAACTGAATTCCAAGAATATCACGTCCGAGATTAGCTCTGTTTACAAGCTCTGTCGTTTCGCCGTACGTCCTTCCTCAGTAGAGTTCGGTATCTACTATTGTTTATATATAAACATATATAAGTTTATTATGTCTGCATTATTATGTACAAGACCATTCCCTACAAAGATGCACTAAAATTAATGAGATATTAACATTTATAACACACATTTTGCACAATACTGTATATATATATATATATATATATATATAGTCTCCTATATAGTAATGTTATGAAGCTGTTAGTTTTGTGATTTAATATTATTTAGCTGATCGGATCTTCGGATCATCCATTCGAAACATGTTTAGAAAGAGTATCACTTAAAAGTGAACATTAGAATATGCAATAGAAAGAAAAATCAAGTCTCTTCCCTGGTCCATGGAAAACGATTCAATTGTAGTTCGCAAAGTTTTAAAAGTCAAAAGCAGTCAGCAGAGAGTAGCACGCTACTGAGAGAGCTTTGAACGCACGGTGGAGTCGGTTTGTTTGGACCGAAGCAGTTCCAACGGTGCAAATCGAACCCCGAAGCACCTCAAACTGTCCCTCGCATTTGCATTCTGGAGCTGATGTGTTGTTTTGCCTGCGGGTTTTGGGGCTTTTGAATTTTGTATAGTTAGAACCATGAATCACGTGTACTCTAGAGCATACAGTGTGGCTCTTTTGAGTGCACATATTGATATTGATTTAGGATTCATCTTCGTTTAATATTCAGTTTAGACTAAGGTAACATTCGATTAAGAATAATTTCTCTACTTTAATTTTTTTTTAATACAGTAACATATTTAATATTAAAGAATAAGTAAAATCATGCTGGAGCGTGATGTGCAAAAAAAAGTCAGTAGTGGCACAACATCATTTGTTAATTATTTCAAATTTATTAACGGAGGATGCGTCATGCTTTTTAAAATCATTTATAGTTAAATTCAATGTTATGAATATGATCCAAGACATTGAGGATGCAAAATTGCGAAGGGATTTTTGACATCTCAAACAGTTCAGCTGTGATGATTCCTCAACTCATGATGAGAAGTGACTAATAACTTCCTGAGTGACATCATTTTAAATGAGATGACTTTTTGTCGATCTTAACATAAAATTCCCCCTATTCTAAAATGATGTCATAAGGCTATTGGTATGTCCCCTCTTCATGCATGTGCCTACTGTGTGCCCACTGGTGTGTCCGGACGGCGAGGGCACAGGTGCTCGGGCCCCATCATCATGGCTTGCAACTATCTTGACACAGTCTCCTGTCTTATTAACTTAAGAAAAGGATGTTACATTACGTGACAGCTGTAAACAATTATTTTCTTGAAACTCTCTTTTTGTCTTTCTGTTTTCGGTTTAGCAGAGTGAGTGTATGGAAAACTTGGACCCTGGAATCTCCTTCCATAAAGATTGTGTAACATCTAAATGTCAAGGTCAAGCCCTAGAATCCCAAGACTGCCAGAGTGCACCCCGGTCAGGTGACGGGATCTCTCACCTGAACCGACGTGACTAATTAGTGTGGCTATAAGAAGCCAGGATTTTCAGTTAGTGGGGTCTTGCATCTGTTGATTGAGGCATAACCTCCTGCGCTTATGCCTCGCCTGCAGACCGCACTCATATGTGACACTAATTACAGAAGATTTTAGCATATATAACAATTCTGTGTTGTCCTTTGCTAAATAACAGCTTTTTTTCCTAACCAGTTAATCATAAGGCATAGCTTATGTGGCACGTCCAAGATATAGTAAGAGTCATGCATAAGCCATTGCTATAGAAATATAACCTACTGTATTAGAGGTTTAGCATGTTCATATATACCTTTGATTTTATATATATCTTTGATCATACTGTTATAGAAAATAATTAGTGCTGTCAGTCGATTCAAAAATTTAATCTAGTTGATCACAGATGTACTGTGGTCTGTAATTATTCAGAATTTTAAAATACTCAGATTTACTTGTATTATAAATGTTAAATGTTGAAATAAAGAAATATATGATGAACTGGTTAGAGGAAACAAATTATGCAGTTTTATAATATCTTAAACATTAATATGTACCAGGCGGCACGATGGTGTAGTGGTTAGCACTGTCGCCTTGCGCCTCCAGGGTCCGGGTTCGATTCCCGTCTCTGTGTGCATGGAGTTTGCATGTTCTCCCCGTACTTGGTGGGTTTCCTCAGGGTACTCTGGTTTCCTCCCAAAGTCATGTAGGTTAGGTTATTTAGCATTACCAAAATTGGCCGGAGTGTGTGTGCCCTTATATGATCATATTGACAGCCCGAAAAAATAATCCAGACTATTTTTCTACAAGACTTTTATAATTAAGCAACATCACACCTATGGGTACAATATTGTACTGAATAAACGCACAGCTGTGATGCAGTCTTAGATATCACACCCATGCTGATATTCAGTAGTGCCACCTAAAGTGTGATATTGCTTTCATACAACAGGTCTACAAACACCATTTATTATCAACAGAATATGATTTGTTTAGTTATTTGGCTCCACTAAGATATAAATGAAAAGAGTTCCACAACTGGACGGGGATTGTTTCGAAGTAAATTAAAAAAGCTGGTTACAATATTTAGTGAAATTAATGATTATTATACAACGGTTATTTCTGATCGAGCAACCTGATTGGATGAGAGGTATTCCAGGATATTTACACCTAAGCCAAGCTGCAAAGAAACTAGCTTCTAAAACAAGGCTGTATCCCAAATCCCTCTCTAAACCATAATCTCGGGCACTTTGTAGTGTGCGGAATAAGTCATCGACACACTAGTGCACTAGCTTTTCATTTAATGCTATTCAGGATTTAATCCCGAACACGGAAGTTAATGGAGCTGATATTCTCAAGCACATTAAATGTAAATATAAAGAGAAACTTACCAAATTTACAACTACAGTATGTCCAACACCTTCATGATTTATCTCCGTCTTATGTGTGACTGCTTACGAGTGATACATCTAGTTAAATGTCCCAGTGCTGTTGGACTCTACAGTACAGTATATCAGCACTCATGGAATGCGTCTTGTCCAATCAGATTACTTAGTCGAAACTAACTGTTGTCTAATAGATGATAATATCATTAATTTCATTTTGAGTCAGCAGTGCCACACACTTCTGTCTCCTGTTTATGAATTATTTTGGTCTTTATAATTAGCTAATTATCTTCTAAGTCCAGGAACTAATTCGCTGCATGTGCTACTCCTCTTACTGTGTCAAAAATCAAGTACTATATTCCTAGTCATTAACAGAGCAATTAAGCAATGGGTTCTCCAGATAAGCACGTAAATGTCTATTGAGTGTTAGCACCATGGAGAGCGGCGAGCCTACAGAAACGGATTAATTTCTGTTTAAACACAATCACAGCATAATTATCACATACACCGAAAATGAGACGTACGTGAAAGTACACTAAAAGAAGAAAAAAAAAGATTCTGCCCTGGTGTAGTATTTACATATTGATATTGTCTATTTTACTAAAATAACATACTTATTTTAATTTAATTGGTTAAACCTAAATGTCCAAAAAATTTATGTAAAGTTATTGAAAAACTGAATATTTTTCATTTGCAAAGTAACTGTTATTATTTAAATTAGTTACAGTATATGAACTATTTATGTATGAAGCTGTTTGTCTGAGAACATCCTTAAATCTCGGTTTATTTCCTTGTCATATGCATTACTATGACTGCATACCATAGTTTAATAATGGAACAATAATAAGCAGAATGATGACTTTCTAATCTGGCAATAGCAAAAAAAAAAAAAAAATCAGGCAAGTTATTTATTTATTTATTTATTTATTTTTTACCTGTTAGCAAATTAGCTAAAGTTACTGTATCCCAACATCCTTGTTCAAAGCCTCCTGCTTTCTAGGGAGGCAAATGAGCCACAGCAGTTCATGCAAGTGTTTGTTTATTCCAGTACAGTATATTGAAAAGTTTCACTAAAGTGAAAGTTTTACTAAATATCTTGATTTGATTTGACATTTTTTCCTGATTTTGTAAAAAGCCATTTTAAACTTTTAAAAATATTTAATGAGTAATAAATGTAGCCCTTTCCTTATAACATTTGTTTTCTCACTTAAAAAAAACAAATGCAGCAATTAAACAATACAAATTAACTTAAAACTGAACTGAATCATAATGCATGGCAGCACATTCAATTAATAAACTGTTAAGAGAAGCTTTGTCATTTGCAGTATCTATCTATCTATCTATCTATCTATCTATCTATCTATCTATCTATCTATCTATCTATCTATCTATCTATCTATCTATCTATCTATCTATCTATCTATCTATCTATCTATCTATCTCTTTTACTACACATAGTATAATAAGACTGTAAAGTTGGCATGTCTTTACAATGCAAAAAAAAGTTGGGAGGAATGTAAGATGAGTAATAGAACACATCAAGATTGTTTCTGTTTTTTTGTCTGTTTGTTTGTGCAAGCATCACATAAAAACTACTGAACACATTTTTATGGGATTTTCACAGGTGTAATTGTCAGAGCTTGAGGTAACATACAGTATACAGTAGGCTGTGCATCTCTCCTCCTGTCCCATGAAATTTCTGAATAGAAAACTCATATCCCAAAAAATCGACCTTGAAAAAATAATTAATTCATCTCAAAATTCAACAGATGGCGCTGTACATTTTTTAATACACACTTATGAGTGTAATTGAAATCTTCGTAATAAAAGCGATCTCACACCGTCATTCCGCGTACTTCACGGTAACACAGAAAATGTTTTAGTTCATTCCAAAAATGAACGCATGGTGTACAATTTTTAGAATGTGCTTATGAGTGTGCAATTAAATTCCACGCAAGCGCAGTATAGCTAGAAAGACAATGTTATAAGGTGACAGGATTAAATTTCAGCACAATAACATGTAAGTATAGTAAGGAAGTAAAACTACTTAAGTATTTTCTATTATTTAGACGTTTCTCATCGAACAAATGCAAGATGCTACAATTATTGCAAAAAATGTAAACAGATTTGTATGATATTATAGCCAGTACGCCGTTCTTCTATGGTCGCTGTGTTGTTTTCTTTATACACACTCCAAAATAAATGGCAGGAATTAAGATCCTCTCCCTGTTTGTACCAGCTTTCATGTGTCACCTTCCTTGGATTTGACTGACACACTGGATGCTGATTTGATTTTATCCATGCTTCGGAGTCAGTTTCATAAAACACACATTACTTCTTGTGGAAATGATACACTTCTCAACTCTCCACAGCTCGAAGACGGGAAATGTAGTCTGTCAGTTCCGTTTGCTTTGAGAGATTATCTTTTTTTCGGCCATCTGTCTCAGATTTTCCCCACATACAGTACAGTACAAGACTGGGGGATTTTCATGCTGAAAGAGTTGCTGGGAAACTTGTTGCTGATACAGTGAACTGGTTTCAGAGTAGGATGATGATGAGAGAGAAGGAGCTATTAGGGTGGAAATGCGGCGATGCGCGATGCGGCAGCGCGCGATGCGGCCTCCTGAAGGGCGCATGATTACATCTCACCAGGTGACAATGGGGGTGATTCATTTTGCTCACCACTTTTTTGCAGATCAACTCACTAAAACATGCCATGTGATGAATAGAGTGTGCAAATGAAAAATTACAAAGAGATTAACTTTCTGTTCTTTTTTTTTTCTTTCTGTCTGGGATGTGCAAGTGAGAATTTTTATACTTCCTCATATGTCTCGGCACATCAAGGGCACCATGAGATCCTTTTCCCCCTTGTGAGAAGTTTTTTACTAACTGAGAGAAAGTGGGAAGCATATGATATTCCCCACGGGGAGCCAGTGTTTCAAACTAAGTGGGTATAAAGACATGACATAACTGTGGCTTAAAAAATAATTTTGCGTTTTAAAGTCGGAACACGCTTGCGGTTGCGTTTCTTTGAGACTCCCCTTATATTCCTGCAGCTGTCAATAAAAAAACGGTCTCTGCGGTGCACCGAAAACAATTGATGTGGAACGCTGACTTCCAACCGATCATGAACCGTAGGTCCCTCTAATCATTTCACAACCGATAACGCTAGAATTCAAACATTCAAACCTAGCCGTGTGTTTCGGGCAATTTTTCACATCATGGGGTGTGTGAAACTCAGCCACTGGGTATGTGACTTTTTCCTTAAATGTAATTCGATGGTGTGCTAGAAGTTGTTTTTCCCTCAAATTGATGAACTTTTATTATACTTTTCTTTTCCATTCAGGTTCCTTTATGGACGGGAAGATGGCAGTCACTCACAGAGGAGACTCTCTAGACTCGGACAGCAAACGGGGTGCGTTCCACAGCACGCCGGACACGGGCAGAGAACGTCCCGCGGTCACTACAGCGCCTCCTTTCACCGACCTCAACCACCACATTCAGTTCAAAACATTTTCTCAACCTGATCCACGCCAGGAACGGTTCAAAGACGGAAGAAGCGTTGATCATCATCATCTCTTCGGGGCTCAACCGGTTCCCCGAGAGGACGGGATGTCATTCCCGGACGCGGCCACAGGGGCCTTCTCTGTGAACGCTGCTAAACTCACGTCTGGGAGCCTGGAGTGGAGTGGTGCTGCCGGAGATGCCCAGAAGCAGAGTACAGAGGAAGTGCCCACAGAATCACTGAGCACTGGTAGCATGCCAACGTCCACGGCGCCTCCCTGCCACACAGTTCCTGAGGAGCAATTAAGATATCCTCATGCAACAACCACACAAGAGACTGAGGGTGTTACGACACTGGTGATGAGAGAAGAAGCGGAAATCTTAAAGACCAGAGAGAGACACAAGGGACCTGCCGGTGATGCAAACGCTGGGACATTGTCTGTGTCTGGGGATCAGGATGATGAAATGACCACGACCACTATTTTCACCACCACTATTATTACCACAATACAGAGCACAGGTAACACCACCTACACAACACAACACCTTGGGTCACACTTTTGTCAAATTTGTGCAACCATACCAATGCCACTGGAAGCATTGGCTTAGTCCTTAGCACAGTCGGAGGGTTGCGGGTTCAAATTTCGCCCCCAGTCGATTTGCTCTTGGTTCGTTGCATGTTTTCCTCGTGCTTAGTATGTATCCTGGTTTCCTCCCACAGTCCGAAGACCGGTGTTGTAGCCTCATTAGGGTTTCCAAACTGCCTGTAGTCTATGATTGGACTATCCTTGCCTGTGTTCCCAGGGTTGGCCTCCAGGAACCTAGACATGATAAGCAGTATAGACTATGGATGGATGTTATCTCGTACCTACCATGATTACTATGGTGTAGTATGAGATTAATATCTGCTCACTCTAAAAATGTTTCTGACTCACTACTGCCAGCTTTTAACAGTTTGAGGTGGCTTAGTGGTTAGCACTGTCACCATGTACCCCCAGAGTCCGGGTTCAATTCCCGGCCAGGTTCAAATCCCGCCTCTGTATGCATGGAGTTTGTATGTTCTCCCTGTGCTTGGTTGGTTTCTTCCCACAGTCCAAAGACATGCAGATTATGCCAATTGGCGTTCCCAAATTCGCCCAATAAGTGTGTGTGCCCTGCGATGGATTGGCACCCCATCCAGGGTGTACCGCACCTCCGAGGATAGGCTTCAGGCCCCTCACGACCCCGTATACAGGGTGACGCGCTATAGACGATGAAGGACAAAACAAGCGTTATCATTGTGCCAGCTCTCCCGTATGTCCGGACCTGACATTTCTCCAGTTCATTGAAGCTCAGCATGTGATTTGAGAGAGGTCTGTTGAAACACTGGGTTGTGCGCATCTTGATTTGAAGCGAGGTATTGCACACTCTGCTGTAGCAGGCCCAGGTGTATTGAGTCAGACGGTGTCAGGGCACCATGAGCCTTGGTCATACACCCGTGGCTCCAGCAGGAATCTCTCTTACAAGCAGCAGCTCTTGACTCAAAAGGAGATAAAAAGGGCAGTGATGTGGAAAGACCTAAGGGTGACTAGAAAATGTTTTACCCAGCCACGGCACCTGAGGCATGCACACACACACAACACACACACACCTGCAGGAAATGAGAATCCCAGAAAATGTAATCAAGATAGGAAGATAGCAGGACTGTAGCGAGGTGAAAGACTGTCAATTTCTGATGTGATCTGTTTTCTTTTTCTCCGTCTTGCTTTCACTAGCTCCATGCAGCATCAATTTCACGGCGCCAGGGGGCTATATAGAGACACCACCACGTGGCAGCTGTGACTACTCCAACTTCGACTGCACCTACACCGTGACGGTCTACATGGGATACGGGGTGGAGATTCAGGTTCGAGCTCTTTAAATCGTCAATGCTGTTCTTATTAAGGAGCTCTGAATGACATAACACGATCACTTCTCGAATCTTTTCCACCTATAGACCACAACTATCAGAATCTTGTCAATTTATATACTGATAAATATACTGAGTGTATGTGTTACTGTGCATTTTTTTTTATCAACTTCTTGTGCAATTGGATGACATGGTGGCTCAGTGGTTAGCACTGTCGCCTTGCACCTCCAGGTTCCGGGTTCGATTCCCACCTCGGGTCTGTGTGCATGGAGTTTGCATGCTCCCCCCGTGGGTTTCCTCCAGGTACTCCGGTTTGGAGTTTGCATGCTCTCCCTGTGGGTTTCCTCCAGGTACGCCTGTTTCCTCCCACAGTCCAAAGACATGCAGGTTAGACTGATCGGCGTTCCCAAATAGCCTGTAGTATATATGTGTAGTGTATATGCGTGCCATGAGATGGATTGACACCATGTCCAGGGGGTACCGCTCCTTGTGAATAGGTCCCAGCCCTACCGCGACCCTGTACACAGGATAAAACAGTAGAGACGATGAGTGAGTGAGTGATTTCCAATGGGGTGTACGGACTTTTAAAGACAATCACCAACTGTGCGGGTTATTTTAGAGAAACACATACTGTAGGTATTGGATTTACAATAAGATTATAAGGATCACGCCGTTTTTGTCTCAGCTTTAGGGTATTTTCACACCTATTAATCCACTTGCGAGCTTCAAATCCGTGTGAAATTGATTCCTTTGCTATTTGGTTGGGGGTAATTTAACAATCCAAAAACAAAATAGGCTGATGGGCGTGCATGAGAGCCTGTGGCTGTAAATCAGCTCGTAAAAAGTAAACAGAGTACGGTGAACATGAAGTGCTTAATCATTAAATCATACCGTAAATATCCAGTTTAAAACACTTCGCTTCCCACAAATTTATTAGATACATTTTTGATTAGATTTTTATTGGTTAAATATTTTTCTTATTCTTTGGGCTTTAAATCTGCATAGATTTTTTCGTTGGCTAGTTTATGAATTAAAAAAAAAAAAAAAAAGCTCCGAATGTCCAGCATACTACTGTATACTTGGTCTACTTTATGCAGTTTGGCAGATTCATGATTGGATTGCTTTCTCCCTGAAATTGAGTCAGTCATCTTGCTCAGCAGCTGTTCTAATGTACACTACAGAGTATAATTGCTGAGACCTCTCACAGAGGTAAACTCGCTAGGATTCACTCACCAGAATAAACCAATGCATACATGAATGCACCCTGATACATTTAAGTTGCTTGGACTTTTACAAGAAAACAATAGCTGCCATTACTTGTACGTGGGCCCCTAATGTGTAACCAATAATTAGAATAATAGTTCAAGCAGAACAGCCTGGTCTGATCTGGTTCGATCAGAACGAGAGGGCTCGTGTTCATTAGGTAAATATTAGCCACACAAACACTTCATCTGAATATTCCTTTCTTGTTGGGATTAATCTATTCATTCTGCATACAGTACCATACAGGTTACCCCACATTGGATTCCTGATCGGTAAACAGCATGAGAACATCTCATTCCCACTAGTCTTTACTTTGGACTTTTATTCTCTGGGTGTGTGGCTGAGAAATAAGATCTGATAGTGTATACTCTCATACTGTATTTCACGTGAGTAAATCTTTATCCAGTCAAAGATAGGACTTTAAGTCTCGTCACTATGCATAACGCAGAAGGTGGGATTTGTCGGGAAAAGATGGGAAGTACGGTGATACCTGGGAATAAGAATTTAATCCGTCCTAGACGACTTTGTTTGCGTGGAATTTAATTGCACACTCATAAGAGCGTATTAAAAAAATATACAGCGCCATCTGTTGAATTTTGGAAGGATCTAAAAGTTTTACCTGTTACCATGAAGTGCGCGGAATGAAGGTGTGAGATCATGTTTCAATTCCACACTCATTAGCATGGATTAAAAAATGTGCAGCGCCATCTGCTTTTTTAAGTTCAGTTTTTTTTTTTTTTTTTTTATATATAAGGCCGTTTTCTATTTAAATTTCAAAGTAGCATATCTTCTCTTCCCGTGGATCGATTGAGATGAAACACAGCGTATATGTTAGCTCATGCTCGGCGAAATACACCTGTGAAAACCCCATTAAAATTCCTTCGCTAGTTTTTACATGATGCCTGCACAAACAAACAGCCAAACAAAATTTCTAAAAAAAAAAATTTTTTTTAAATGTGCAATTATCTTCTATGTACAGACACGCCAACTTCCGAGGTTTTATTATATGTAAGATATGAATAAATCCTCTGACTAGAATCTCTTTCGTCCTCCTTATTGGGAATTACCTCCTTTATGCTAGCTAACCTGCTGACCCTCTGTATAGGCTGTCTAATCTTTTCAGGCAAATGGAAATAACAGACAGAATTGTCAAATACATACAGCTTCTTTGACCTTTACATTTCTCTCTCTCTCTCTTTCCAGTTTCCCTTTGTGCAGACCTGGTAACCTGGGACAGTATATAAATACCTATCTCCTCCTCTCTCCTTTCCCGCAATTATTCGGAGTGACTGATATGTACGGAAGCTGCTGCGTTCCCACTAAATTAATTGCTTATGGATTATCTGTCCTTGGCGTTTATTTGTTTATGGCATTTTTAATGCCATCCTGTTAAACTGTCTCTCAAGTGACTCTTAACTAAATTAAAGCAGCCACTTCCTTCTGCTGATAGACAAAAATGATGTTTCGTCCCGACGATCTGCGAGAGCGCTTTGCATTCTCGCGGCTGCTCCAGACCTCATTCATCTGTTCGGTCACGTTGGTGTCTTAAAGACCTAGTTAAGCATTCCTCTGATCTGGAAACGTTTCTGAAGGCTGTGCGGGCTCCGTTCTGAGGCGTCTGGAGGAGCTGGTGATCTGCTGTGGATTGTGAAGAAAGTTTAAGTGGATTTAAACTAGATCTGTCATTCAGGCCTGAGAAGAAAGAAGGTGATTTGTTCCCCTCAATAAGGCGATATCGCAGGCTTTTTGTTCCCCCCACGCATTTTTCACATTTACAAATGACTCGTACTTTTCTAAAATGTATTCGAGCTGAGGTTTGGTGTGAATGGCTTTTCATGTTCTTGAGGTGAAGGTCAAAGATTTTCCATCCAAATCGGCTCTTGAGTAAAAAGTAATAACATTTCATCGGGATTGATCAAATAATGAGCGGTTTTCCCATCAATTCTAAGCAAGCCAGTTAACTTTGTGAATGTTAATGCTAAAATTATGACACTGATATTATAATTCTGGCGGCACAGTGGTGCAGTGGTTAGCGCTGTCGCCTTGTACCTCCAGAGTCCAGGTTT
Source organism: Clarias batrachus (assembly GCA_003987875.1). Taxonomy (NCBI): domain Eukaryota; kingdom Metazoa; phylum Chordata; class Actinopteri; order Siluriformes; family Clariidae; genus Clarias; species Clarias batrachus. The sequence continues at coordinate 448,580 of QMIH01000141.1, forward strand.
GATTCCCGCCACGGGGTCTGTGTGCCTGGAGTTTGCTTGTTCCCCCCATGCTTGGTGGGTTTCATTGGCGGTAATCCGGTTTCCTCCAATGCTAGTTGGTGTTCCCAAATTGCCTGTAGTGTGTGTGCATGGTGATGGATTGGCACCAAGGTGTACCCTGCCATGAGCCCAAGGCCACCTGGGATAGGTTTCCCACCTTGACCCTGTAACCCTGTATACAGGATAAAGCGGTATAGACATGACTGATATTATAATGCTATAATATTATAATGAAATTCATGCGCAATTCATCTTCTTGCCTTCCTGCTCATTTTGGTTGCTTTCAAATGTACAGTATTATGCTTTACCTGGTACATTTCACTATAAACTATCATAAAAAACCAAAATACCTTTATGAAAGATTAAGAAGTAGACTACTGCAAACCAGACGTACCTACAGAATCTGCTAGAGGGAAAACGATCTATATGTTGTCTTCTGAAGCTGTGAGTGGCACACAGGTATTGATTGAAGTTCAATATTTTCAGTAGCTCTGAAGTGAGTGGTCTAGCGTACAGTTCAAATAAATATCTAGTTACATCTCCAGCCTAGATAGCAGTGATTGATTGTGATGCATTCGTCCAACTGGGACATTTATGAAACAGAGGTGAACAGGTGGCTCATAACTTTGGGCTCGCACATGGTGTTCGTCCGTCAGCTGGCGGGTCTTTAGTTAAAAATCTGCTTCGCACAAATATTCTTGGGTTTGATACGAACACTATGCTCACTATGCTAAGTCTGATTCTATAAAAGGGTGGCACGGTGGTGTAGTGGTGTAGTAGTTATTACTGTCGCCTCTGTACCTCCAGGGTCCCGGTTCGATTCCCATCTTTGTGTGGATGGAGTTTGCATGTTCTCCCCGTGCTTGGTGGGTTTCCTCTGGATACTCCGGTTTCCTCCCACAGTCCAAAGACCTGCAGATTAGGCTAATTGATGTTCCCAAAATTGTCCATAGTGTGTGAATGAGTGTGTGAGTGAGTGTGTGTATGTGTGTGTGCCCTGCGATGGATTGGCACCCTGTCCAGGGTGTACCCCGCCTTGTGCGGTAAGTCTCCTTGGATAGGCTCCAGGCCCCCCGTGACCCTGAATATGATGAGGAGTGAGTGAGTGATTCTATAAAATGGAGGGAATGCTTTTGTTGTATAAAGTAAAGTGTTGTATATTCAAATAAATAATATAGACGGTATGAAAATACAGTCACGTTGGAAACACCAGTTACATATACTATACTGTATATCTGTGGGTCAGTAAATATACCATATGAATAACATATTACACAACCACCTAGAGTAGCAGTTTAAAGTAGGAGCCAGCCTGCCTGTGGGCCACGGTGCAGTTCTGATGATTGGTGAGAGGTGGAGAGTGCCATACGATCTCGTGCTGTCCTGATGATTGATGCATTTGTCTGTCACCGCATTGATTGACTGGACCTGCGGGTTGTAGGGTCTTACAAATGGACAAAATTTGATGGCCTCTCAGTTCCAGTTTGTTCGAAGAATTGCCCCAGTGTCACAAATCTAGTCCAGCCAGTGATACAGAAGAAAAGCTTATACGGTATAACGTCTATATCCCAATTCCAATTCAATTCAATTCAATTCAGTTTTATTTTATTATTTCTGCATATAATCTAATTTTTTTTTTACAGCTAAAAGTTTTTTCTATATTTTTCAATATTTATATAATTTGTATTTTTTTCCTCTTTTATGCTTTATATTCTTATTTGAAAACTCTTTTTTTTTTTATAGATCTTATACAGTAGATCAGCGGGCGTATAAGCATTTCATACAGCGTCTACCACATGTTAGGGCGACCCTATCAATGGTTCTAGCTTCACGGCAACAAATTGAGACTGAATTAGAACTTCTGTCCTGCTTCTTGAGTCATGAAAAGTTTGGGGGCTGTTGGCAAAACTTACTTTTTTCCCCTGCAACATTTTCATCAGGATCCACGCAGCCTTCAGCAGCATTCCCCGAAGCCAGTTACGGTATTTCTCACTTTTTTTACCCAAAGAGCACAGGAATGCTACAGTATGCCTATGGTCTAAATGTGAACTTATAGTTCAACCACAGATTGTTATGTCCAAGCAGTGTTTTAAAATGAATAAGCATCAATAACAGACAAAATAATGGAACTTGTGCGGAATGCGTAGTTGAGATGAACCGTCTGTGGGATTATCTATGCCACCGTCTGTAGGGACTAAAACAGAGACTAGGGTGGTACATAAAATCTTAGATACCGACTTGTAGATTTTCATTTTGACGAAGAAGGAGCTGGGTCTGGACGAGATGCAGAGCCAACTGGAGCAAAGTTCTTGGAAGTCTTTGTCAGAATGGGCACCTCGGATACTATCATTTAGAGTAAGGTTTCTGCTGATACTTGCATGTATGGGTGTACAGTAGGTACAATACAGTAGGTACAATATGCGTTTGAGGCCCCAGGCTTATATTGTACTGTTTTGCTAAGGGGTTTCAAAACCTTGTGGCTGGTTTAAACATACGTACACAGCACTCTGGAAAATTCTTGAGCCAACCCTCACTGATTCACAATAAAATAAATTAATGTATGTAGATTAAATGAAAGAAATTGGAACAAATAAGTGAATGTGAAAGGCTGCAGTATGAGCAACCTCATTTCCCCTCTCATCTGTTCCAACCATTCAGCATCATCGGCATACCAGTATATCACCAGCCAGATCATTAGTCATCATCCGCACCTCTTCCTCACTGGTTCATTCACAAGTCACTCAAAAACTTTACTCTGAAACTGGTCAGGTATAAGGACTGGACTGAAAATGAGAAAGAGAGAGAGGGAGGAAAAAAGTTCTGCAGGAAACCTGGAGAACTATTCCTCAAGAATACATTAAAAATACAAGAAAATCTGACTCTTTGGAAGCAAAATGTGAAGAAATGATCACATGAAGTGGCTCAAGACTTCTTCATAGCCGTTCTTTTGCTTTTTCTGTGTGTAGCAGAAAAAAGAAACACAGGCGATGTTGGGGGAACATTAAATACCATGACTCAGCAGCAGGTGAAACTTTGCAGTCTTTACTGCCGTCCTTTTAACGGATTCTGTTTAAACAATCTCCAGTAGGTCGTGTCATTATTCATCATAAATCATTTGATGCATTATTACAAACATTGTCTGGACTTCAGTGCTGTTCTACCCCACCTGCAGGATCTACCTGCTGTAGATTGATACCCGTAGCTGCTGTAATTTTCATGCATTTTCATGCGTAATTGCCAAAGACAAAATAACAGAAAACAAGGCTTTATTAATTGCCCGTCACAGTTTTTTTTTCTGAAAGAGTTTCTGTAGACTGCGCAGGAGTCACTTTTTTTTTCTACAGGCGCTCAAATGGGTAAATGCATAGCACTTATAATTCCCTGCTAATGTCATCCTTCCAGACTGGTATATTAGTGAGGGTTTAGTAAAGGAGCTTAATCTTTCGGAGATTTCAAGACCCAGCGCAGTATGAACTATAACAGGCTGAGGATTTAGGCTGAACTCATTTGCATATGGGCACAGCAGCGGAGGACTGAAATGAGGTTACGTTAGTGGCCAGGTTTGTACAGGGAGCCTTTTAAAAGTGGCAAAGGCAAAGCTTTATAACAAGCAGGTTAATATGGAGCTGTTCTGTCAGTCGGAAGAATGATCTTCGTTTTGAAGCTTAATTGAAAATCTGTCTGCCTCCGCCATGACATATAATTAGAATAGAGGTTAAATTGCCAGCAGTACTTTACTTACTGTCTCTGCTTTAAAGCGGTGTGATTGGCAGAGCGCTTCTACTCAACCTGATTTATGTTTTTGCATCAAGTCTACAGTACGCTAACGTTCATTTCCCGAAAAATGTAACTACAGGGCATTAAAATTTGGTAATAAAGTCCATATTTCTAATACGAATTTATTGAAAGAAATTGTACATGTACTTCATTACAAAGGGAAATGAACGCAAATCGTTCAATTTCAATGTAGGCACCGGTGGCGTCAATCAGTTTCCTCAAACGGCCAGGCATGGAATGCTTCAGAATGTCATCTGAAGGAAGTCATTTCGAAGGGATCTTGCTGAAAGCCTCGTGAATCCGTGCCTCCAAGTCTTTCAGTGAGCGAGGCTTTGTTCTGTACACCCCCTCCTTCGCGTAGCCCTACGGGGAAAAAAATGACATGGAGTAAGAGCTGGACTTCTTGGAGGACATTCATGAGGTCCACATCGTCCCAGCCAACGTCCTGGAAAATGCTGGTCTGACCACACACAATGGGGTGGTGTAGTGTACCATGCTGCATGAATATAAGGTCACCAGTGTTCTCCAAGCCAGACACCTGGGGCCACACTAGTTCAATATCACCCACCAGGTACACATCGAGTCCACATGGTAGCATCGCATTTCCAGATTCGTCTTCTACGCTTCCATTTCTGAATTGAATTGAACGTCGTAATGACATAATCTCCTCTGATGTCTTCTCTCATTTCTGCATTGCAGCAATTTCAGGAAAAATATGAGTTGTTCAACACCAGTTATTCCAACTCCAACAAGATTTACTTTCATTTTCATTCACATTCAGTGATTTTCATGAACTGGTTTTGCTCAAGCCTGCTTACATTTTAGGTAAATGTAATTTTACGGTGGCAGCGACAGTGGTGTAACGGTTAGCACTGTCGCTTTGCACCTCCAGGGTCTGGGTTTGATCCCTGGCCAGGCTCGATTGCTGTCTCTGTGTGCATGGAGCTTGCAAGTTCTCCCCATGCTTGGTGGTCCTCCTCCAGGTTCTCTGGTTTCCTCCCACAGTCTGAAGACCTGCAGATTAGGATAATTGCCAATCTAAATTGGCCATAGCGTGTGAATGAGTGTGTGAGTGAGTGTATGTGTATGTGTGCCCTCCGATGGATTGGCACCCTGTCCAGGATGTACCCCACCTTGTGCCCTAGATCTCCTTGGATAGGCTCTAGGCCCCCTGTGACCCTGAATACAGGATAAAGCGGTATAGACGATGAGTGAGTGAGTGAGTGAGTGAGTGAGTAATTTTATGGTGACACAGTGGTTAGCACTGTCGCCTTGCACCTCCAGGTTCGAGTCCCGCTTTGGGCTCTGTGTGGATGGAGTTTGCATGTTCTCCCTGTGCTTGGTGGGTTTCCTCCAGGTACTCTGGTTTCTTCCAACAGTCATGCCAAGACAGGCAGATTAGACTTTAACTGGCGTTTCCAAATTGCCCGTAGTGTGAATGCTGACCAGAAGTTCTACAATGGTCACAAAAGTGGGAATACAATGGTCACCATTGGCCTCTATGGTTCCTGGCTGGACTACAGAGGTCACTACTGGAGACGAACATGAGATTTATACATGGCCTGGATTGTATTTAAAATTATCGCTGAGCTCTATACTTATTTATTCATTTATTTTTTCCATATTTCCGTTTTTCATTGAATAAAAAAAATAATAAACCAGTACCAGTCATTTCTGCCCACGAACTGCTTGTCTTCAAACCCCAGTGTATCATACACTAACATTGGTATGGTTTTTCAGTTTGACGCACCAGTCAAAGAAAAGAGATTTTTGGGTATCAGCCACCTTGTGTGAAAAATAAGCTGTTGTTGATTGTTTGGTGACTGTTTTATCTCAGGCAGCATAATCATGAGCTAAATGTTTGGAAAATTTAACACAGTAAGTATCCAATATACATGATGTTACAGTTGCTAATTTAGCATATGTTCAGGGGCTAATGGCCCAGGGCTGTCATTATGTTTTCATTAGCGTTATTAAGCTTTGTATAATATTAGATTCCTAGCAAACCTACAGTAATCTCACTCGCTCACTCACTCACTCATCTTCTATATCGCTTTATCCTGTATTCAGGGTCACGGGGGGTCTGGAGCCTATCCCAGGAGACCTAGGGCACAAGGTGCCAATCCATCGCACTCACACACTCATTCACACACGGTCTTTGGACAGTGGGAGGAAACCGGAGTACCCGGAGGAAACCCACCAATCAGATACACTGGCGTGAGCACACGCGCATCGACCTCGGTCGCTCTTCAGACAGAGCAGGTAGCAGAGAAAGGTATGGCAAAGGGAGAGAAATAGGTCAGAAACTGGTGCGTTTATTAGCAGTTTATAAACTATATATGTATAGTGTACTGATATTCTGCATAAGCAATGTTTCCATTTTACTAAACGAAAGTTGAACCTTAAATTTTATATGATGAGACAGCTGTAAATATCATCATATCCTAAGTCTGCCAGTGCGCTCTTCTCAAAAGTGTTGTAAGGAACAGCTGAAGCATGATTAAAAAAAAGAAGTAAATATCCAATGAGTTAAGTTTCCCAAATGGGTTTCCTCACTAAAAAAAATATCTTTCCAAAGACATGCAGGTTAGGCTAATTGGCATGCCCACAGTGTGTGAATGAGCATGTGCGTGTGCCCTGTGATGGCTTGGCACCCATCCATGGTGTACCCTGCCTCGGTCCCTAAGAGACGCGGGATAGACGCCAGGCCTATAACCCTGTATACAGGATAAAGCGGTATAGATGACGACTGAGTGACTGCAGGAACTCTATTTTTTGGTTTAAATGTTCACTTATTTGTATGTGCATTTTAAGGTTTACTTTCTGAAAAAATGAACATAATAAACGTATTTAATGTCTGTGGAACTGGTAACTAACATTTCGCCCCCGTACTCTGAATCCAACACCCAACATTAAATACAATACACCCTATGATCACAGGATATTTTAACTTTCATACAATGTTACGGTATGTTAATTACATGGCAATTTGTCAGTGGTAAAAGCGCTCGCCCTATCGCAAGTTCGATTCCCGGGTGATGCTGTAACCTCTTGCAGCCGGAGGTCTAGAGAGAGCTGATCGGCCGACTTCTCTCAGCGGGGCGGGATGAGAGGTGTTCCACATTCTACAGCCAATCAGGGGCGTCTGAGAGCTCGCGCAAGCAGAAGGTGCGGATAGCGCTGTCCTCCGAGTGTGTTACGCTGCTCCCAATGGTGCGTGAGCGAACAGTTCGAGAAGATGCGGTCGGCTGGTTTGGAGGAAACACATGATAGTCTTCGGCCCTCCCGACTGAGTGGTAGTAGTAGCCTTAATGTGGGCACCCCCTAGTGACGGGGAGGAATTTGAAACGGCTAAATTAGGGAGAAAATCGGGGAAAAATCCCCCCAAACAATTATTAAAAAAAAAACAAACATTCAAAATAAGTCTGTAAAAACTATATAATCTAGAAATTTTTATGCATTACTATTTTTAACGCAAATGAATCATATGACCAAGCTCGACCCAGGGTTAGATTAGGCTAATTGGCGTTTCCAAATTGTGTGAAGTTCTGTGTTCCCTGTAATGAATTGGTGCCCCGTCCAGTGTGTACCCCTTCCCTATAGGGTAGACTCCAGGCCTCCACGAGACCCTGCATACAGTCCAGGGCATTGTCTACAACGCAGTATAGACGATCAATGAGTATTGTAAGTGAATGAGTGGGAAAGACTTGTATTTTAGTTGTAGCTATGTGTTTTACACCGTGTATTTTCCAAGTGCTTCAGTTGGAGATTAAAAAAAAAAAATTCTTTAAAGTAAACTAAAATCAAAAAGATATTGATATGTTTTGATACTCAAGTGTTTCACAACCATGATCGGTACAGGAAAAAAATAGCAACGTGTTATCTCTAATTCAAGTATAATGATTGCGAATAATATATACATATATAAAAATGTTGTTTGTCCTTTTAACAAAATAAACAATATTGATATTAAACATGGAATAAGTACCATATTCGCAGGACGCTGATTCCTCTAATATAATAGTTATACTGTAAAGTCAGTGTATCAGTTTCTTTGTCAGAACTGAATCTATACATGCTTTGAATTTTCCAATGCAATTTTCTCATTTTCCGCACTTTAAATATACGCTATATATTAAATTATGGCTAAGAATCACATTTCCGTTCAGGAAATCCTGGTGTTTTTCAGTATCGCACACAGCAGAATGCCGACGATTTCCTGTACTGGCGACTCTGCAGGAGGATGCTCCTGATAGGTTCTTTAAAAATAAATGAAGTAAGTTTAATAGACCTTTTTTTTTGAAAATTGCTTACTCTATATATAGGGCAGCAAAGTGAAATTACTCGTCTGAGGCTCATTTTATCATTTAATGAATCTCAGCGTGTGTGGGCTATGAGGTGTGAAAGCGGCAGTTCGCATTTGCTTGGAAATCTCATCTGTTTTTTTTTTTTTTTTTTAGTAAATGTTTTGAAATGACGCGTTAGAAGACATTATGAGATAGATATTGAAGTAGATTACTTTTTAAATCTTTAAAAACTGATTTGTTTTGTGTTGTTAAATAGTGCTGATTATTCAACACGCGTGAAATAAACACGTTTAACAATTGACGATTTACTTGTGCGCACAGGGTATTTTGTGTAAATCTTGGTAGAGTATAATCCACGGAGTAAAGTGCCGACTAACTGGCATTAGTGACATGTGCTTGTTATTTTGATAGCAATATTTATTTGGTAGAGGCCGTGAAGTGTATGTTTTATCAGCGCAGCGTCTATTCTGGATTGGTTTTATTGGACGTCTCTTAATTCTGTACTGTAACCCAGAATGCATCAGGGAGCCCTGGATTCGCTCCATGCCAACTCCTCTTGTATCCCGGTGCCCTGGCAAAGCTTTCTGTACAAGTGTATAGAGCTTTCCTCAGTCTGGGTCAGGTCTCACCAGAGGAGGAGAAGAAAGAGGAGTCCATTACTCCCTCTCAGTTCCCTCTGTCTGGCCCTTTTTAGTGTACCTTTTTATGAAGAGATTTCAAGTTTTTCTAATGCGGCTGAGGCGAGGCTTTTAGATGTGGAGAGTGCACTGCTGCACTTTAGAAGGCTTTCAGCTATAGGTGTGGGTGTATGTGTGTGTGTGTGTGTGTGGTTTTTTTTTCCACTGGGAAAGGGAGGTGAATTGGCCAGCTATCAGCTCTCTGCAGCCCTCTCGGCCGCCTTTGATTTGTTTCCGCAGCGAGACCTCTGGCCCCTTCTTCTGGCCTCTAACTTCAGAGGTCATCTTCTGCCAAGAGTTTAGCCTCTGTTCTCTGATCACTTTAAAATGCATATCCAAGCAGGATTGCCGGCAAAAGCATTAATGTATTCATAAGGATACAAAGAAGAGAAGAAAGAGCATAGGAATCATTACGTAAGGGAGAATTTAGGCCATAGTGCTTTTCAGCAGAGACGGGTGATGAGTAGAGGGAATTAGAGGAAGAATAGAAGGAAGAGAAAAGGTGCATAGAACTGAAATGGGACGTTTCTAGATTTAATATTTCATCTGAACACTTGAGAATACAGGGAGTGCCTTAGACATCAGTGAAATAGAATACAATAAAAGCGAATGATTTCATTTCTCCCCATAATTTATACATGGACTATAGTTCCACATCTAACCCCCTTTTTTATGCCTTTCTATAGTTAATGCATTGAATAGATAATAGACAGATAAAATAAGTTTATATATTTTATTGCTCGGTTCTCAGCCTCTTGGCGGTGCTTTCATCTATTTATCTATTATCTGTTTAAACCATTAACTATAGAAAGGGATGAAAAGGTCTGCATGTGGAACTATAGTTTGCTTATAAATTATGGGTTGAAATAAAATCATTTATTTGTATTGAATTTTATTTCATTGATGCATAAAGACTGGAGTTAAAATAGACTCCTTAAAATAAAATTGCATAATTTCTCTCTCTCTCTCTCTCTCTCTCTCTCTTTTTTAAGGGCTGCTTTAAATGTTGAATTTGGCTTAAAAATGACATTTTCATCAGATACATTATCTTTGACCAAATTATAACAAAGCAAACTTTACTTAAAGCGTGATATTCACTTGGCTTTGTTGTCTATAGTACATACGTCCTTTATGACTATTCTGTTTAACATATACTGTATATGTCTAAGTTTGTTTAAACTTTTAATTTTATTAACAGAACATTCATCATCATAGTAATAAAGTAATCATACTTTTATGATTTGCACTAGACGTGACTTTGTGCACATGGAATTGAATATTATTTGCACACTCATAAGCATGTTTTTAAAAGTGTACAGCGCCATCTGTTGAATTTTGGAATGAACTAAAATGTTTACGTGTTATCGTGAAATGTGCGGAATGAAGGTGTGAGACCGTGTTCATTAATTAGATTTCAATTGCACACTCATAAGAGTGTATTAAAAAATGTACAGCGCCATCTGTTGAATTTTGAAATGATATTTTCAGAATATACTGTAAGGGCGTTTTCCATTTAAATTTCAAATTAGCATGTCTTTTCCTGTGGCCCGATTGTGATCAACCAAAGGCTATATGTTACCTCAAGCTCATCCAGATACATCTGTTAAAATTTCATTAAAATTCGTTCAGTAGCTTTTATGTGATGCATGCACAAACAAACAGACAGAGAGACAAAAATTCCAAAAAGCATTTGAATGTGTTCTATTACTCATCTTATGTCTCCCCAAAAACCTTTCACCAATATCTTCAATGAACAGACACACCAACTTTACAGTTTTATTATACAGTGGAACCTTGGATTACGAGCATAATTTGTTCTGGAAGCGGGCTCGTATTCCAAAACACATGTAAACCAAATAGAATTTTCCCATAAGAAATAATGAAAACTCAAATTATTCGTTCTACAGCCCAAAACAATAAATACATAAAAATAATTAATACAATATATAAGGTAAAAATTAAAAAAACATTTAAACTAAATATATTTTTTTTTTAAAGTAGAAATAAATCCCGACAGATAAGTGCTTCCTTTTGTGCGCGCAGGCGCTGTGTATTTGTATTTGTGTGTGTCCTCGCCTCGTCTTAAACAGTAAAACTCCTCCTCCCTCCCCCCACCTCGCTTTTTGAGTTTCACAACTAACACACACAATGTAAACACTGTTTTAACAGGGGAAAAAAGAAATCCCTCTAATGACACTCGTGTGAGAGCATACTAACGGAATCACTGCTGTAAAGTAAAAAATAAAAATAATAAATGAACCAGCACCTTACCTTTGAAAAGAATCGCAACAGAGCTGAGTTTTCTGTGTAAATAAAGCGCGTGTGTAAAGCCAGGGACAGTGTGTGTGCGTGTGTCAGTGTCAAATTACGTGCGCACACACATAGGACGGTGAGTCAAGTGTGTCGGTGTGTGTGGGGCACAGTGTCAAATTACACGCACACACACACATAGGAAGTAGAGGGAAATGTTGATTATACCAGTAAGAGACGAGCACTAAGACCCAGCAGGGGAGACGATTACCCATAATTCCGCAGCGCAAGAGAGAGAAAAATCATTGGCTCAGTTGTGATCACTTGCYGCTYRKTGTCAAAATWAGAGTCGCATGCGTGATACATGATACTCGGCGCTCGTAAACTAAGACTTTCGCTCGGTTTCCAATTAAAAATGTATAAAAAATCTTTGCTCGTCTTGCGGAACACTCGTAAGCCATGTTACTCGCAATCCGAGGTTCCACTGTATGTATGTTTTATCATGTGTATGGATACAACTGTGTCTTTTTTTTCCCTTTTTTAATTAAAACCTGTAACGAGCTCATAGCACCAGAATGACAGGTTCAAATGACACAGTGTACAGTTTCACCGAGGCCAAAGTAAAGGGAGTGAGATATGACAAAAACCTTTGCTACAACGTGAGTTGTCATGCCTGAGACCTACACATTATTGCAAATGTTTGTGGACACCTTACTGTATTTTCATACTTTTTTTTTTTTAAAGCATACTTTTAAAAAAATCCTAATAAAGATTTAGGGCCCCATTTGCTGTTATATTAACATACACTGTTCTGGAAAGGCTTTCTGATAGAATTTAGAGTGTAACTATAGGGATTTGCTCATTCAGCCACAAGATCATTAGTGAAGTCAGGCACCAGTGTTTGAGTTGAGGAGGTCTGGGGCGCGGTCAGCTTTTTACTTCATCTCAGATGTGTTCAGTAGGCTTTAGTTCAGAGCTCTGTGCAGTTCACTCGGGTTTATCGACTCCAGCCTCGGGAAACCATGTCATCATGGGAGTTGCTTTGTATACAGGAGTATAAACACAAATGAAAATTCTAATGCTTTAGCATACAAACAGTTTTGGGTGTAACGCGTTACAAAGTAGAGTATTAGTATTAGCGTTAGAGTATTCGGATAACTTTTTTGATGTTACGAGTTTTCTAACACGTTAGAGCCGCCATTCAAGGAATCATTTACTTAGTTACTTTTTCAAAAATGTAATCTGTTATTCAGACAATTTATGTAATCCGTGAGCCAGACAGCAGTCATTCCCAAACCATTAGTGCCCTGCACCCGATAACCCCCCCCCTCCTCCCCCTCTGTTATTCCTGCTGTTATACCCCTTTCTCACCTGTGTGCTTTGCCTATGCGAGGACGAGGCGCGGAAAGATGGAAACCTAATCACAGTGCCAAAACTCACGGTGAATCATGATGAACCGTACTTACGGCCACCGCGCGAAACCGTGTAGGTGTGATAGGGGTATTAGTAGTTAACAGATTATGATGGTAGAATAATTATAAAGGTCATGACTAAAACAACGTGCATGAGAAAGCACAAAGGAGTTTTCATTTTCTGCAATGGAAAAGTACTCGAACTAGTTACTTTTATCAGAAAGTAACGCTGTAATGTAACTTTAAATATACCTTTTTCAAAGACAGTAACTTATGTATTGTAAAATGTAATTAGTTACTTAGTTATAAAAAGCAACGTCCCCCAACACTGCTTACAAATACATTATATACAATGAAGTGCTTCCAAATTTGTGGCAACAGCTTGGGGAAAAAACACATGAGGTTGATGGTCAGGTGTCTTGCAAACGTTTGCCCATATACTGTAGTGTATTGTAAGTGAAGGTTGTGTTTATAACCTTCGGTGTACAGTATGAATGAGTGGAGAGCTGCTGAAAGAGCAGCTTCCTTCAGGACTAGTGGAGTTTCGCCATCATTTTGTTTCCTTGAAATCTAATAAAGGCTCGGAATGTGCAGCAGTCTAAAACAAAAGGATGTAGAGCAGCACATTAGAATAATAATTATTATTTTTTCAATCTGCATTGCTTAACTTTCAAATGAATTCAAATAGCTGTTTTTCTTTTTTTTTGTAGTTGTTGTTGTTGTTTTTGGTAGGAGCAGTGGTAGCTCAGATTGTAAAGGCACTGAGTTGCCTTTCGGAAGGTTGTCGGTTCAAGTCCCAATTGCTATTGTTAAGCCTTTAAGGATGCACTTTATCATATCTGACCCCTGCTACGCTGGAGATGCAAAGAAAGAATTTCACTGTGCATTAATGTATGGCAAAGTATACTGTATATGACCAGTAAAGGCTTAACTTGTTGAAATACATTATAATGAATACATGTTCATGTTGCGATGATGTCACTTTTCAGATTGCAGATTCTCACTATTGCTTCCTTTTGAACTCTGAACAAGCTGTTTATTCTCGTTTTATTCCACGTGTACGGGAGACCCAATTATTTCCACACTGCAGAGAATCTATATTCTTATTATCATAGTCTCGGCCTTGTTTTCAATTTTCTACGCGCTTTTCTGCCATGTTCCCCTGAACCAATTCTGGCAGCAGCTTGTAGGGGATTTTGGTGGAAATGAAAAAAAAAAAAAAAAAGTCACTGGGGTGAGGTGAATGTTAAAATAAGATAAGCGTCACCATGAAAAGTGTGTGAATGCTCTAACAGCAGGGTAGCTGGCACCATTCTTCTCCCCAGGCTTTTATTCTCCCCCCACGCAGAGTTCGGCGCTAAATTATTTATATGCTGATAAGGTGTGGGAGACGTGTACGGGTGTGTGTTGGCATGAGGAGAGTGAAACTGGAAATCTGGATGTTCGATTCATCGTCCGCTCTATGAGAGTCATGCATTGTCAAACTCGCCTTGTTTATTAGCCATTTAAGAATTCCGTCTTCCTGGCATTTTATCAAATATTTCACGTCTGGATTCGTTTTTTCCGAAGTCCCCTAAAGACTCAATAAAACGGTTTCTTTTGTGTCCTCCAGCGCTCTCTCTCTGTATGTCTCTGCCCAGGGCTGGGATGACCTTGTCGGGAGCATCAGTATTCACCGCACCTACTCGCTGTGGATTATTCAGGTGCTGAAATAGAAGAAGGAATAATGAGGGGGGCTTTGTACTAGGGTGGTGTGTTGTTCAATCTCTCCGCCTCGGAGCCAAGTTAATCTTGCCACTTCTCTTTATCACATGGCTGGCTCCTGGCCATGCAGCTCTTTTATAGGAAAAGCCATGCAAATGACAAGTGCAGAACATGTCATGTCATTTGGAGCACAATAGCAAGGAGGATTCGGTGAATGCAGGACAGAGCTCCTCTTTCTTTTCCCCCTGGAGTGACAAGTGTAAGGGACAGAAGTGGTGGAGATAAAGGATATCAGTAGGTTGTGTGTGGGATATCCGTCAGCCAGTCCTGGCACTGCCGTGCCAGATGGCACAAATCTTTTCACTTGCTCAATTGCTACAGTATAATTTTTCCTATGAGTTTCTCTCTCTCTATCTTTGATTTTTTTAAAAATTAATATTACTGTAGAACAAACAACAAACGTACTATATTCGGTGGCCTATCTGCATAGTCTTCCATTTGCAAAATAGACATAAACTAAAGGCGTACAGTTCGATACACAGTACCGTACATACAAGGAGCTCTGATACAACCGGGACTTTTGATTGTACAGAATAACAGAACACAGTTATGAAAGTGAAAACAACCTTTATTTCTCTAAACAGTATAATCCCCTGCTACTGTACACTAACACACTTATCTTAGAGTTTCACTAGTGGATACCATCAAGGTGGAAAATTTTGGAAAATAATTTAATGGAGCTCGCTTAAACATTTGGTGGAGTTGCATGATTAAAAAAATCAACAGTATAAAAACATACAGTAGCTAAACATCTCGTTTCATCATCTTCTATACCATTTTATCCTGTATTCAGGGTCATGGGGGGGCCTGGAGCCTATCCCAGGAGACTTAGGGCACGAGGCGGGGTACACCCTGTACAGGATGCCAATCCATCTCAGACACGCACACACACTCCGGGCAATTTGGGAACGTCAATTAGCCTAATCCGCAGGTCTCTGGACTGTGGGAGGAAACCGGAGTACCCGGAGGAAACCCACCAAGCACAGGGAGAACATGCGAGCTCCATGCACACAGAGACGGGAATCGAACCCGGACCCTGGAGGTGCAAGGCGACAGTGATAGCCACGACACCACCGTGCCTGCCGTAGTGAAACATAATGTATGTTTAATAGTGAAAATAAAAGCATTTTCATACACCCATAACAATGTAACTGATACCAAACAGCTGTGTAGACATAATAAAAGCACTTGTTAGTAAGACTCATCAGAAAAAATGGAGCATAAAGTTTGGACTTTTATGTGGATTGATGAGCTCAGACTAACCCTATTCTAGAGCGACGGGTGAGTCAGAGTAAGAAGGGAAGCACCTGAAGCAGTTCACCCATCATGCATTGTGGCCACTGTATGCTACTGTATGTAGTGTTATGATCTGGGGTTGTTTCAGTCGGTCAGGTCTAGACTCATCAACGCAACGATATGTGGTCGATAAAATAAAGTCAGCTGACGACCTGAATGTACTGAATGACCAAGTTATACCAACAATGGAGATTGTCTTCTCTGATGGCACGCGCATAATCCAGAACTCACTTTTTTTTTTTGCCAGGCAGTGTATAATTGTGTTAAGTGATATTTAGTTAAAAGCAGTCTACAGGATAACATCAGTAATGATAAATGATACATAAAATATCAAAATCAGTCGATTTTCATTTCAAAGGAATTTATACAGTATATAAGAACGTTAAATTAAATAAAAAAAACAGGCATAAAGGTGGGAAAATTTGATTATTAAATAATATGAATAATTATGTTCCTGCCTTGTTGTACTGCGTATGTGTCCTCTTGCACAAGGTCACCGCACAGCGTCTTATTCGTCAATGAAGCTCTCTGCCAGGAATCATTCTCATCATCATGACATTGAACAGGTCAACAAGTTTAGCCAGCCAGTCTGTTTATTCAAGATTTCATCAAGGGAAAGACTTATTATCCACTTTACATATATATATATATATATGGTGTGAACAAAATGTACAAATGAATGGACAATCTTTATATATATAAAAGCAATATATTTTGATAGAGAAGCAAATTTCAGTTGGACAAAATGCCACCCCATGAATCTCTTAAAACCTCCAGGGTCCGGGTTCGATTCCCGTCTCAGATTAGTGTGCATTGAGTTTGCATGTTCTCCCCGTGCTTGGTGGGTTTCCTCCGGGGACTCCGGTTTCCTCTCACAGTCTAAAGACATGTAGGTTAGGTTAATTGGCGTTCCCAAATTGGTCGTAGTGTGTGAATGTGTATGTGTGTGTGCCCTGCGATGGATTGGCACCCTGTCCATGGTGTACCTGCCTTGTGCCCTAAGTCTCCTGGGATAGGCTCCAGACCCCCCCGTGACCCTGAATACAGGATTAAGCGGTATAGATGATGAGTGAGTGAGAGTTTTTAATGTGATGGGGTGCATTGCTGTCACTCATTCGTCGTCAGCATCACCAGGGGAGCCTATTCCAGGAGACTTAGAGCACAAGGTGGGGTACATCTTGGACATGGTGCCAATCCATTACAGGGCACACACGCACACACACACACACGCACACACACGCACACACACACACCCGACCCGAGGCGGGAATCGAACATGGACCCTGGTGGTGCGAGGCGACTGCTAACCACTGAGCCACCGTGCCTTCGTCTTGTTCATTCATTTCAACATAATTACTTACAGCCTTTCGGAATCTATTTCAGTGTGTTTGTTTGTTTTATACGTCTTTATATCATTGATTCCTACACCTATTTGTGATTGAAAAAACGTTTCCACTGAGTCATAAACACCGCATTATGCTGGTTAGTTTGATTTGTTTTCTTTGGTCTCTCTCTCTCTCTCTCTCTCCCTCTCTCTATCTCTCTCTGCTCTCTCTCACTCTCTCGCCCACTCACACACTCACACAGTAAATCCATCTCCATCTGCACTGACGATGATCCAGATGTGCACAGAAGAACAGGTGCTAGCAGTGCATCATTTCCTCTGTCTCTTAATCACAGGCTATAATTAGGAGTGTGAACGCAGTTCTGCCCACTTTCAACCACCCCACCCCCCAGCACACCATACCCCCCCACACACACACCCCACCCCTGTCCATAAACGAGACGCACTAATTAGAGAAGATTTCCTTCCTTCCTCTCCTTCTCTCGTCCTCTGTTTCTCGAGTGGAGTGCGGCCAAGGGAGCAGATTAACTGAGAAACAGAAAAAAAAGATTGTCTGAGTTTTTCTAAAGAGAGCTCTGGAGTTTTATAGTCTTATGCTATAAAAGAAAGAGAAGGAGAGATCAGCTTTCACAACAAGACCAAGATTTACATGAGATTTCCCGAAAGCTGAAAGAGAACCCACAGTGCATTTGATATAAGCACTTTGAGACTCAGCTTTCATAGTCGTGAACCATAATTAGCCCCTTAAACACATGGTTAATCCGCTGTGTTTTGGAAAAAGCCGCAGAAACGTAATGGTGGTTATTTTCTTTCAGATCACGATATTCATCTCCTGTGATATTTGCTTCGGGAACCTGTGACCTATAGAAACAACCGATCAATAAAGTCCTGCCATCACTGAAGCAGTAGTAAGCTGCCATCACTGAAGCAGTTATACACAACCCCTTCACATTTCATTTAGATACGAGGCGGTATCAAAAAGTTTTGAGACTAGTTTTGTAACACACCAACAGATGGCAGCACAAGGATGCTCACACAGTCACAGTTAGCACCGGCCTTCATAAGTCAGCGTGCCAAAAGACATCGTCCTGTACGACCGGTGCTATTCTGACCACGTGCGTTATTAGCACGTCTCCTATTTCATCATAAACAGACAGTTAGATCAAAGAACGAACATGAAATTTTGCGTGAACCTGGACAAATATGCCACAGAGACATCTGACATGATTCGGCAAGTTTATGGCGATGACGCAACAAGTCGTTTTGAGTGACGCTTCAAGAGCGGAAGAACGCTCAGAGATCAGGAAAACCTTCAGTGAGCTCAACCCCCCGAAAATGTCAAAAGCATTCGATCAACTTGTACATAACAATCGTCTGAGAACAATCCACAACATCGCTGCGATTGACGGTGTCATATGGAACAGTCCAGGCAAAGCTCACATGTGATTTGAAAATGCGCCGTGTTGCTGTCAAGTCCTTCCCCAGGCTGCTGATGCAGGAGCAGGAGGAACGTCACGTCAAGAACTCTGGCAGCGTGCCTTGGATGACCCGGCCTTCATGAGTGGATCACTACCGGCGCAGTGGTAAAGGGGGATTCCCGGGGGATGTTGTTACCTCTCGCAGCCCGAGGTCTAGAGAGAGATGATTGGCCGAGCTCTTTCAGAGGGTAGAGATGAGAGGTACTTAGTGCTCTCACATTAATCACGGCTCTACAGCCAATCAGGGGCGTCTGTGAGCTCACGCAAGCGGAAGGAGCGGATAGCGCTGTGTGTTACGCCACCCCCAAAGGTGCGTGAGCAAGAAGTTCAAAAAGACGCGGTCGGCTGGCGTCACGTGGTTCGGAGGAAACACTTGATAGTCTTCGGCCCTCCCGGCTGAGTGGTAGTAGTAGCCTTAATGTGGGCGCCCCCTAGTGACGGGGAAGAACTGGACACCAAAATAAAAAAAAAAGAGGATCACGAAACTTGGGTGCATGGGTTGACCCTGAGACGACCAACAGTCTTCACAGTGGAAGAGCCCATCTTCTCTACGACAGTCCCTGAAAAAAGACGAGGCAGGTCCGCAGCTCGACCGAGTGCATGCTCATCGTCTGTTTTCCGATATTTGCAGCATTATGCGTCGAGAATTCTTCCCCAGGGGCCAGAAGGTCAATAGCGAATTCTACTGGCAGGTTCTAAATCGTCTGAGTGAGGACATACGGTGAAAGCGACTGGATCTGTGGCGTATTTAATTCTACGTTTGACCAGATGGCCTCATACAGCACTTTTCGATCACATAATGTATAGTTAGTTACCTTGAAAAGTACTGCCAAAGTATCTGCAAGGACAATTTTTGTCTTTGCTATGAAGACATTAGGGTTTCAGATAAAAAGATTTGCTTTTAGATTTGCTGCTTTGATTTGACGATATTTACATCCAGATATGATAAACAACATGGCAACGTGTGTTTGAACCCAGCAGTTACTGTATTTCAAGTGATCAGAAATGCAGTAATGCGTCCCTGACAGGTGTTTCTTGTTGCCCAGGTGTGTCATGTTCGAATAATTGCTTATCCTGGTGTACATACTCGCTATGTCCTCATGTTCAAAGCAGAATCTATTTGATTTGGATGCTCTAATTTGCACTGGAATTTGTTCCGTGGGGTGTTTGATGTAATCAGGCCGAGAGAAAAAAAAAATCTTACTGTTGTGATTGTGCACCTGAATCTTCTTTCTTCTTCGGAGGTGTGATGTGTGCTTGGGTGTTTTGTCCTCTCCCAGATAAGCTTGTTATCTTTGGCATGTCAGTTCTGATTAGGGTAGCCTGTTGAAAATGCTGCTGCTAGACATCTTTGACCACATTTGTTCCCTTGTTTTGCTTCTGCCATTATTTCTCTGTCTCTCGCTCTCCTTTGTTTCTGTTGTTCGTCCCTCTTGTCTCCAGATGTCTTTCCCTGTAGATTTCCCATGTTGGTTTATTACCTTGTGTTGAACAACTGTAGTTTATTTATCATGAGGTGAGATGGGAAGGAACGGGTACGCCTAGGTGTCAGATCTTCGGGAGGTGGAAGTCGAGATCACAGAGCTCTTTTTGTAATCTTTTTGTCTTTGCTCCAGGGCTTCTCTTCTAATGTGTTAATGTTAATGTGACACAGCATGCATCTCCGGATTAATTAACCGTTCTCCTTCAGTCAGCGCACTGATAGTTTCTGGAGCGTGTGTGTGACACTGAGAGGGGAATTACAGTATATATTAACTGTATATGCATCTTTATTGTGTTCCAAATCGGAATTTATCTGATGGAGAGCGCTGTAGCGGATCGGCCTCTCAACAACTTATTCATATTGTTTCATAGTGTGTTCTTTATTGTAGCCGCTAAAACTCACTCACTCATCATCTACACTGCTTAATCCTATATACAGGGTCATATGAGGGGCCTGGAGCCTATCCCAGGAGATCATGAGGCAGTGGGTGCTAATCATTGCTTGGCGCACACACACACATATACTCACACACTACAGTCAATTTGGAGAAGACAAATGAGGAGACATTCCGCATGTCTTTGAATTGTGGGAGGAAACCAGAGTACCCAGAGGAAACCCACCAAACCCGGGGAGAACATGCGAACCCCAATGGACCCGGAGCCGGGCATTGAACCCGGACCCTGGGGGTGCAAGGAGACGGTGCTTACCACAAAGCCACCGCCCTCAAGGATTGTAGATCATAGAGTGACATAACATTTTTTTCACCACGACCTAGGCAATTTGATGAACTGAATTTTATTTCATTTTAACCATATATACAAACATGACTGAGCCTAAAATAAAAAAATAAGTCACACAGACAAAAAAACAGCACAGATGCACATGATCACATGTTTTTCTGGTTGTTTTTGATTTTTTTTGATAAAAATAATAATAATAATATGCTCATTTTGAGACAGCACAGTGATTTAGTGGTTAGCACTGTCGCCCCCTGAACCTTTAGGTTCTGGGCACGATTCCCGCCTTTGTTGTCTGTGTGCATGTACAGTAGTTTACATGTGTTTGGTGGGTTTCCTCCAGGTAGCCCAGTTTCCTCCCAAGACATGGGAGGCTAATTGGCGTTCCCAAATTGCCCGTAGTGTGCGCATGACTATATGTGTGTGTATACCCCGCCCTGTGCCCTAAGTCTCCTGGGATAGGCTCCAGGCCCCTCGCGACCCTGAATACAGGATAAAGCGGTATAGATGAGGTGTGAGTCATTTTCAAGTGAGTATTTTCTCTGCTTTCCCAAAGCTGCCATAGTAAGTGTAGAGAGAAAAAAAGGAATAAGAGAGCATCACATCTCCAAATTTGTTCACTCTGCTTAAGGATTTTTCTTTCCCTCAAAAACAGCTTGCTCTCGACAAGTTCATCAACTTGAAATTTAGGAGTCTATCTGACATTAGATCCATACCCATTGCATATCCTCCCACTCTCGACTGACTCCAAATTTATGTTAGTTCAACAAATCCCACAATTTACTAGGTTTGGTTTTTATACTTTCTTTCGGCTGCTCCCGTCAAGACACACAACTTGGTACAGCTTTTACACCAGATCCACTTCCTGACACAACCCTCCCGGTTTATCCTTGTGTCTGTGGCTGGGTAGCATGGGGTCTGGCAACAACACACCCACATCCGCGCTCTAACGTGGATCCTCAGATTCCCAGATCAACAACCTGGAGCATTAGCCGCTTGAGCCACCACTCCCCTAGATTTTGTTTCTATACTAACCAGGGTAAAACTGTCTACACAATGTGAAATTGATAAATACAGTAAACGCTAAAGCATGCTAAAGCTCCCCCTGCTTGGTGGGTTTCCTCCGGGTGCTCCGGGTTTCCTCCGACAGTCCAAAAGACCTGCAGATTAGGCTAGTTGGTGTTCTCAAATTGCCCGTAGTGTGTGATTGAGTGTGTGAGTATGTGTTGGTGCCCTGCGATGAATTGGCACCCTGTCCAGGGTATACCCTGCCTCATGTCTCCTGCTCGGCTCGCGATCCTGAATACAGGATTAAGCGGTACAGACGATGAGCGAGAGATACCACGTATCCTGTTTAGGGCGATGCCTGTTTTTTTCACAAACTCACAAAGCCACAAATTCATTTAAACACTGATCAGTTCATATAAACTGTGATGTTTGAAACTCCCACGACGGCACCGAGATCACATTGTGCTGAGATCCGATCACGTTTTTACCCATTTTGATGTTTGAACATTAACTGAAGCTCTCGTCCTGCCTCTGCGAGATATGAGTTGCACTGGTGAATGATAGGGAACCGATGTTTCTAATAAAATGTACAGTGAGTGCATATTCCTATTATGTGACAATATCATGGCTGCATGGATTTCATTTCCTCAGTATTGTCTCCTCAGTATTATGATGATAGCCGAGTTCTGAGTGTCAGACACAGGCTGTTTAGCTTTCATTTATCTGCTGCTAAATGGTTTTAATGCAGGACCCAGAATTTTATTCTTGTCATTTAACGCTGGTGCTCCTATTTCAGAAATCTGGCATCCCATGCATTTATTTGTTTCAGTATTACTAATTGCTAATTACAGAAATCAGAGCAACAACTATCCATGTTGATGGCTAAAATTTGACATAGGACTCGGAGGCAGTAACCAAAACAGAAGCCAAACCCCTGGGACGAGTCCCTGGGCAGTTGAGTGGTAATTTTGGAAAGAAAGATGATGTAAAAGGGGTGTCACCATGTGTTGGAAGGGTTATCGAATAAGAGGGAAGGGTTTGTGAACCGTATAACAAATGAT
This sequence comes from Clarias batrachus, assembly GCA_003987875.1. Classification (NCBI taxonomy): domain Eukaryota; kingdom Metazoa; phylum Chordata; class Actinopteri; order Siluriformes; family Clariidae; genus Clarias; species Clarias batrachus. The sequence goes on from QMIH01000141.1 coordinate 471,214, forward strand.
GCACTGAGATTTGATCCTTCAGTCCTTTTCAACTCGGGTATGTCTTATATGTGATATATCGGTCTACAATATTTTTTTGTTGTTGCTTTTATCCAGTCTGTTTGTTGCATGGTTTATTTTAATTTAGTTGTATTTGAAGAAAAATGTTGAAATTAACTTTAAGAAGGTAACAAAACGCAGTCATGCTTCAGGTTATGTACTATACATTGCATTTTCTCCTAGCTGTTTCGCTTTACAATGAACATGAATTTAAATTAAAATGTTCTTTTCACATTACACAATATGGTATGCAGTGAAATGCTTATACGACTGTTCATTATAGTGATAAAAAGATTTTACTACAATGGAATAAATTGTACTAGAGAGTAGAGTTAAACTAAAGATAGAATAAAAATAAAATAATAATTAGACAAAAATGTTTAATTCAAGCTGGAATATACAAATTGACAAAAGTTACAAAATAAAATAGAAATACTTTTTACATAAGACAGCCAAAACACAGTATTGGTGCTGATTTTTGATTTATAATTTTTTTTTAAATACATATAATACAGAAAATGTGTGCGCCAAAGAAGCTACTTCTGAAGTTTATGCAACATTAAAGTGAGCAATCTTGCTTCCCCCAAAATTTCGTTAAAATTTTGTTAAATTCAGCCGTTTCGGAGAGATGATTTTATATGTGCCACTAAACTGTACATTTTTCAGCATTATACTGTCTTGCTTCAAACAATAATCATGTAAAATATAAATTATTCATATTCATAATATTAGTATTGATACTAAAATTGATGTACGGCTTTTAGAAGCATACTGTATGACCTGTAAAAAGTGTTGCTTTAATTAGGTTTTGGTCAAACTTTCAAAAGCACAAAATCTGTAGTGTCCGTAACCATGTTAGAATTTTGCATTTTAGAATATTACACTTTTCAGGTTTATGTCTTTTCATGTGAAATCTAAATTGATGTATAATACAAAATATAAATGTAAATAAAATATAAACGCGTATGCATATTTACAAAAAATGAAACATCGATCCAGAGATACTGTAAGAAGCATTAAGTATTATCAAAAAATTATGTTTCACTTTTTCACCTAGGTGAGACACTTTGTTCTGTAGCACCAATACCATGCTTTGGCCGAAAACATAACGTAAGAAATGTCTTTAAACACACAGTTTAAAGTTTGGCAAAAAGAATTATACCGAACAGTCCTCATATGAATGGTATACAGAAGGATTATACAGACAATGTAGTTGAGAGAATATATATATAAAATATATATATATAATATATATATATATAAAATATAATGTCCTCATGCAATACAGTATATGGACATTCAAGTCTTCAGAGGTTAAAGCGCTATTTCATTTCCTTCTGACGCGATTTGATCAAACCCCCTGCTTTCAAGTCGGATCTGGGGCAGCTGCGAGATGACGGTTTAATATTGATTAATTATAAAGTAAGCATGACGAATCAGAAAAGCCCCTGAAAATAAGTCATGTGCTACATCAATTACTTTCCATTCCCTTGCTTCGCTTCATGCCGACTGACTCCCTGTGGACAGACCATACGAGCAGAAATAATAGATTCGAGATTAGATTTTCCTCCTTCTAATCCTGTTAGTAGTGCTTGGCACTAAAGGAAATGGACGTTTTCATCAGCATTGACCCGGCATGCCTTCGTAACGACATGTCTGCATGCCGGCAACTGCGTCTGTATGACAACTCGCGTTTATACAATGGATTATCCGCGTGGGGAAAGCGGTCGGGCCAAATGCCAATTCAGATTGGATTACAGCGTGAGGCATTTTGGATGTATTTTATAAGCTCAGGGCTTTTAGTGTAATGTGATTACTTTGTAATGCACATGTTTTATAGACCGCACTAAGACTTAATTAAGTGTGAATACGTTTTTGAATACCTGTGGATATTAAAGAAACTGACATCATGTGGTGTTTTGCTTTAAATAATATAATATAATATAATATAATATAATATAATATAACATAACATAACATAACATAACATAACATAACATAATATAATATAATATAATATGGCGGCAGGGTGGTGTAGTGGTTAGCACTGTGACCTTGCACCTCCAGGGTCCGATTCCCGTCTCTGTGTGCATGTTGTCCCTGTGCTTGATGGGTTCCCTCTGGGTACTCTGGTTTCCTCCCACAGTCCAAAGACCTGCAGATTAAGCTAATTGACGTTCCCAAATTGGCTGTAGTGTGTATGTGCCATGCGATGGATTGGCACCCTGTTCAAGGTGTACCCTGTCTCGTGCCCTAAGTCTCCTGTGAGTACAGAATAAAGCGGTATAGATGATGAGTGAGAGAGTGATAATATAATGTAATATAATAAAATAAACCCCTAATTACTATATATCATGCCCTAATATACACATTTATACATTTTACCCAGGTTGCAGTTTATCGTACTAGTTTTACCTCTAAAGTCGAAGCAGACCTGAATATACTGTAATCTCGGTATCCTATCCTATCTGAATTAATTACAAATCTCTAACCTGAGTAGGTATGCGCATTAACCCGTCCCAGGATCTGTATGAGGTTCGAATCGCTCTCGGGTTCAATTCCATTTAGCCAGACCTGATTCTCATTACGTCTGGAGAGCAGAGGCCATGCAAGCTCTTCTTGGCCAGCTTCTGCAAAGTTTTCACTCGTACAGTTGAATTTCCTGTTTGTTCGATAGACTTAACCTCAAGGATGCACACTTGCTGCACACCACAATGTCACAACTACCCCAGCTGGGACAGTGACTCACAAAGTTGTTTACTGTGTGAAAGGGAAGAAGTATAAGGATGCACACGCTGGCTGTGGCAGACAGGTGATTGTCACTTGCTAGGTTTTCCAGGGTAATTAATGGGCAGGTTTGGCGGATATGTGGCCCAGTGGATAAAGATGCAACAGGAATGCAACAAACATGTCACTGACACTCAGTCTCTGTCCATGGTGCTGTAAAAGCCGACCGATTCTGCTGAAGGTGTTGCCGGGGTTGTCTGCTATAATGATGTGTAGGAGAGCGATATTATAGGTTATGTGTGCTGAGGTGCACAGTCTGGCAGGCTGGATTGATGAAGCCACAATATGCTTGCGGTGAGCCACAATGCTAAAAAAGCATGCAAAATAACCGAGTTTAAAACGTTTAAGCATGGATGTTAAAACCCTAGATTTATACCGCATAATATAATAGACAATAAAAAGGTATTTAATGGAGAGAGAAAAAAGGCAGGGATTTTTTTTTTCCCATAGCCACCATTAATTTCTAAAAGGTCTTTGGGGTCTTGTAAAAAAGAATGTCATGTAAAAATGTCATATTAACAGGCTTTTTATGCTCTCAGCCAATGGGAGACTTGTGATCATGACATATTTGCATAATCATAAATGTAATGGCTTCAATTAACAGCAGAGACCGAAAAAAGAAAAAAAAATGCGCTGTCTATAATTTCAGAGGCTCGATAAATACAAAAGCGGCACAGAGATACCGAAAGCAGGTTATTTTTAGTTCTTGTGCAACACTTACAATTACTTGTGTAACTCAGAGTAATATGTTAAACGACAAATATAACAATGAGGAGTGCACTTTTTTTCTTTTTTTTTTGCTGCAGCTGTAGTTGCACTTTGACCAGTGGGGATGGAGCAAAAACTATTTTCTAAGCAGTAGCTGTAAACTGTGAAGCTTTGCACATCTATCAGTGTGTATAAGAAATGATTGTGTTGTAAATCATAAGAATCATAAAGAAGGGTTTTCAGCATAACGACAGAGTTTTTGAAGTCAAAATATTTATGTGTATGTTTTGTTTGTTTGTTTTTTATTTTTTAATCAGAATTATGAACACAAATATATCAATCACTCACTCATCATCTATACCGCTAATCTATAATCTGTGCTAATCCATCACAGAGCACACAAACA
>QMIH01000141.1:475221-500863 GCA_003987875.1 Clarias batrachus
TATATAAGTTTTTTTTTTAAATAAATAATATATATTACATATATTTGACGTACAAGCACTTATAAGCTTGTACATCTTCTGTTGATTTTCGGAATAAACAAAAATGTGTTTTTTAATTTGTGTTACCATAACATGTGCAGTGAAGGTGTGCGATCACATTTATATCAGTTGCACACTCATAAGTGTATATTAAAAAATGTACAGCGCCATCTGTTGAATTTTGAGATTAACTAATGATTAGATTTTTTTTTCAAGGTTGATCTTTTATGATACAAGGCCAAGGAGCATATCTTCTCTTTGCAGGGGCTGATTGCGATGAAACAAAGACTTTATGTTACCCATTAATATTCATTTAGTAGTTTTTACATGATGTGTGCATAAACATATACAGTATACATGGATGCATATGCATATATATGTGCATAACTTTGCATTATTTAGATTTTATAAGTACAGCAACTTGTACTCACAAGGATCAGCCATAACACAAAAAAAAACATGTCAAGACTTTGTAACATGCAGTACCATGCACCAGAACAGGGTGCACACAGAAACTTATAAAGGACTAACACAAACAAGTAAGAAACCAATCAGACATATAACATGAAACCAATAACATGATCAGAGTGCATGTCCATCCTGCAAAGATGGAAAAAATATGTGTTTTTTTTTTAAATATATAATTTTTAGTTAAATTTAATTTTAGTTAAACTGAAACAGATCAGATTTGACTGGGATAGCTCAGTGGCTAAGGCCCTGGACTATGCTTTGAAAGGTCACAGGTTTAAATCCCACGACGGCCAAGTTGCGCCCTTGAGCAAGGATCTTAACCCTCAACTGGTCGTATGTATAATGAAATACAAAAAAAGCAAAAAGAAACAATGTAAGTCGCTCTGGATAAGGCCGTCTGCCAGATGCGTAGATGTAGATTTGATATGCTAAAGAGTGTCTAACTCGTACCTTCTCTTTATCTCTCTTGCGATTAGGTGATGAATGTAAGTTTGGCCGAAGGGGACTCCGTGAGGTTTGAGGATCTGGGGGGCCGCGAGCCGTCAGTGCTGGCTAACGAGTCCATCCTGATGAAGGGCCTGGTGGTGCGCAGCTACAGCAACCGGATCTCCGTCCACTTCCACAGCCGGCGGCCCTGCCACGGCTCCTTCCTCTTGCTGTACCAAGGTAGGTGTACGCGTGTGAGACAGAGAGAGAAAGAGACTGGCACTGTGCCAGAGCTTGAGACAAAACCTGCTTATGAGTGTACACTTGCTGATTAGATTGGTAAGTGCGATTACGTGTCTGGGAGGAAGGCGCTCTCAATCATTACTTTCCATTACGAGAGGCTCTCTGTGTGCGACGAGGGGGAAAATACCTCTTGTTATCACTCGTCAGAATAATATGCTTATGTTAGCTTGAAAATGACAACTACTGTCAATAGGCTGCCACATAATTACATTGGAGTGGGGCTCAGATGATATTCCCTGCTAATAGTCCTTTAACAGAGATATGTGACAGATCAGAAAAAAGGTTATTGAGCTCTCTCTCTCTCTCTCTCTCTCTCTCTCTCTCTTTCTCTCTCTCTCTCGCTCGCTCGCTCGCTACGTTGCCAAGTTGTGTTTCTCATTTTGTGGAGGTGCTTGGAGAGAGAAAAAAAGAAAAAGAAGAAAATTACTTTGTATGCAGACAAATCCCTTTTGTTTCTGTGAACTAATGAACTGTGGCAGGTTAGCGGTGGCGTAATACAATTTCACAGGCGGCTAACGTGGCTGTTGGATAAGACACCCATTGCCTCACATCCCTTTCCTCTCTCTATGTCTTTTTCCCTCTCATTCTTTCCGGGTGGTGGTAGTAATCAACTGTGTGTTGATCCCACATGGTGGATCCTGTCCAGCTTAACAGGAAACGCTTTCATGCCTTTATTAAGCTCGGAGCAATCATCCGAAGGCTTTGCCGCGCACTATCTATAATGACTTGCAATTTTGATACCAAACGTTCAATTACCACTCGTCCTCCTCATGTGCTCTAACAAGCATGCTGGGTAGAGCTGTACAGGTGAGAACAACCGATATTGCAGCAGCAATTACAGACTGTCATACTGTCACACTGGGCCGAGACAAACTGAGCAACATGCCTCCATGAAAGAGGGATCTCACGCGCAGTGACTTCACAAAAGAATCAGCTGTTGTTTGAATAAAATTTAGAGAGGTAGCTGGTACAGTATGATGCCTCGTCATGTTCTTTGGAAAATAGGCACACAATAGAAATTTGATTAACCATAATACATACATAATATAACCATCTATCCATCTATAAACCTTTGAAGTCCAACTAGAGTCTGTGGAAGCCAATGGTGATCAACCATTGTTCAACCGTGACAGTCAGCATTCACACACTACAGGCAATTTAGGAACTCCAGTTAGCCTAAGCTGCATGTTTTTTGGACTGCGGGAGGAAACCGGAGGAAACCCACCTAGCACAGGGAGGACATGCAAACTTTTTCACATACTGTATACATTACAGCACAGTGAAATTCTTTCTTTGCATATCCCAGTGTAACTGGGGTCAGAGCTCAGGGTCAGCGCTCCAGGGTACAGCGCCCCTGGGAACTGGGACTCGAACCTTCCAATCAGTAGCTCAATGCCTTAGCCCTCTGAGCCACCACTGCCCAAACTCCATGCACACAGACCCTGAGGTGGGAATCGAACCCAGTCCCTGGAGGTACAAGGGCACAGTGCTAACTGTTATGAGACAGTGCCACCAATGTTAACACCACATACTGTAAGATCAAATCGGATTATGAATTATATACCGGTAAACTGGTGACAGAATCCTGGACATCTATGCTTGTGGCGAGTCAGAATAAGGCCAGTCCGTCTGGTCCGATTCCACAGAAAAGCTATTGTAAAATAAATACAAAAAATACAGAAAGACAGAATGGTCTATAAGAATAGACCAAAAGTTTTCATTTTCTTCAATGGAAAAGTACTCTAAAGTGACCCCCCTCCTCCCCTCCCCTCCCCCCGCCCACTAACCACTAAGCCACTAACCACTAAGCCACCATGCCACCTAATGCGTCCATGAGAATGGAAATTGTCACCACAGTCTTGTATTTAAACAGACAGTATAGGAATGTAGATGACGGCGTTTTTCGGCCCCCTGCTATTATATATAGCATTGATGATGCTTCGAGAGTCTGTCCATTGTTTAGCATGTGCCGCTCGACTTGGACACCCCACCTGTCCTCTACACCTGCATGGCTGGCAGTAGCCTGTGTGATCTGACAGATGGAAGCTGCTTTAAATAGCAACCTGCATCAGGAGGTAAACACATTAATGATTAAGGCCTCTCAATAATTCACATGACAATGAAAGGGCAGCATCGCCCCTCCCATTAGGTTTCATTAAAGGTTAAATACAAACAAGGCAGGATTGATGGACTGGATTCAGGAGGAGACAGAGAATGAGCTCAAAGATTTGGCTCACGTCACTGGGAACAATCAAACTGTACCAGAGATTCAAAATTCATTCTTGATTTATTTCTTAAATTATAGAAAATTGTCATGAGCTTCAATCAAGGAATCGATTAGACTTTGCTCACACGGCAGATATGATGTGATTCCTGAATGTATTTATTTGTTAATTTAGAGACTGATGTGTTTGTTTCTGCCAGAACATGTATAATTTAACACCAATTTTCTGATGTTTTAGATTTAAATTTTTCATGTTTACATTCTGTTGCTATTTTCCTGATTATAAATAACGCCTAGCACTGATTCGAGTGAATATAAATAAATAAAAAACATTCACAAAAGAGAATAATGCATTTGAAATCAGGACTGTTTGTGGATCACTGCCTCCCACGATCCTCATTAATACAACATTTTAATTTTTTTTTTTTTCACAATTGCAGTGTTACGGTGGCGGTTCCATTCCTTTCTGCTTTTTGATATTCCTCACTTACATAACTTCACCTTAGCATGACCTTCATACAGAGGTGGGAAGTGTAGACAAAAAAATGTACTCAAGTGAGAGTAGCTGTACTTCAGAGTAATATTACTCAAGTAGAAGTAAAAAGTAGTGAAAAAACTACTTGAGTACCGAGTAACTCATTCAATATAATGTATATATAGTAATAGTAAAAAGTATGTTGCAGTAAAACTATTCATAAAAGTATTTTACTCAAGTAAATGTAACAGAGTAAATGTAACATGTTACCATCCATTTTTGCCTACATAACAGCCTACAACTAACTATACAACAGTCTGAATTATTTTGGTCACCAATGCACATTTGTCACACGCAAACATGCAAAGTTGGAATAAAGAAATGCATAACGAACTAGTTAGAGGAGACAGATTATACAGTTTTACAGTATAATATCTCAAACATTTAACAAATGTTAAATTAAAATCTCTTAAATAAAACCAGCACTCCATGCAGAGGCTGGGTAGTATACTGTAGGGTGTGGCAATTTATCGATAGCAGGGCTGGAACCTGGATCCTCTGATACGGAAATCAGCAAGACTCGAGTCTTAGCCGCCTCAGCCACCACTCCCACAGCTTACCTTAAATGTATTCTTGTAAAAATAAAAGTAAAAAACCTTTTAGAACGAAATCTGCCATTCTGCACACCTTATCACACACAGCTGAGAAACTGCCATTACGGGAAGCCATCAGGGTCAAACTTGGTCATATGTTTCATTTGCGTTAAAATGTAAAATTTCTAGATTAATCACATGCTTTAACGTGTTACTATTGACAGTCCAAGTGTAGCTAGATAGATGTTTTACTTTTCTAACATCAGTTTTATTGCATTTTCGATTTGCACAGAACTTGTTTCTCTCTCTCTCTCAAACTGACTGGCAGTAAAACCGAGCACCTATTCATGATTGCTATAGCATTCTTACAGCATACTGGTGTTTTTCTCAGGCAGGGCTCGTCATTCACGGACGTACGGCTTTCTTTAAAACATTAGCACCGTTCAAATGTTTTACTCCGGATAAGTGTCCGGTGTGCCTGAAATCAGTTTTCCTGCTGCATTCACAAGTCCTGGTTTGACTTGAAAGCGCCTCGTAGTACTGTACTGTATGTGTGTGTGCCGTAGTGCATCACAACATTTGATATCTCAGGAAAACAACATTGTTGTCTTGAGATCACAAGAAAAACGATACAAATGGCCTTTCTGGGCTTTTGTGCACTGGGTAGCATCACTGTATCACAGCTATAGACACCTTACTGTATATTCAGCCCTGAGCTGGGCGACCGCGTGTTAGATATTCCCTTTGTATCCAGAAGGGTTCCTCTTTGTTCCTCCCATCTTCAAGTATCTACGATAAAGGATGGGTTTGCTTTCATTACTTTCTGCTCCAGGGGTGTTGTGCCATGGTACAGATATTAGCCACCTGATCACCCATGGGATGCAAATCTTCTCTATTACTATAAATCCTGAGAAGTGGTTTATGATAAGATAGTATACCCAGTCAAATGTACGGCGCCCCTAAAGAAAAAAAAATTAGGGGGCCAAAAAAAAAAAAAAAACGGGACATGAGACGTGAGGGGGAAAAAATTATGCTTCTTAATATTTATTTTTTATTTATTTTTAGCCGTTGGCAGCCAGCTTTTAGGCGCATTACTGACTCTCACTGGACTGGATCCGTATTGCACGGACAAGGATCAAGCTTTTGGAAGCATTGCTGCCACCTGCTGGACTAAATCAGCAACACTGAACAATCAAGTTTTGCAAGATCTCGCAAACCTTTTTGCGAGATCTTGTGAACTTTTTGAACGAAAATTTTTTTTTTCCTAGCTTAAATTTGTTTATGTTTGCCTATTTTGTTTTTGCCTCATATTTTTTCCTTCTTCCAAGGTTTATTTTTTTCCACACATGTGTCTTTAGGGGCTCAGTACAAATGGCTGCTTTGACCTTTTTTCTATGACTTATCTACAGCATGTGCTTTATGGAATTTAAACGTACAGTACGGATAGCAGTTGCTCGATTAGACGCATGTGATCGTTGTGTGATTTTATATACAGTATCTCTAAGCATATCGTCTCTCTACTCATTCACAATGCTTTCTTTCTCTCTTTCTGCCCACATCAGCTTTGAATCATATTGAACTTAAACGGCATTCTGTTTTCCTCCTTCCTTATGATGCATATTTAAAGCAGCGCTGTTAACACGTCGACCTACGGTACGTGACATGTTGACCTAAATGTGCGTGGGAGTTAAACACAATGGTTTGCCATGCATGTTGCTTTCTAGAGCAGAAGCTTGTAACTTTATATTTCAGTAATTTTCTTTTTTGCTCACATACTGTATACCTAAGTACAGTGGGATTTCTGTAAATCCACTTCGGGATAATGTCCGTCGTTAAAAGGGGTTTGAAAAGAAAACTGAACTGAACCGAGCCTGACTCACTATTTGGTAGTAATTGAGTCATTCAAGCACCGCTTCTTCATGATTGAAGAGGGAATTTGTACAACGCAAACCAGTGAATTGTAAGTACAGAACAGTGCCACAAGATTTCAAAATTGCTATTATGCTCTGCAAAATATCAAAAAACCTTGTTGAATTCGTTAAGGTGAAACACAGTTGAAACATACCCTTGATGATTAAAAAAAAAAAAGAAATTCATGATTCATCTACGTAAGTACCAAGAGAAACACACTTAAGGAACATTTGCGGACACTTACAGCATGCAATAAAACATTTGCACCCTGATTTAATAAGATCCGAAATAAAGAGGCTAATTTAAACAATGTAATAAACCGAGCCTGCAACAAATAAGAACAGGCAAATAGCAATTATGTAAAATGATGTGATGTGTAACTGTGTGAGGAAACATTAATTAAAATGAATTCCATGTAATAACTATTCCTGGCAGTCAGGAAGCGTCTGACTCTCAAAGGGAAGAGTGAGCCGAAACCGAAACATCCAGCGTGTAACAATACAGTATGTTCTAGAAATGATATACTGTACTGTCTGATGAGTGTGTGTGTGGAGGTGTAGTAAAAAATCTAATATGAAGCCAATTTTCTTAAACTTTCTCATTATATACTGAAACATATGAATTTGAAAATGTTTAATACAATAAGTGATTTATTTAAGAAAAAGCCATCTGCACGCTTAACACTAACATTTCAGGCTAAAGTAAAGCACCAAGCGAAAGTAATTTGCATGTACACTAAACCCTGCATGTACATTGATAAGCCATAACATTAATACCACATAACATTAACACAGTAATATTGATTATCAGTTAAGGCTCATTTATGTCTGTGGGGAGCGAAGGCCAGCCTGTTTGATCCGTTCCCACGGAAAAGCTACGACTCAATGAAAAAAGTCGATGCTGTCGATCATAGAAAGGCACCAGAACACCCAGTGCACTGTAGCTCGCCAGGCATCGGGCCGAGCAGACGAAAAAGCCCAAGGCTGCCTACCCGGCTTATAAATTCCCTATTTCAATGAAGTACCCATGGGATGCACTAAACAAACAAGTCCCACCAGGCAACCGACGGCACCTGCGGCACTGAGCTGCGCAGGTGGCACAAGGAGACTGTACACAATTCTGGGCTTAACCTTCTGCTTTGTAATATTGTGGCTGATCTTTAGGCAATGCCTAAATTATATGTATGTATGTACATGCATGTATTATTATTATTATTATTATTATTATTATTATTATTAAATAAGATAAACAAGCGCTCTGACTCACTCACTCATTCACTAACTCACTCATCATCTATACCGCTTTATCCTGTATTCAGGGTCTCAGGGGTCCTGGAGCCTATCCCAGGAGACTTAGGGCACGAGGCAGCGTACACCCTGGACTCGGTGACAATCCATCGCAAGGCACACACACACACACACACACACACACATTACTGGCAATTTAGAAACACTGATTAGCCTAATCTGCATGTCTTTGGGAGGTAACCGGAGTACCCGAAGGAAACCCATGAAACACATGCAAACTCCATACACACAGAGGCAGGAATCGAACCCGGACCCTGGAGGTGCAAGGTGACAATGCTAACCACTAAGCCACTAAGGATTTCAATGAATCACTAAAAAAAATCCTTAATTAGAGCATAATCTGTGCTCTTTTAAATTAAGGAATTTATATTAGTGATTTATTGAAATGCGTGTATGACATCCAAACAGGAAACTGTCAATTATGACTATATTATTAATATTATAGAATATAAAAACTGAAGAAGAAAAGATAACAACCAACAACTAATGAGTACAATGATAAGACATGAACTGACAAACAGAAAGGAGCTACAGACTGGGCATGTTCTCAAAAAAATCAAGTGGTGTTGCCTTTTATGAAGTATGCTTATTGGAATAAAAGTTGATACATAATTGCTATCTAATTCTTAATTAACTCTGATTCTTAAACTTAAGCATCATATCTTTACTTGATGAAATATTGTCTTCTCTTTTAAAGCATCTGGTGGCAAGTCAATAACTCTACTAATAACAGCAGGTACTGTAGATTTGAGGAAGGGAATGAAAATATTGTAATTAGATTGTAATGTAAATATTGTAAATCTTCTCTTTATGTTGATGATTTCGAATGTGACAAGCCCTGTGAGCAGAAATGCACTTGTCTTCGTTTAGGGTCACCTTGTTCAGTATGATGATGCGTGAATGTTTTTATTAGATAAGCATGAAGGATGAGACAGATTTGATTACATGTCGATACACTTTTTCTAACCACCTGGACAATTAATTTCCGTCTACAGAAGCACATTGTCAAGAGGATCTGCAGGCTAATGAATCTCGATCCCTCATTTTGGAGCCTTGACTTATCAGAAATGCAGAAGGATAACAGTGACGCTTTATGCATTAAAAAGAAAGAGCAACAAAGAAGTGAGCTGGTTTCGAATAGTGATTTACTCCTTTGATATTTTCAGCCAGTTATTTTTAGGATTGGATCAGAATCAGATGTACAGATGGAGGCTTTCCTTTCTCCTTGATGTGCATATCAAGCCCTGGTCAGAGATCGCTTGTATTGATTTATTGATCTTCAGATATCATGGACCTAGAGCTCATATTAGTAACAGTGGATTCAAGACACACACAGCTAGATGTAATTTACTACAGAATACTGTAGCCAATCCACCTACTGCCATGCCATGTTTTTTAAAATAAATTACTGTGACCAGGAGAAGAGTTTTGTTTCATCTGCTGGGAATCACTAGCAGAAAGCTGGAGGTGTAAGATGAAATATAATTAAATATAGAGAAATAAATATTACTCGACATATTTTACAGTAGGAGGCACGGTGGCGTAGTGGTAAGTACTGTCACCTTGCAACTCTAGGGGTCAGGTTCGATTCCCGCCTCTGTGTGCATGGAGTTTGCAGGTTCTCCCCGTGCATGGTGGGTTTCCTCCCCGTACTCCAGTTTCCTCCAACAGTCCAAAGACATGCAGAACAGGCTAATTGGCGTTCCCAAATTGCCAGTAGTGTTTTTGAATAATGTGAATGAGTGTGTACGAGTGTGTGTGCCTTGTGATGAATTGGCACCGCATCCAGGGTGTCCCCTGTCTCGTGCCCTAAGTCTCCTAGGAAGGTTCCAGCTTCCCCCACAACCCTGTATATAAGATAAAGTGGTATAGACGAGTTAAATGATGATTGTTGATGTACAGTAAAACCTGGTAGTTTTAGCATAAGGTTGCTTAAATGTTTCCAGCCAAAAATAATAATAATAATAATTTCAGTCGTCTTAATATTTAAACTTAAAAGTGGAGGAATTGATTATATTATAATAATTATCCTGCAATATCTCTTCTCGGTCTACTAGCTGTCTGTTCTGGGATAACTTTTTACACTGTTGTGGTGAGCGCTAGTTGGGTGGCTTTTGCCTGGTTTGCAATTCCATGAGCTCCAAGGCATATAAAAAGAGGTTGCTTTATTCCTGATTGAAAGGTATTAATAACATGTGTCTTTTGTTTGTTTTTTTTTTTTGTTTATTTACATATCCTAGATCAGTATTATTTTTTTCACATTTGCTAATTCAGCTAATCACTGTTTGTTAGCTTTGCAGTTGCTGCAGTTTGCTAACCCACCACATGCTGTAGCTAGCGTTAGCTAATATTACCTGCCATGTGTTTTGTTTGGTCTAATTGTTAGATATACCTGTATAATGTTTGCGAAGGGTTTTACAGCCACAAAGACCCTAAACACAAGTACTAAAGTATTAGTTTGGCCGTTGATTTCAAATATTAATAATGTTTCTCTTGAATTGATTGTGATGTCATTGCTTATTCCTCTATGGGGAGCCTAATTTTTTTTTTTTTTTTATTGAAAATTGCTATTTCTTGCCAACTAGATCCAAAAATCTGTATTTTTTTATTTATTTACCATTATCAACATAAGAAGAATTAGCAGTTTTAAAAATATATACAGCAGTACCTCGGCATACAAATTTAATCCGTTCAGGAGTTGCATTTTTAAGATGGAAATTCTTATTGCGAATCGCAAGGGAAATAATGTAAATGCAGCCACCCAAAAATATCACCAATATCACCGATTTCCAACGCTATAATCATATTTTTGCATGTAAAAAACAATAAAAAGAGTTAGAAAAGACATGTATTTTAAGTAAAATATGAAATAAATAGACATTAAACATCACTAACCTTAATATATGACTCCTCTCAGAGCTCAGAATTGGGATCGAAGATTCTTGAACTTGATAGTCTGAATAGATGTAGGCTGAAAAGGGAAATAAGAACGGACACATATGCATGAAAGCTGCGAAAAACTGTGATATTTACAGTAGCAGAGTGTCTACATTTAGAGTTGTTAAAGACTTATGATGGGCAGGCTGTACAGTATTTCATCCCTTTGGCGGGTTTAGCTCACAGTGAGGCCGGATCATTTCTGCGTTACATTAATTTTACTGATCATCTGACTCATAACATTAAAAGAGCCATTAATGAAGTTAAACCACCCCATCCTCATCCATTTATGATTTTATGGTCTGGAAGGTAGTGATCTCACACTTTCACCAATCCATCATTATCAATGTGGCTTTTTGGCTTTTAAGTAAAGCTATTTGTTTTATATGTCTTAAGTCTATTTACTCACTCACTCATCATCGCCTATCCCGCTTTATCCTGTATAAGCATGGTTGCGGGGGGTCTATCCCAGGAGACTTAGAGCACGAGGCGGGGTACATCAAAGGGCACACACATACACACTCAAATGTTTATTCTTTGGACTATTGCACGAACATGCAATCTCCATGCACACAGACCCGAGGCGGGAATCGAACTCAAACCCTGGAGGTGCAAGGCGATACAGAATGGAGAGAAAGATATGTATCCTGCACAGACCTGCTCTGTACTGTACATATAGTATATTGAATACATTGTGAACTAATACAATCAATAGTAGTGTACATTGGGATCACAGTATGTATGGTGTCATATCTGTACCTCGTTACTGAGCGAAAAACTGTTTTCAGCCACACAAATTGTGTTTTTACTTTCCCAGCCCATTTCCTTCTCACCTTTTCAGCCTTGTGACGAACAAGTTGACACAATGTGACCAACATGCCACAAAACCAGCCAGAGACAGGGATGCATGTACATTCTGGTTGGCTGTTTCATTTAGTCACAGTTTTTTTTTTCTTTTCGTCTTCTGGTGTCAGGATTTTAATAACTTTATATGTTATTTAGTGAGTCCTCTGAGAAATCTCGCTTCTTGTAGGACGTCTCAGAGGCTAGGGAAGCTGGTTGTGCACTTCTCTCAAATGTATTCCTTACAGGTGGCATTGCTTTTTTTATTTTATTATTTTTTTTTTTTAATTATTACATCCAGCACAGATTTATGATGAACATAAAAATAAAAAAGTAAAACAAAAAGCAAGCAAACAAACATTTTTAAACACTGTCATAAGTACAGCAGTTGCATGCAAATAGCTTCTTAGTGCACTTTTATCACATATCATATGGCGCTTTGTTTCGGTAAAATGTTGGCAGACTTAAGCAGAAGAGTTCTTTATTCACTTTACAGTGATGTATTGCTGATTAGTGGTCAGCATTGTTGTCTTGCACCTTCAGGTTCCGGGTTTGATTCCCATGGAGTACATGGGGGCTCCGTGTACAGTACTCCAGTTTCCTCCCACAGTCCAAAGACATGCAGATTAGGCTAATTGGCGTTCCCAAATTACTCATAGTGTGTGAATGTTGACCGGACGCCCTATCATGGTCATAAAAATAATAAATATAATAAATACAATGGTCACTATTAGCCTCCACAGTCCCTACTTGGACTACAGACGTTCCTAGATACATGGATGGATGGAATGATTATTAGTGCATTGTCTTAATATTTCAGCAGCCATTTGATTTGCAGTGTTCCTACAAATAGGACTCTGTCTCTAGACCAAAAAAGTAGTTTGTGAAGATTATGAGCCACCTGTAACTAGAATGATCTAAAATTCCTGGATGTTCCTCAGGGTCCAGCGCCTGTCATTTACACTGATACCACCATAGCCCTAAACCTCTGATGTTCTTTCTGAACTTAGTTATTTATTAACCTGCAGTGGGGAACCAGTGGAGTAACACTCTGGCGTCTCCACCAGTTATTTTTGAGACCGTACAAGAAAAAAAGATTTATTTTTCCTGCCTCTAATTCACCAAAGAACTTTTAGGAATGTAGCATGAACACAGTATGAAGCCAACTCGAACCAAAAAACTACAAGCAGATCAGCATGCCTCAACTTCAGAAGGCTTCTGACATGAAAGCAACAAATGCATCCAGCGCTGCCTCGAACAAACTTTGTGTCATCTTTTAAGCATTATTTCCTGCGACAGCTTTTAAAAGATTTGGTATATAGGTCAGGAAAAATAGTGGCCTGTCTGCGTATATATGAAGAAAATACAAAAGATATCATACATTGTGGTGGCTGGGGAGGAGACTTATCATGCCATTATAAGACAAATGCTTTATTTAAAAAATATTGAAACTTTTCAGGATATTTAAATGTATTCCTATAGTCAAGTTGTTAAATGCTGACTTTACTGCTTACTGTTTAAGAAAAAAAACATGTTTGCGGCTCCCATGTTTGTGGCGCAGCAGTGTGCTCGCTCTATCATCTGGAGATCGCGAGTTCGAATCCCAGGTGATGCTGTAACCAAGAAAGAGTTGATTGGCAGAGCTCTCTCGGAGGGGAGAGGCACTTAGCGCTTTTACATCAATCACGGCTCAACAGCCAATTCAGGTGGAAGGAGCGGATAGCGCTGACCTCGGAGTGTGTTACTCTCTCAACTGTGCGTACACGAGCACTTTGATAAGATGGCGGTTAGTGGCGTCACATGGCTTGGAGAAAGCATGTTATAGCCTTCATCGCCATTCCTGGTTAGTAGACGTAGCCTTGATGTGGGAGTGCCGAGGTGATGGGGGAACTGGTTACGACTAAATTAGGGAACACTTAATCATGTCACTTTGTCAGAAAGAATCAAACACTATTCATGTATACTGTATAAAGCACATGGACGTAAATACCCGACAAATTAGGAATACTGGGTATTTCAAGTCATATATATATATACAGTATATATAAAAATAAAACCAATCAACTCTGATAAGTGGTGGCTAGAATGCCAGGTCTTATGTTAAATAGTCCAATAAAAGTAAAAGTGGTCCTAGGAAGGACTTGAAACATTTCAGAGTCATTGGAATGCAAGTCTCACTGCTGCATGTGGAGGGCTAAGGCTAGTCTGTATTGGCTGATCTCAAAGAAGAACTCTCAACTGTTTCACAAGTTGCCCAAAAGGTACAGTAATGCTCGGTATGTTAGAAAGGTGTCAGAACACACACTGCACATGTTGACCGTTTAAAATGGACACATGAGAATCAGAACTGGACCATGGAGCCAGGGCCTCGTCTGATGATGCGCACATCTGCGTACCAGTGCGTATCCCTGCAGTGTCCTGAGCTACACAGGTTTTAATTCACCGTTGTATCCAGTAACTGCAGCAATCTCCTATTCAAAGTTGTTTTCTATTCACAGTTTCGAAATTTTGATCCTGCCGAAATGAAACTTTCTTTCAGTCAGCTTGTAAATATAAATAGCGAGTATAGATAGAGAGATAGAGGGATAAAGAGATACGAGTCTGCTGCCATCTGTTTTCCCCTGTGCTTACTCTGCAGTTCCGCTGATATCGACATTTGAGTAGCTCCCTGTCAGATTTGAACCAGATGTGAACCAGGTGTTGCAGCCTAAACTGCCTGCAAATCATGAACATTGACGACATGTTCTTGTCTCAGTGAGAGGGGTATGAGGTGTAACTTGCTGAAGGTGCAAGCGTCACTTTGGAGAAATATAGTCACCTGCCTCCCTTGCAGTTCTGCTTAGGCCTAATGTGAGAGCAGAAAACATCCACTAGAATTGTCTACCTAGCATTAAATTTCACTCAGTCCCCCATCATACAACAGCTACCGAGTATGGGCAGGTGATGGTTAGCATGAGCTATTTCAAATGATCTGTGTCCGTTAACTTGACATAATTGGCTAGGCTCTGTCTAATTCATAGAGTGAGAAAGGTGATGCTTTGCCTTCCCTCTTTGAGAGCGCGGTCACTGTTGTACCCTTTGGCTCCTGGCCGTGTATCATGGAGATTTGAACTCACAATCAGCTAATAGTACAGTAAATGTTTTTTTATGCAAATGCAGTGGTGGCTCAGAGGCCTGAGGCACTGAGTTACTGTTTGGAAGGTCGGCAGTTCGATCCCCAGCTCCACCAGGTTGCCACTGTTGGGCCCTTGAGCAAGGCCCTTAACCCTGTCTGCTCCAGGGGCGCTGTACCATGGCTGACCCTGCGCTTTGACCCCTGTTACGCTGGGACATGCGAAGAAGGAATTTCACTGTGCTGTAATGTACAGTATATGTGACAAAAAAAGGCTTAACTTATAACTTAACTCAACTTCTTTTTACTTTGTCCTGAAATACCACTTTGTGCTGGTCTGTTTGGACAGCAGTGTGATGGTTAAATCTATATAATGCACCAGACACCACAAAGTTAGATGGTTCTTTCTACCTTGCGCAACAATTCCCCAGGTAGAACCACCCACAGTTAGCCTCCGTGAGAGCAATTTACTTGACAGAGCTGCATTGGAAGTCTTGTAGAGACAGGGCATATCCCCAGGAGTCTGGTATAGTGACATCTGCTCCCAGAAGTACTGTAGTGTCCCAGATCTGGAAAAAGTTGCATTTTATTTTATTTATTTTGCTTTATTTAAAAGTTTCTGTATTATTTATATTATATATGTATTATTTATTATTTATAGTGTATTATTTGTTTCCATTTATCTACACACCTCTGTGGATATCTTATAAAATATGTTTTCGAATAAAGTTATTGCAATCCATTGATAACAAACTGACTATATATTGTACAAAGCATCAGGCTTTTCTGCCAAATGTCGAGACGGACTGCAGTCCAGAGGGTTGCCGAGGTTACGGTCATTATTGTTTCTTACTGACAGCGGCAGCTTGCGCCATCAAAAGCATGAGTGACAGTAATGATGCAGAACCACAGTAATTATGTTAATGAGTGCTTGTGGCCCAGGGAGTTTGTTAGCAGATGTGTTTAATGATGAGGTCATGTGCATCTGTGCTAGGGTTGAGGAGGCATGTAAATTATGAGGTCCGCAGAAATGCTACATGAGAGGGCGTCCTGTGGAAATGAAGGTTTGTTACAGTATGTTCCACAGACATTAGAGATGGAGTAATTTATTAATATTCATTTTTTTGTGGAGGAAAAGTCTTGCCACTGCAAATTCCATTGTGACCAATTGAGAACAATGGTTGACATTGGGTTCAGGATGTGAATTCTATCTCCAGAAACATATGGCGGTCCTGTTCAAAAGTTCACTGCGCTTTCTCAGTAATTGCCTTCTGCACCTCTTCTGTGAGAATTGATCTATAGCTCGAAATATTACAATGAATTCAGAACATCACTGCACAGCACTGAAAACAATGATCTTTTCAGATGTTTATATTGCACAGAATGTCAATTTTTGTGGATCCGGTGAAGTTGTGAAGTTAGTTCTCTTCTTTCCATAGAGATGGGGAAATTTCCATCACTGCAATACTGAACAAATACATTGATCAGCCATAACATTATGACAACCTGATAAATACTAAGTAGGTCCCCACTTTTGCCAAAAAAAAAAACAGTAGTGGCATTTGTCTTCTGACACACAAGCCTTTCTATGGAGAACAACATTAACCTTAAATTGCTGTAGCAATTTGAGCTTCAGCAGGTCTTATATTGGATCAGAATACACATGCCTCATTTTTCCTTTCTTGGATCACTTTTAGTAGGTGCTGACCACTGCAACCTGGGAAGATCCCACAAGACCTGCAGTTTTGGAGTTGCTCTTACCCCATTGTTTAGCCATCACAATTTGGGCCTTGTCACAGTAGCTACAGTTACAATATATCATACCAATGTTACCTGGAAGTGGGTGGGATATATTAGGCAGCAAGTGAATGAAGTGGAAGAATGGGCAAGCATAAGGATCTGAGTGACTTTGACAAGGGCCAGATTGTGATGGTTGGACGACTGGGTGAGAGCAACTTCAAAACTACAGGTCTTGTGGGATGTTCCTGGTCTACAGTGGGAGGGACCGACCAAAAGTGATGCAAGGTATTAAAATCTGTGAACTTGCAAAAGGGTCGTAGGCAGCCAAGGCTTGTTGATGCACATGGAGAGTGAAGGCTGGTCCATGCACTCTGAGCTGATATTAAAGCTAAGCTAATAAGCTCTAATTGCTGAAAAAAAAATAATGCTACTCAATATTACGTGGATGGCCATAATGTTATGGCTAATCAGTGTTGTGCTAATGAACAGTAAGGCAAGTAAAAATAGGTAAAGGTGCAAGGACAGTAGTAAGTTAGAAGGAAAGCTGCATGGAGTGAAATGTGAAGACATGCTGAGATAACGCCAGGATATCTGAAACCATTTCAAAATCTTATGTACCTCCTCCCAGAGAACACAGTCTCTATATCAGTGGATAATAAACAAAAAAACCTATTTTGGCCAAAACAAGCGCAATATAAGTGATATTGTCCTTACACACCCTACGTAAGAAAAAAAAAAAATCAAGACACAACCCCATTATGATTTATTTAACCTTACAAGTTACAGTAATTGTCATGCTTTGACAAGACTAGAGGAAATGACTGCAAGTTGATATATACACCATGGTTTATTAGCAACAAAAATGTTTAAGACTAAAAGGCTGGCGAAGGCAGAGTAAGAAAGATGGGCAAAAGGTCAAATACTATATAACAAGCAAATGGCAAATGAGTAGGAAAAAAGCGGTAAACCAGAACTCAAATACCAAAGGTCAAGAGGGACAATCATACATATATAATAAGACCAGAATGCAGAAATACCAAGGCTTTCTAATGAGAGGCGAACTGTCCCCAACAAGCAATGAACGGAGTGCTAAAATGACTTTTTACTGAGAGGTGGAGCATGTTACAGGTGAGATTATGCAGAATTCTGGTGAAGTGGAGAGGTTTTAGTTTTGAAGAGAGATTACAGGAAGGTTGCATTCTTGGAGATCATATTTTTTATAGTAATATCATGTCATGATTTTGAAAGTCATCGCCAAGTTATTGCAACCAAATTACGGTCATCCAAAAAGAGGATTCCTGTTGGGCTATTGAAAAATATTGTAAGTTTGTTGTAAGTTAATGGAAACTGAATTTATTTACCACAAACAGTTGTATATATAATTACAGTCTAAACTAAAATATGTAGTAATACAGTCAAGTATTAAATGTATGCTCTTATCCAAAATGATACAAATGAGATTAAAAGTGAGCACTTGAAGTTTAAGGGTCTGGCTTAAGGACCCAGCCATGGTTGCTAGGTAGGGTTAAAACTCAAGACCTTCTAGTCTGTAGTGAAAATCCTTAACAACTGTTCTACCGCTCAACCATTAAATTAACCCAAAACCCAACCCCCCCCAAAAAAAAAAAAAAAAAAACATGCCAAATGATGCAGTTTAGTGCTTTACTTGCATGTAGACTTAAACCACAGAGGATTTATGTTAAGATAAAATAGTCATTTAAAATAACGGAGCAGGATTTGTTAATTGCATGGTTTGGAGACATCGCTCCTGGCAAAAAGAAAGGAAGCAGGACTGGAGGTGTCAGGGCTGAAGATGCTGGGATTTGCTTTGGGAGTGACAGGAATGGACAGGATTAGGAAGGGACAGTGCAGGTAGGACTGTTTGGGGACAAAGTTAGAGAGGCCAGATTAAGACCGTTTGGACATGTGCAGATGGGGAAAAGAGGAAGGCCTAAGAGGACATTTATGCATGGGAAGACTTGCTGGAGGTTGGAGTGACAAGGGAAGATGTGGTAGACAGAGTTAGATGGAGACAAATGGTCCGCTGTATCGACCCCTAATGGGAGCAGCTGAAAGACGAACATAAACACTGTACATTTACAGACATTTTACTGTACACAGTGCATTCTTAGAAAAACCATTATGGATTCAATCGAATCAAACTGATTGCTAGTATAAGATGAACAAATTACTTTTTAATAAACAGACTTGTTGGACTCCCATTACAAGGTGCTACAAATTATGTATCTAAGCTATTAATGCAAATGGATTATTAATAGGTCATTACCATCTACACAATTTCCCTACTTTGATAATGTAGACTGCATGCAGTGTTACCTCCCTTTAATTTCTGAGCACATCAGTTTCTAATAAATGTGGAGCCATGTGAGTATAATTAAACTGGGCATAATTAAACTGGTGGGATTTGTGTGCAAGAGCAGAGCATTTACATTGAACAAGTGATGGAGACGACCACCTGCTTTCCCGGTACAAAGAGGCAATCTGTCAGGGTGGCTGTAGTAATGAAAAGAGAAGTTGATGCTGACCCTAGTTCAGAAAAAAAATATTCCCAAAGCAATTAAGTAAGTTTCCTATAAAAATTGACTGAAAATTATTTATAAGTGTATACTATGATATGTTGCAATGCAAAGAAAGGGATTGAGGATAATCCTTAATAACAGGCCAAACCTGTTAACTAATGAATTCAGATGTCAACCAGGTAAGCGCAATCTTAATGCTTCAGCATACCAAGACATCTTGGACAATGAGACGCTTCCAACTTTGTTGCAACACTTTGGGGAATCGCTTTTCTCTTCCAACATGACTGTGCCCCAGTACACAAAACAAGGACTATAAAGACATGAAGAATGTGAGCGGCACTAACACAGAGCCCTGATTGACCTCATCCCCATCGAGCACCTTTGGGGACGACCTGGAACAGAGATTGCGAACCAGGCCTTCTCGTCCAACATCAGTTCCTGACCTCATAAAGAGAAACACTCCAAAATCTTGTGGACAGCCTTCCAAGAAGAGTGGAAGCTGGTATAGCTGCAAAATGGGGACCGAATCCATAATGAAGTATAGGTACTTGGATTCAATGAAAATTTTGTTCACATAGTGAAGCTTGTAGAGCGCTCTGTGAGATAGACACTTCTGAACATTTGTGAGCCGTGAATGATTTTTTTTTTATGATATTATTTTAATATTATTCATTCGCATATTGATTATGTTACATAAGTCCTTTAAACACTCTTTTCTGATTAATGCAAGAAACAGACAGATTGATTCATCATAAGACAGAAAAAGTTCAACCCAAAGGTGAATAATGTTTCTTTTTGTCTGCTGGGGGAAAAATTTAACTTGAAGAAGAAAGTATAATACTGTACAGTGCATTACAAAAATGAATAAATAAATAAATAAATAAATTACATTTTAAAAAAAAATAAAAATAATGGTTTTGTGCCAGGTTAATTATGACAAACACTCACACGCATTTGTGAGCTGAAAGAAAGCAAAAGAACGATCCATTCTCTTGTCAATCTGAAAAAAGATAAACAAAGGCACAAAAACAACTAATAAAAAAGCATGCTGATTATTAAGTAGGGGGTTATATCATCTTGTGTTATCTTTCCTTTAATTCTTACCACAAATGAAAAACAAACAAATAAAGAAAGAAATAATTTATTTTATTTTTGTTGTAAGGGACATACTTTTCTCAAGTAAACAGCTTTCTCATTCAATGAGAAATCTACTTTATTTCCTTTCTCTTTACTACAGCTAAGCTTTTCTTCGGTTTATTCTACTCCCTAGTGCACACAGTGCCATTATGTGCAGCAGGACAACTCTGTAAACATCCATACACACACACACACACACACACACACACACACACACACTCACACACGCACACACATGACTCCGGCTTGTGTTTGCAGATGTACAGAGATGCAGAGGTATAACTCAGACCTAAGCATGCATTCGGTGCTGCGCATTATGTACTGAGTGCTCTGGGAACAGGCTGCGTTATCACATGGACTGGACTTGGGCATAGCAACAGGTAATCTGTAGTATTGGAATACTTCAAGTCTAACTGCCTCATTTTTTTTGTCATTTGTCAGACAGAGAAGACCAAAGAAGACCATCCACCTGTCCATTTAGGTCATTTTGTTTTATTCAGAGTTGTGCCAGGCTGAACTACGCAAGTTTTGTCCTGGTAATGGGCCTTGTACTTGTCCATGCAGCGGCAATGACAATTGTTTTATCATTTATTGACCCCTCTTCTCACCTTCAGATCATTAACAGGACTGTATAAAAAACGAAGCTGAACGTTGGTTAACATTGGCACACCTCTGCCAGCTTATTTGCTCCAATGAAATAATATTTGCTGTCACTGATTTACGGTGGTGTGCTCGAGTGAAACGTTTCGAGGACTTGAATTATAGTTCAGCAACCCCTCGAAAAAGGAAAATGTGACATGTTTAATGAAGCGAAGGATTTTTATTGTCCCTGTGTTTTGAAACCAGAGAATGGAAAATGTGTAGGTTGGGGTAATTTCCATGGAATAAGATAGAGTTGCTGGAATATTTCCAACCACCTTCTTTGGTATCTGGAATGATACCAAAAGCATTGTGATTGAACTTTTCAGATGTTTTCATCTATTTTTGAGGACAAAAACATGAGGTGTTGTTCCGGTGATGTTCGTGATATAACCACCAGCCTTCCTGATGTCTTTGGGACACTAATGATTCGGTCCACCACTCATGTCCTCTACTCTAATGGAAAAGCTTTGCACTAGATTTGGCATTAGGTGTTCCAGTTTATCCCACAGTGTTCTGTGAGGTTGAGTCAGGGCTCTGTGCAGACCGCCCAAGTTCTTTAACATGAACTTAGTAGTGAAACCATACTGTAGCTTCATGGACGTCACGTTGTGCACATCATGTTTTAACATGTTTGGGTCTGCTAGTTTTATTGACGGGGAATTGTAATTCTACAGTGTACAGACAATCCTATACAATTGTGTGGTTCAAATTTGATTTGTGACAACAGTTTGTTGAAGGGGTAACGATGTTGTAGTGGTCAGCACTGTCGCCTTGTACCTCCAGGGTCCGGGTTCGATTCCCGCCTCGGGGTCTGCGTGCAATGGAGTTTGCATGTTCTCCGTCTGCTTGGTGGGTTTTCTCTGGGTACTCCGTTTTCCTCCCACGGTCCAAAGACCTGCAGATTAGACTAATTGGTGTCCCCAAATTGCCCGTAGTGTGTGAAGGAATGGGTTGGCACTGCATCCAGGGTGTACCCCGCCTCATGAGATTCCTGGAATAGGCTCCAGTCCCCTCACAACCCTGTACACAGGATAAAGCGGGGTGATTTTGTAGAGGGTTGGCGTACAGAACAGCATGTGTGTAATGGTCAGGTGCTCAAAAATGTTTGGTGATATACAGTAGTTTGTATTGTAAGTGGTTGCTGCTGCTGACTGCAAGGTTATCCTTGAGCAGTATAATATACAAGTAGAGTATGATAGTGTTGTAGAATATTGAATAGTTGAACATACCACAGATTTTATTTTTTTTACCTGCATTGAGATGAATTGACAACTCATGTAATATAAGCAGTGTTTTATGATGACTTTATTATGTGGTCTATAGAATGTCTTGTTTGATACTGAATCATGTCATATCAAACATCAAAACTCCACAGGCTCATATCCAACAGGAAAAATGTACTGGATACTGTATGTCTCATCACATCATAACCAAATACTCTGGTCTGTACTCCAGTGGATATTCATCCATGGCATGTTTTTGTGCCCACATACTGTATTATATGAATGGTAAGAGATAGCCTTGAGATGATTTGAGTATTTGTCTTGTACTCAATAGAAACTTACATAGTACTATTTACATGGCATATCCATTGTCAAAGTCTGCCAAGAACTCTGTTAGCGTGCCGTGGATGACAAAGTCAGGATCATTACTGGTGACAAAACTTGGTTGTACGTGGGGGTACGACCATGAGACGAAGTAACAGTCTTTAAAGTGAAAGAGCCCATCAGCTCCATTACTGGGTAAGGTCAGGCAGGTCTGCAGCTCAACCTCTTTTCGACATTTGCACATCATTCATCGAGAATTCATCCTCAGGGGTCAGCGGATTCTACTGCCAGGTTTTAAGGCGTCCAAGGGAGGATGTGCGGTAATCCTGAAACTTTGTGATACCACCTCATATACAGCTGCACAGTGGTTTAGTGCCGCTATATATGCCTTGAACATCCAAGTCTTGAGTTTGATTCCCACGTTGGGGTTGTGTGCGTGGAGTTTGCATGTCCCCCCCTGTGCTTGGTAGTTTTCTTCCGGGTTGTCTGGCTTTATCCCACAGTCCAAGACGTGCAGATTAGGCTTGCCTTGGAATTGGCGTAATTGACGTATTGTAATTGGCGTCCATAAATTGCCTGTATCCAGGATATAATAAATCCTTTTATTAGTTCTGGTTATGTTTTTAAATATGAATATTTCTAGTTATATTCCACCACAGGAAATGTAATATAGAGGGATAAAAGTCCATTTAAATCAGAAAAAAGGATGTAATTTTTTTTTTGCAAATTGCAGACTTTGATTCTGATCATTTCTGTAATAGCACATCTTGTTGTGTGGATTATAATCAATTGTTCTGCGATTTTTACTCAACCAATTCTTGCTTTTACCTCCAGTAGGTAAGATTAAAAAAACACTTCCTGGAGTGTCTTCAAACAGAAAATGAAGTGAGAAATGTCTTTTCTCATGGGATATGATCACATTTTTATGTACCGGTTATTTTGTATTGTATTTCTATTATTTGGATTATGATGACAGGTCTTTATATACTGTAGTGGGAATTAGACACTACTATCGCTGCATGGGACAGATTGCTATGGGAGTAAAAAAACCCAGAGATATACTAGTCATACTGTATGCAGTGTTGGGGGACGTTACTTTTTAAAGTAACTAATTACATTACAAAATTACTGTCTTCAAAAAGTAATCAGTTACATCACTGTGTTACTTTCTGATAAAAGTAACTAGTTCGAGTACTTTTCCATTGCGGAAAATGAAAACTCCTTTGTGATTCCTCATGCACATTGTTTTAGTCAAGGCCTTTATAATTATTCTACCATCATCACTCAGCAAAGATTGGCCCATTATCAACTACTAATACCTCTGTTCCATCTACGAGGTTTCGTGCGGTGGCCATAACGTTTCGTGCGTATGGTTCATCATGATCACCGCGAGGTTTGGTGCTGTGATTACGTTTCCAAGCTCGCAGACCTTGCAGAACTCCGCAGAACATCGGGCGGACACTTGCGCCGGCAGTCACAGTGCCTAACACCACTTCTCACCGCGAGTCAAACCGCATAGGTGGAATAGGGGTATAACAGCGAGAATAACAGAGGGGGCAGATTATCAGGGGTGGGGCTTGTAGGACGACTTTCACACACACAATAACGAAATCACTGCTGTTTGGCTCACGAATTACATAAATTGTCTGAATAACGGATTACATTTTTGAAAAATATAACTAAATACCTGTGTACTTAAATGGTGGACATAACGCGTTAGAATACTCGTTACATCAAAAAAGTAATCCAAGTACTCTAACGCTTTACATCTAACACTGGTTATACAGTATGTGTTTATGAAAATTGCTATCCTTTAGAAAACAAATCCAGTCCGAATCAAGACTAATATAACCTCTGTATATCAGAGCTTTACGTACATTTGATATTTTTATTTAGATGTAAATTCCGGTATGTTATGTTTGATCATCATCATCTCACTGTCTCTTAGCCTGCATGCCCGACACCGTCTCCGGGTAATCTCCCACGGTGAACAATTCTTAGTGACTGAGGTTAATGTGAGGTGGCATGAAAGGCTGTCTTGAGTTGAGAGAGATTTCCCACTCATCATTGTCCTCTCAGACTAAACCCATCACACTCAATCAGGCTCAATGAGATCTCCCGAGCTGACGCAGCATCAGTGAATCCCCTCACGCTCCATAATTGATAGCTCGCCCAAATAAGGGATGTATTTTTAATCAGGTCATGTAATATACAGGAGCCTTAATGGACTATTCATCAGTGTTAGTGGGACGGCACTTAATATCTCCTCGGGGAGGATGCACATAGACATGAACTCGTCCTCACACACACATGCACTCTTCAGAAACTGCTTATCAGCGGCATTAATATTTTGTGCAGTCACTTGAAGCGTGAACATGTCGAAGTGGCCAGAAGCCAGGACACTTAACGGAGCAATGCTTCCAGTAGCTGTAGACATAATGTCAGATTGAGCTGGCAGTGGTCACTTCAGCTTATCAAAAAACCAGCAGGGCCAAATCTACACATAACAAGTGCACAGTCCGCCTCAATGAGCCATTGCAGCATACTGGCTCATGTAGTGTATGGGTGCTTGGTAGTTTCCTCTGGGTGCTCCAGTTTTCTCCCACAATCCAAAGAAATTCAGATTAGGCTCCCAAATTACCCGTAGAGTGTGAATGTTGACCAGAGGTCCTACAGTACCACGGTCGTACAAAATGGGAATAAATACAATGGTCCCCATTGGCCTCCTCGGTCCCTAGTTGGACTACAGAAGTTTCTAGATGGATGGATGGATACAGAGTTAAGCATCTGAAGAGTTAATACCGAGATGGCACACATTAATATTCAGACATACAGTAACTATGGACTTGTCCACTATGCAGGCATTTAAGGAGCTGGACAGAATTAGGACATGTGTTGTTTGATTCAAGCGAGCAACAGTTATTAAGTCCAGTGTTGTGTGGACTCGCTAGCAATATGCCATTTTAGTGCAATATCACTCGCACACTCGTCGTCTATACAGATTTATCCTGTATTCAGGGTTGCGGGGGCCTGGAGCCTATCCCAGGATACTTAGGGCACAAGGGTTCTAATCCATCCATGTGTCACAGGGCACACATGCACACATACACTCAGTCATACACTACAGGCAATTTGGGAACACCAATCAATTAGCCTAATCTCCATGTTTTTGGGCTGTGGGAGGAAACCGGAGTACCCGGGGGAAACCCACCAAGCACGGGGAGAACATGCAAACATGCCGGGAATTGAACCCGGACCCTTGACGTGCAAGGCGACCACGTGTTAACCACCGCATTGCCTTAGTGCAATATTAAATACATAAATATTGATTCAGTCGATCGATTCCTATATAGCTCAAAAAATTTAAGTGACCCCGTCTTATATAATTTTATATA
>QMIH01000141.1:500900-559614 GCA_003987875.1 Clarias batrachus
ATATATATATAAAATTCTAAACTATATTTACTTTAATCCTGGATCTGTAAGCATAATTGTACTCTTTTGACAGTTTAGAATAGTGAATCTTCAGTTGATTAAAAATTTCAATTAAATTATGACATCTTTTCATTCAGTCATTTATCTCATTCATTCAGTACTTATAAAAGGCAGTGGCGGCTCTGAGTTGCTGATTATAAGGTCGACGGTTCGAGCCCTACCTCCGCCAGGTTGCCGCTGATGGACCCTTGATCAAGGCCGTTAACCCTGTCTACTTCAGGGGTGCTGTATAATGCCTGACCCTGCGCACTGACCCCAGCCTACTGAAAAAGCTGGGATTGGTAAAGAATAAAGAATTTCAATGTGTAGTAATGTACTGTATATGAGAATAAAGGCCAAACTTAATTATCCTGCTCAGGGTTGCACTGGATCTATGGCATATCCCAGGAATAGTGCGAATGACACAGAAATACTTCAGACCATTTCAGGAAACCATGCACACACACACACACACACACACACACACACACACATACTGTACCCACACACACTAACAAACACATTTGCCCATTCATTCATACCTAGGGGCAAGAGACTAAAAAAAACTATTGACTTTTATATTCTTAAGTCGTGGGAAGAAACCAGAGAACTTGAAGGAATCTTGGCACAGATACTGTCGTAGTCTAACTTTAGGATTCAACTGGGGATCGTGAAGCTGTGAATCAGCACTGCTGCTCAGCGTCCTTTCAGAATTCAATCCTGAGTTTGTGGTTACTTTCATTCCTGTCTAATTCTTGTCTGGTTCCTGTCCTTTACATTTTCTGTGCTTCTTCACAAACCCTTCTTCCATGAATGTGCACCTGAACGGATGTGCTAATATACAAGCTACAAAGAATCGGCTAAATATACAGTAAAATAGCATTTGTTATGTATTTAGCGCAAAGAAAGACGTCTTCAATGTCCTGATCAATCTTAGTTATAAGCATTATTATATCCATTTGAACATCTTGTACAACAAGTAACACAGCACTTTACAACTGATTCAGGTTTCATCTTGGGAACATTATGTCCTTTCTTGGCTGTTTTCAATGTTTATGCTTGAAATGCATCAAGCCAGAAGCTGTGTGAATGTTTATTTGTTGTTTGGGCTGAGAGTCGTCAAGCCCAAGAGATAGTCAAGCCGCCAACCAAGTATTTATCATGCGTTATGCTGCGGTTAGTCATCATATATAGAATCGTAGTCTTGTAACAGGACATTAGTTATAACCAGCAGTTGAATAAGATCATATTTTCTCTCCATCCGGTATCCTGGCCCTGCTTCAGCGGGTCTAATGTGGCACATTAGCGCTGCATCTGTTGCAGTCCAACTGGTTGCCAGCTAATCTCAGCACCACAACAATTGGTCTTTATGGTCAATAAAGCTGCAAGACCATGCGCTTGCAAGGCGCCGCGTATGATTTAAGACTGAGCTTGTAAAGTCGGCCACCGGTGGCCCCTCAGTATTAGTCTAATTGAAACAGAAGCTGCAGGATGATAATGTTATAACAACAGAGCCCCGCTGCGCTGATATACCAGTAATAAAGCAGAAATGGGACGGATGACTGGGGTGGTGCTACGATGCCTCATTGACTCTGCAAGAAGAGCGCTTCCCCTCTCGGCACTTCGATTAGTTAGCCAGCAGGAGCACGGCCTCCTCACCGCATGTCCCAGCAATGCTAGCAAGGCGCTTTAAGAGCATACGAGACGAAGGGAATGTGAGAAGGTTTTGCATTTTGTACAATTACTTTCAGATCGACTACGTGAAATATGAAGAGTCATTATGGAAGGTAAAGCATCGTTCTGAACACAACCTCCCCCGTGGTGTTTTGCTTGTTTTTGTACTCGTTCTCTGGTGTTC
The DNA here is from genome assembly GCA_003987875.1 of Clarias batrachus. Taxonomy (NCBI): domain Eukaryota; kingdom Metazoa; phylum Chordata; class Actinopteri; order Siluriformes; family Clariidae; genus Clarias; species Clarias batrachus. The sequence continues at coordinate 502,798 of QMIH01000141.1, forward strand.
AGTGTTAGCCGTTTTTCTTACACCATCGCTCAAGAGCCTTCTGTGGCAGCTCAACAGAGGGAAAGAATTGCAGTGATTTATTTAAAAAAAGGTTTTCTTAGAAAGCTCATCAGACTCCAATCAGCCTTGAGTAAACAATAACATTCGTTCAATTTGACTGGCCTTCCCATATTTAAAAAAAGGAAATGCCACAGAGATAAGGAACAGGGTTTTTATTTTGTAAAGAATGTGAGTGTAATTAGCTCAGCGCCCCACGTCTCATTCACCTGACGACTAGCACACATGTCACTCATTCTATTTCAAGGTCGTATCATAAAGTCGCAAGACTACATTCACGACACGCCAACAGATGGCAGCACAAGGCTGGGACTATCCTGACCACGTCTGCATTTTTATCATGAACGGAAAGTTAGAACGAAGAGAGAACGTGAAATTCTTTCTTCGTAAAATCCGCCACAGAGACGTTTGACATGATTCGGCAGGTTTACGGCGATGCTGTATTGACTTGTTCGAGGTGTTTTGAGTGGCATATCACTGGAAGACTTTTAACAAACTCAACCCCAATGTCAAATGTCAAAACGTCAAAACCATTCGCCAACTTGTGCATGATGATCGTCGGAGAACAATTCACAACATTGCCGCCACTGTCATATGGAACAGTCCAGGCAATCCTCAAGTGTGATTTGGACATGAGCCATGTTGCTGCCAAGGTCGGCCCCAGGCTGTTGACCCAGGAGCAGAAGGAACATCATGTGGAAGTCTGGCAAGAACTCCAATAGCGTGCCATGGATGACCCATCCTTCAAGTCGAGGATCATTACTGGTGATGAAACTTGGGTGTACGGGTACGAACCTGAGACGAGGCAATAGTCTTCACAGTGGAAGAGCCCACCATCTCCATAAATGAAAAAAGCGAGGCAGGTTGCCCAACCCCAGCCAAGTGCATGGCTACATCCGGATATCTGCATCTGGACATCTGGACATCTGCATCCCAATCTGCGAATCTAAAGATTTTTCGATTCAACCATTAGATGTATTTATTCTTTCTTTCAGTTGTTGGCTTTCCTTAACTGTTGTCTGTTAATTCCAAACATTTAAAACATTTATTTGCCCTGACAATGAGCAAGGGTGCCAAATGAATGCATCTTTTTAACCACTGGCTGATACATTACTAATGGCAAATGAGAGGTGGGTTGAGGCTTCCAGAAAGCAACAGTTTTATTAAACATTAAAGAATTCAAAACACCTGCACAAATATGAATTGGCTTATCTGCCGTCTTTATTTTGAAAAAGCCAACCCTTTTGGCGTTAGGGAATTTTGAAGTATGTATGTATGAGCATACTCCAATGTTAAAATGTTAGGTCTTGTAAATATTTATCTGTGTTATTTTCCTTTTCACCATATCCTATGCCTTTATTACCTCTGCATGCCTTTTAGTACCCACACTGGTATAGTGTCTGTATTGTAATTTATAATTAATTATAATGTTATTGAGTTCATTAAAGCAAATAAAAAATAGGCATTATGAAATTTCATTATAAACCTATGAGATTATTATTATAGGATTAATACAGACATATGCATATTCAATTATGCATATTGCAATGGGGTATTTGTGAATACAATGAACAGCAAATGCAGACATTACACATGAGTAAGAGAGAATTCATCCCTGCAGCTTTTCTCCTGAGATACTGTTCCTCTATGAGAAGATAACATTGCCACCGAGCTGGCACTGTAACACCACTTAACACTTTTACCTCTTACTCGGCATCCTGAAATGTAATTAAAGTGTAGTGTTGGGTGCGCTGACAGATGGAGGCAAGTCTGAGGTCATCCCTGAGGACCGAGTGCAATACAGGGTGTAAAATTCACTGCATCTGTATCTCTTCCCACTTAAAGTTTAAGAGGCTGCAGCTGGAGACGAGCAAGATGCTCGAGTATGTCAGAGCCAGGTCAAAGGTTGGGATTTATTGACCTATTTAAGCCTGTAAATATCTTCTAGCCCAAGGCTTAGGTGCATCTCACAGGAGCAGAATCAATGGCGGATCGCTCGCTGCAAATTTCACCAGCTAACAATAGAGCCAGGAGCAATAAATTATTTTCCAAGATCTAGAAATATCCCCGTTACGAATAGCAAACGTTGTTCATACAGGAGAAAGGAGGCAGACGATTTAAGTATGTGGATCAATTGCTAGTTAAATGTTTACTGCCAAAGTAGCCTGAATGCACTGTCCATGGGGCATGAGCTGAGATGGAGTTACGTGGAAAAAAAAATGTTGGCTGTTTGTTCATAAAGCCTCTAATCACAGCTACAGTAGGTTTAGAGTTTAAGCCTTCCATTTTAGAGTGTGCCTGAGTCCTTGCTTTTTAATGCAGAGAGAGAGAGAGACCTCTGGGTAAGGTTTGGATTAGATGGACCTTTCCTAAAATGGTCTTCACAGACCATTGAAGAGAGCACCAGTATACCTAGAGAACACCTGTCTAGAGAAGCTCAATGTCTATGTTTAATTTCACATACAGTTACATAGAGTACAGTGTTTAGGTGTGTGTGTGTGTGTGTGTGTGTGTGTGTGTGTGTGTGTGTGTGTGTGTGTGTGTGTGTGTGTATGGGTGTGTACTGTAGAACTGGGGGAAAATCTATTCAATTTCATTTCATCATTCTTTTGTGTGCTGATTCATGTATCGCCAGGCTGTCTCCAAAATGTATATATTTGTACATATTTATTTTTATTTGTATGTGTTTGCATTTGAGATGGTAATAAACTGTTCACGCATTAGCAGGCTGCACAGTATCCTGTGTTTATTTAGATAGTAGACTGTAGCTAAAAAAGCTGAAAGAATATCGATATTTATAACAAAAAGTGATACACTATGGACCAGGGGCAAGGGTGGCTCGGTGGTTACAGTCTTGGCTGGCAGATCAGGAGGTCCCTGGTGCGAGTCTTGATGCCGCTGGGTTGCCACTGTTGGACACTTAAGCAAGGTTCCTCACCCCCAAGTGCAAGCCTTGTAAGTAACTGCCACAGAATCGACAGATTTAAATATCCCTTGCCAAATGACATAAATGGCTCGTTCATAGTGTATGGCGGTGGTTCCGTCTATGTGACATACATTTGATCTCATTACACATTTAAGCAGTTGATGGTTAAGGGCCTTGCTCAAGGGCCCAACTGGGGCAACATGGTGGTTTTTCCCCTTGTTGAATCAGAGACCAGGAGACGTTGAGATATCTTTCCAGCAGAAGTTACTCTTTATTGAGAACTCGCCGCGCGTCGCTGTATTCATCCAAGTCTATCTTAAGACTCAGCTCTGGAGAGTTTATACTTTACAAGGGAGAGGAATACAAAGAGGTGGAGACAATCTAAACAAAGCATAGTGTAGTACAGGAATCAGCCTGGTAACGGAAGTTCCCCAGCCCTGATCTCATCAGCATAACACTGCCTTTCAAATGCATAGGTGCTAATCTAATCAGTCTGACATTATCGCCCAGACCTTCACATGATCATAGAGACAAAGGCACAGTCTGGCCTTGAGACTAGCATTCACATTTACCTTGGGACCCTACCCAGTGGTCAGGAAGTACATGAAGACAAAAGGTTAATGCCTCAGCCACCTGGGCTTCCAGACTTGATGTCCTTAGAATGTCATCATTTTTACCTCAAAATGTAAAACCTAATGTACATAACTTTTCAGTTTATATACTATTTTGTTGGAACCTAGATTTAACATCTTATAAATTTGTAATCCTACACTATACAAATCAAATTGGCACTTCAGTATCGTGATCATATCGTATTGGCTGGTCCCTCGTTTTCCCATCCCTACTGTACTGTGACCCATGTGCTCAGCATGAATGCTTTTACTGTTTTTATTGCTTTATTTTTTTTCCTATTATGGACAATGCCTGGCTAATCCATCATCTTAGGAGCCTAATGGTTGCCTCCTTGCCTCCCAGCGTGTCTAGTCTGTGAAGAGACATATTGTTTAACATTTGGGTGTATTTATCTTCCTGGGGACACTTGTTCACAGCGCATGCATGTGTGTGTGTGTGTGTGAGAGAGAGAGAGAGAGAGAGAGAGAGAGATTTTCTGTGTGCCTGGCTAGAGGACAGGGAAAGGGGATGCACGAAAGAAATGAGCGCCTGCCTGAGAAATAAAGAGCCAGGAGTGTGGTGGGCTATTAAGTCTGATGAAACCAGTGGACAATTCAGTTTTGACTTTCAACCGACATCATGGTTAATATTATATTAACCTTCCAACTCTAATACTTTATGACTTTTCTTCCGGAAATGTCATTGATGCGTCTATGTTTATTACGTCTAATATGTTTGTTATGATTCCATGGTCTAATTTTAAGTTTTAAAATATTAGTTTTGACATAGAACCCGTAAAATGAGATTTAATCTCATTAATAATTATTTCATGAAAGTGTTTAACGTTTAAAATGTTAAAAAGGTCTGACTGTATTCTGTCCGCAGCATTTGTCCTGAGCTGTAATTTCCCCGAGCGGCCGGCCTACGGTGATGTAACCGTCAGCAGTCTGCACGCCGGTGGAGAAGCTTATTTCTACTGCTTTACCGGCTACAAGCTTCAGGGACCCTCGACTCTCACATGCCTCAATGCTACAACTCCGTACTGGAATGGGAAAGAACCCAGGTGTCTCGGTGAGTGATAAACCCAATAATATGATCTAATATAAGTAATCCGCCACAGCCCTCCGTGCCAGGGAGGCAAGGGTGGACAGGATGGTGTAAGCTCTCCTCTGTCAATCGTACGGTAGCTACAGTCGCCAATCTGGGAGCGAATGGGATGGGCATCTGGGAGCTCGTGCATGCAAAAGAGCTAACATGTTACACTATTTTTTGACAACAGTGGTTGGCTTTATGTGCATCAGAAAAGTTCTGTAGCATATTGCATGCACTGTAGGTAGCTAATGTAGAGAACATTCAAAGCTAATGTTATCTGATGAAGCTGTGCTGTTAGATGTGCTAACGACTTTCTAATGGGCCTGAATGTTTATACATTGTGAACCCAGTAGTACAACAGACCTCTACTCTGTAATGTTTTCTGCACTTATTATACTCAATCGTACAGCATTATCTAGAATCTCTAGTCACTTTCTTTTTGAGACACCATTCCAAGTTTGTTTCTTTAAGTCTTAGAAAAAAAGCTCTCCAAACCCATTCATGAATGTACTGTGATTAATCACATTTTTTTGGAAAGCAGAGTTAATTTTCACTTGCCACACCTAGGCCTTATTACTTCCAGACCTGTTGAATCAAGAAATTACTTACGTAGACCTTGTCTGACAAAGAGATGCATGTAAAAAAGATCTCTAAAAGCAACACACAGTCGAAGGTAATCAATATGTATTAGTCTGGAAAGGGTTACAAAGGCTTTGGGACTTCAAAACTTGGAAAAGTGGTGAACCTTTCCAGGCTGGCCGGCCTACGAAAATCACTTCAACGGTACAATGACGACTCATCCAGGAGCTCATAACAGAACCTCCTCTTTTTTTTTTTTTATAAGAACGCCTCCTGTTTTTCTATCGATCTAGCGCACGTACAATTGCATTCAACATCGACTTTCATGCATACCTTGCAGAAGCATGTGTTTCATCTTGATTTTTTTGCTCATGGTTACCAGAAATGCCCATCTTAAATTCTTTTTTTTTCACAACACCTAAAGACCTGCAGGCCTCAGTTGCCTCAGTTAAGTTGTAAAACTCGACTCTTAAAACAAACCTAGCTACAATGCTACGGCTAATCTAAATATGGGCTAATAATACTTACTTCCGTTGCTGTATGAGCTTTGCTCGGTCTCACCGGTAATGGTGCCACACATTGGCCACGTATTCTCGCACGAGCTTAAACCCTATGCCAAAACACAGGCAAGGGACACTTTAAACCATATCAGGTTCTTTTCCGTGTGCAGGTGAGCTTGATCAGCTATTAATTATTATCCCGCTGTATAAAATGACCCTTTTATGTGGCCGCGCTACAAAGTTCAGTGTTCATGATTCAACAATAAGAAAGTGCCTGGGGAAAAATGGCATCCATGGGAGAGGTCCAAGGCAAAATCGGCTGCAAAGAAGAGCGGGCCAAAATTCTTCCACAGCGATGTGAAAGAATCATTACCAGTTATTTCTAACGCTTGATTGCAGTTGTTGCCGACAAGAGTGGCACAACTAGTTATTAGGTTTAGGGGCAATTATTTTTTCACATTGGGCCAGGCAGGTTTGGCAGCTTTTTTCCATTAATAAAGGAAACTGCATTTTGTATTTACTCGGGTTATCTTTGTGCGATACAAAAAATTTGTTTTGATGTTTATAATTAATTGTGACAAATATGCAAAACAATAAAATAAAAATAAAAAATCAGGAAGAAGCAGATACTTTTTCACAGCCCTGTAATAGTCACTTCACCTTAAACATCCTTATCTTCTCAAACAGCCTTTTTATAAACTGCTATGTGCTGTCAATCAATCCAACCGTCGCCTCCTCGTGCTTGCTTATTTACACCACCGTTGAGCAATCGTACGAGTGCTCGGTAGCAATTACAGTCTCCATTTGTAGATCTCTGCAAAACACCCACAAGCCCTCAGCTCCAGCAGATCTAGCACCCTCAGTGCTTTTCTTAACATCGAGCAGCCCTTAGCCCTGAGGGTAAATATTTTGCCCACACAGGTGTAATTTAACTTGATTAGAGAGTAACTCCCTATACCTTCACTACCGCTTCCTCTAACGTTAATTGGAGTTTGATTATTGATTTCGCTCGTAATCAGATTAACTGCTGTGTATGTGCCTACAAGGAGTGAATATTAACAAAGCTCCCCTGGCTTGGAGGCAGCTGAATGACAAAGCTGCATAAATAATCCGTCTTTGCAAGAGAGCCCCAAAGCCAGAGAAAGTTTTCTTATTTCCATTTTTTCGCGACTTCTAAACAAGTTTCCAAGGTTGGTTTACCTAAAGGCATCCTGTTTTGATGATGGATCTCATTTAGTTGTTTGGAGGTGCAGCATCGACTGCATGAGTAGCACAGATGCAGCTACAGGCCTGAAGTTTCTCATTTCCACTATTGATCAAAGGGAAGGAGCTCAAATGTGGCATTTAAGGAGGACGCTGTGGCAGTACTGAACGCTACCATGGCATAGCCGGCTTGATTACTGATCAGCGAGCAGCCAGGGAGCGAGGTTGAAGATCTACTTTAATCAAGCTCTGTCTGCCTGGCTAACATTCACCTGATTGGCTGTGACATGTACCCTTTCCAACAACCTTTTATTGCTTTTACAACGATCTGTCATTGGTCTGTCAGGTCGATCTGTGTGTTAGGATAGTCTTTTTATTACAGGCATGTTTCATTTCTTCACATTTCTTGGTATATCGGTGAATTGGCTTTTGAAAGGCACAGCTGGATTTTAGTAAGCTGAGTCTGTGATGGTTTGGGAAACCGGTTCAGCCTGTGAGTCTGACATGCGTTGACATTTCCAATTAACACCAGTTTTAAACTCGCCTTGGCACTTTAGGTATATATATATATTAAGGAGCCAGTTTTAAAAAGCATGCCTGCAAGAACAAATATACTGTAGGTGGTGAATAAAGGTGACTGCCAAAACACAGTATTGGTGCCTTTTTATGTTATACACATAATACTGAAAATGTGTGTGCCAAAGAAGATAACTTTGATGCTTATGCAACATGGAAGTGACCGAGCTTGCTTCTGTAAAAATTTCAAGTTGCAAACTTCAGCCGTTTTGGAGAGATGATGTCATATGTGACCCAAAAATGGCAATTTTTTAGCGTTACACTGTCTCTCTTCAAACAATAATAATTAAAAATGCAAATTATTATAAAGTATTGATACTAAAATTGGTCTAAGCTATCAAAAGCAAATGACCTGTAAAAAGTGTTGGTTAAATTAAGGATTTTGTCCACAAATTATCAGCAACAGTCGTTTTGCTTAAATGCCCCAAATTAGACACACCTTATTTACGTGGCCATAAAACATAGAAACCTATAGTTTATTCAGTTATTTAAAATTCCATTTTGTAATCTGCCCAGCAATTATTGTTAACACAAGTGCTTTGCATTAGAGATGGATTTCGGTAAAAGCCTAAAAAGCAATAAAAAAAAACACGTAGTGTCTGTAACCAGTTGCAATATTTAAACAATTTTTCAGGTTTTATGTCTTTTCATGTGAAATCTAATTTCAGCTGAATGACAATTAAGATCATTGAAAGATTAAAATTTTAAAAAGTTCAAAAAGGTATAGTACCTGACACTACATAAAAGGGCATGAAATTGGATTTAGCAAAATCATCTGATAAAAATATAGTTGTGTATGCATACTGTATTTACAAAAAATCGAAGCATGGATCGGGAGATAAGAAGCATAAAATATTATTTAAAAATGGTGTGATACTGTATGGTCCTACCTGAAAATTTACTTTTTATAACACAATATTTTGATTTTTTTTTCTTTTTGCATTTTACCCCTATTTTCTCCCTAATTTAGTCGTTTTACAATTCCTCCCCGTCACTAGGGGGCCTCCACATTAAAGCTACTACTACCACTCAGCCGGGAGGGCTGAAAATTATCACATGTTTCCTCCGAACCACGTGACGCCAGCCGACCGCATCTCTTCGAACTGCTCGCTCACGCACCGTTGGTGGTGGTGTAACACACTTGGAGGACAGCGCTATCCGCTCCTTCCGTTGCACGAGCTCACAGACGCCCCTAACTGGCTTCAGAGCCGTGATTAATGTGGAAGCATTAAGTACCTCTCATCCCTCCCCTCATCCCTCCCCTCGGCCAATTGGCTCTCTCTAGACCTCCGGCTGCGAGAGATTACAGCACCACGCGGGATTCGAACTGGCGATCTCCGGATGATAGGGCGAGCGCTTTACCACTGCGCCACTCATAAAGTTTATTCCTTTGTTTATTCTTCTTCAGATACCATGTGTTTTATTCTGAGTAGAGTCGGAGTGAATTTGAAGCCAGATCACTTAGCCTTTAATCAATCAAACTGTTTGTGTTGTTTAATGGAAATGGAATGGGTTCTTTAAATGCAGTTTTCTGCCCTTTCACTTTTTGAAGTATTCTGACTTTAAAATGATCTAGCTTTACTTCGGTTTCAATTCTGTTTTTAAAATATTAAGGGGAAAAGAAAAAAAAAGTCAGAATTTATCTGAGGATGGGTTCGCCCCTGGCAGCAGCACACTCATTGATGAACCGACTACATAACCTTTCGATACCTTTCAACAGCGGCCTGCGGCGGAATGATGAAGAACGCCACGCTCGGCCGCATCGTGTCTCCTGGTTTCCCCAGTAACTACAGCAACAATCTGACGTGTCACTGGGTCCTGGAGGCTCCAGAGGGACAGCGGCTACATGTTCACTTCGAGAAGGTGGCACTTGCTGAGGATGATGACAGGTTAGTGAATCACCATCATCCTCACTCACATATCAGCTGTTACACTCTTATTAATACAGACTCTAATGTAAGATGCAATTCATCCTCACATGTTCTGTAACTGACAACTGAACGAGCATTTTCAGAACATTAGCTGTTCCATATAGTACCTCCAGGGTTCGGGTTCGATTCCCGTCTCTGTGTGCATGGAGTTTGCATGTTCTTCCCGTGCTTGGTGGGTTTCCGGTTTCCTCCCACAGTCCAAAAACATGTAGGTTAGGTGAATTGACATTCCCAAATTGGCCATAGTGTGTGAATGAGTGCATGTGTGTGTGCCCTGCGATGGACTGGCACCCTTTCCAAGGTGTACCCTGCCTCGTGCCCTAAGTCTCCTGGGATAGGCTCCAGGCCCCCCGTGACCCTGAATACAGGATTAAGGGGTGTAGATAATGAGTGATTGAGTGAGTGAGTGAGTGAGTGAGTGAGCTGTTCCATGCGTGTGTGTGTTTCATTTTTACTCTTTGTAAATTGAAAGCTGATTCTGGATTTCAGATATTGGCAATATCAGTAAGCCTTTAATAAGGTGACCTCTGCCTTGGACTGCCTTGGTTTATTGACTGTTTCTGTCTGCAGGTTACTCATCAAAAATGGGAACAACATCGACTCCTCGACACTCTACGATTCCTACGAAGTGGAATATCTACCCAACGAGGGCATCGTCAGCACCTCTACATTTCTTTTCATCGAGTTCACCACTGACGGCTCGGGCACCAATACAGGAGCTGCAATTAGATATGAAGGTACTGTACGGATACACGGCCTCATTTTGGATAACAAATACTCAACTGGGTTAGATATCATGATGTCCACCAGCCTGTTCAAAGCTAATAAGACAGAACTGTGCTCAGTGCTGCAAGGCTTTCTTTCTTTTTTTTTTTTAAACTTTTTTTAACTTTGAGCCTCTTGGAGCAGTAATTGCCCCAGCGGAAGAAGTCTGCTGATTGCTATTTGGGGCTTTATTTCGGCTAGCCACATTCTCTTGAGGGCCTCCGGCACTTTAGCCTGATAACTCTGGAGACATGCTTCTGCAGACCTCTATCTTTTATCCTTTCCTATTTCTTTTAGGAACTGGCCAAACATTGATGTTCCAAAAGCATTTTCTTGGCACGGCACTCGATACAGTCCTCTTTCATCCGTCCTGAAAGACAACCGAGGTTTGTGCCGAAATGCAGCCTGCTAATGAGATGCAAATCAAATAAATCAGCGAGTGCAAAACATCATGATTATTACGGAGGGGGTTTTGGCTGAGAGTACTGTTTACAGCCACTTTATTCCTTAAATATGTACAGCTGTGTGGCTAGTACCTGAATCATTATCCAATCACAAGAGCCTAATCTTATTTTCCACAACACAATCGGATCAGCCCGACAGGTTTGGCTAATGCACTTCAGCGGTGACCTTTAACAATGCCAAATCATATAAAGACTGAAAGAAATCAACTAAAATCAGTCTGCCGCACTCACTCACTCACTCACTCATTCATTCATTGTCGTCATCTATATATCGCTTTATCCTGTATACAGGGCTGTGGTGAGCCTGGAGCCTATCCCAGGAGACTTGTGTCACGATTTGGGACGAAGTGGAAATACTGTACATTGCAGGGCACACACACAATACAGGCAATTTGCAAACACCAGCTAACCTAACCTGCATGTCTTTGGATTGTGTGAGGAAACCCACCAACAGATGAGTTACATTTACTCCATTACATTTACTTAAGTAACTTAAAAAATATATATATATACTTCTATGAGTAATTTTACCACACCATAATTTTACTTGAGTAGATTTGTGAAGTACTACACTCGACTCATTACTTTTCTAACCATTTATTCGATACTTTAGATATTCTTTTTGTTTGTCAGAGAAATGCAGCCGGATGATCTACCACATGACTGCGTTCCACCAATCAGATGTAGCAACAATAATCACATGATTCCGTTTGACCAATCAGCCGCAATAACAAGCAGTGGGAGACAGTGAAGCAAACATGTCACTGTTAGCTTAGCTGTTTTATTTAATGTTCCAATCTTAACATATATAATTAGCAAATAAACTAAAGTCTAAAAAATATATAATTTTCTTACATTTGTTCTGCTGGACACCATTTATGGTTAAGTGAGACTGTTGTACACATGTTCTAATGTTATTTTCAATCTGCTGAGTCATTTGCAGTTCAACTGAATATACAGTAATCTACCACATGACTGCGTTCCACCAATCAGATGTAGCAACAATAATCACATGATTCCATTTGACCTTACACAGGAAATAGTCTACACTGTTCAAACATAAATATGTTACCTACAGTAGGTGTTTATTTCAAAAGCTTTATATTATGAATAAGGTTAGATTAGGAAATTTGTTTCTTATTCCTTAATTTGCTATTTTTTAAGGATATTTAGATTTATTCATTTATTTTATTATATTTATTTTATTATTTGGAAAAGTCGCAATTTGTAGATTATTTTATCATTTTGTCTGACTGCTTACATCATTTCTAAAAAAAAAAAATTAATCAGACATTATGATGAAACAGTTACTCAGTACTTGAGTAGTCTGAATAATTTTTTACTCTTACTTGAGTAATATGTTTGATAACTACTTTTTACTTCTGCTTGAGTAATATTATTTTGAAGTACAGTTACTCTTACTTGAGTAATATTTTTGGCTACCTCTGCCCACCAAGCACGGGGAAAACATGCAAACAGACCCGGACCCTGGAGGTGCAAGGCGACTGTGCCATCCTCCTGCTACAAACAACATTCCTTCAAAACATTTGTCACTTTTATGTCTTGGCATGAGCTTGACGTCCTTACAAGAATTCACATGCACATCCTTGTACGATTTCATTACACAAAGCTCGGAACAATTTAAATATGCATATGCTCTGATTTGCTGGAGGGTTGCAAGTTCATGATAACACTTGTGGACAAAAACACCCTGCAGACTCCTAAAAAAAAACTAAAAATTCTATGCACTTACCCAAGATGAAGTCATGTACTGTTAAGAATGATGCATGTTTGCAATGTGCAGATGAGTGCACCCAGGATTTAAACTAAATTTCTTGCCCACATCTACATAGTTCCATGCTTCTATCTCAGCTACCTGTGTGGAAGGCCTGTAGTTAAATGATGCCGGTAATGTAGAGGGAAATATCAGCAGCTGATGAAAACGAATCGATTCCATTCGCGTTGTTGAAGTCAGAGGCTGAATAATGCATGTGGAAAGAGTGGAGGCTGCTGAGATTGAACCACGGTGCTGTAATTTGCAGAATCACCTGTGTGTGCTATAGAGTGAGCAGAGCTGAATTCAAAACATCCTGGCAGGCCCGCAGCGTGAGCATCTATTCCGGCATGCCAGCGAATAAAACCAGGGACATATCAAGGCCAGTCTGGATTCTAAAAATTGCTCATTTCATTTCCTTCGCCACATTCCTGTATGAGCAAATAGGCGGGGAATAAGTCAACCGAGCTCATGTTAATACGGTATAGATTTATGTGCGAACAAATGCTATATGTGTTTTGTTTTGTTTTTTTTGTTTTTTTTGTTTTTTTTTAATAGAAATTGTCAGACACAAGTGCCGATAAGGTTAATTAGCAGCCTCCGTTCTAAGGGCAATCCGATGACCTTGGTGTTGAAACAGGGTGATTTTTACAGTACACATGCAGCATTTGAATCGAGAGCTGGTCCATTTCCCCCCGTAGTTGTGCTTGATTCAAGCAGATGAGAGCAATTTGAGATCAAAAACAACTGGAATGGTCTCGGTTCTAAGTTAAATCTAGAATGACGTGACAAGTTCATCCAAACTTGAGCTGACACAAGTGCGAGAAGTGAACCAAAGGAAGCCAAAAATCTGCAATGTACTCTCACTCACTGATTGAGATCAGCCTATCCCGCTTTATCCTGTATACAGGGAGGGCCTGGAGCCTGTCCTTGGATGGGGTGTCAATCCATCTCAGGATACACACACGTACACATTCACACTACGGGCAATTTGGGAACGCCAGTTAGCCTAACCTGCAGGTCTTGGGAGGAACCCCCCACGCATGGGAAGACAGATCCTGCACACAGTCCCCAAGGTGGGAATCGAACCTGGACCCTGGAGTTGCAAGGCGACAATGCTAACCACTAGGTCACCAACTGAGATGCAGAAATGTAATGTGTTCAGGATAGTTGGACTGACAAATATTGTGATGCACCAAATGTTTAAATTACTTCTGCACTATATTTATCTCTATCTAATTTTCCTTTCTTTCTGTTTCTGTATTTCTAATGAATGAAGGAGCTTTACTCTTGAAGTGTGGTTTCATCCCTACACCGCCCACATGTTGTTGCATGGTGTGAAAGTCAACCAAACCGAATAGCTAATGTGCAAAACCGTGCGCTGATCTGGAAACTATACAGATATTTAAATTTTCATATCTCAAGTATTTCAATACTGATTTTCCTTTACGTTTGTCAGCATTTAATTATTTGCTGTGTGTGTGTTCGCAGCTTTCGCACCAGAGCATTGCTATGAGCCTTTTGTCAAGTACGGCAACTTCACCAGCAGTGACACCAGCTACGCTGTGGGCGCCGTGGTAGAGTTTAGCTGTGATCCCGGATACACGCTGGAGCAAGGCTCTATCATTATCGAGTGCATGGACCCCAGAAACCCACAGTGGAACGAAACCGAGCCTGCCTGCCGAGGTGTGTGTGGAGTTCGCTTGTCAGAATAACAAGAATCTGCATCTTCTGTGCACCTTTGCATTTGATGTTTTGGTGCCTGCAGAAATAAGCATTTGGTGATGGATGCCGGCTGTATGCGGTAATGAGTGGAGCAGGTCCTTTTTTTTCATGCCGTACATGTAAATCTACTTACGAGAAAGAATTTATATATGATCATCGCCAGAGCCAATAGTTAAAAGAGTCCTGGCAAAAATATCGTAAACAGGAAGTCCAAACACACAATGCTGCAATGTTATCTGATCCCATGCTCGGGTGCATTGCTCAAAGCCCACAACGGAAATTGGTTTTAAAGGATTTAATCACAAACACTGCAGCAGTGAGTCTAGACGAGTGCGTTTCTGTCTCAAAATATTTTGTTTCTGCATGGCCACACCAGCGAGTCGCAAAATGGATGCAAAAACAACGGAGGCCATGCAGTTTGTGAATTTGTGAATGCGGGAGATTTTATTGGAAGAACCTCCTACATGCACCTCAGATTAATTTAGTCCTTCGGTTTTCCCCAGCCACGGGAACCTTGACTCGCCCTTGACATTGCTGGAGGAATATTAAATGCCTTAACCTTTGCAATAACACGTTTTTGACGCACAGTTGTTGTTCTATTTCCCTCATCTTGTTTGTTTGTGTTATTTTTTTTTTTATGTCCTTTTGCTGTATGTGGATGTGTATATAAGTAATTAAAATGTGTGTGTGTGTGTGTGTGTGTGTGTGTGTGTGTGTGTGTGTGTGTGTGTGTGATATTTCAGCGGTGTGTAGTGGCGAGATCACTGATTCTGCCGGAGTGGTGCTCTCTCCAAACTGGCCTGAAGCCTATGATAAAGGCCAGGACTGCATCTGGGGTATCCATGTGGAAGAGGACAAGCGCATCATGCTGGACATCCAAGTGTGCGTATACAAATCAGTCCATCCTAATTGGTAAATTTTTTAAAAAAAAATTTTTTAACCAAGAATAGGCTTGGAACTCAATCATGTACTGCCAAGTTGTAGTTAATTGTTGTGTTTATCATTTTAAAAAGGATTTTTAGACCTGCACTGATTGTGTCATGAAAGTATGAGTCGCATTTCATAAAGTAGATAATTCAACAGATCTTTCATGTGATATTTCATATTATTATTATTATTATTATTATTATTATTATTATTATTATTATTATAACTCTATTATAACATGTAGTGTCATTTAAAATCCATCCATCCAACTAGGACCCTCTGTGGTCCAGCTAGGAACCGTGGACCCCAGTGGTGACTTTGTATTCATTTCCATTTTTTACAACCATATTCAGACCTCATTTAAAATATTTGGTTTATACAGTAGGTAGGAGTCCAGAATGTGCCTTACCGTCGCATTCACCGTCAGGTCGACAGCGAGAGATTTAAATTAGCCGCCTTTTCAAGTCACCCCTGAAATGACCACCAGGTGGCGCAAACTGACATTTTGCAAAAAGGCTGAAATCTCCGCTGCAGAGGAAGCGCCTACTGTATATTCACGTTTGTTTGTTTTCATTAGTTTATATAAAAGCAGACATTCTGCATTCTATAAGTATATATTTTTCACATCTGTGAGGCTCAGTTCATTTTTTCACGTGCTCAAGTTCACAGAAACCAGTAGAGAATAGCGCACCCTGTTTGCTTACATTATTTTACAAAATCGTAACGTTTTTTTCGTCACACCTGTAATGCAGTGAGCGCAACACTTAAACATGAGCATTTTTCTAAGTTAACGTCAGAGCAAGTGGCCATGTAAACTTGCATGGTTCAGATGATTATCCATACTTGAGGTGAGTCAAAATATTAACATTGATTTGACTAAGGTAAATTAAGGAGATCTTGAAACATGACTAAATAACTAGTTTTATTTATTTATTTTCAAAATGACATAAAAAATTCGTGGGTTGTGTTTAAAGTGATTAAAATTTCCTTGAAAGTATCTGATAAATTACTGTAATTGTATCTGATTATTAAACTGTAATAAAATAGTATTAAACACAAATATATGATATGGTACAGTACAGTAGTATAGACATTGAAAAAGCTATTTACACACGAGTGCACAAATCTAAAGCGAACACAATTATTCATTTATCGTGTAAGTTTACCTTGATTCAGCAGTTTAAATAATATGAAAGATAACATGCCTACCGCTGACTATTATTTTCTGTTCAAATTTAAAGATTCCTGCGCTTGTGTGCAAAAAGAGAAGTACAACAAAGAATACAAAAGTGTATAATTATTAATAAAGATGGCCTAAAACAATATTGTTTCCAATGCTGCAGCAAACAGGATTTTGTTTTTGTTTTACAATAGATCTTTCATGATGAGTGTGTGTATGCGCTTTAAATAAAGTAAACAATAAACACTGCCTTTTGCAAAGTGAAAGTGAGTGCCGTTGATCAAAAGGCCGATAAACGCGTGCACAGATTTATCGATAAAACTCCAGACATATACGATATCTCCAGAAATGCGACAAACAAATATATAGGCTATTTGTTGAATACAACGTGACAGCGCGGTCCAAGGTGAACATCCTCCGAATCTCCAGTTACTGTAATCCCCTCTTCTCGCCTTTCATTCATGATAGGTGTGAATTTTTTGAACCGGTTTCGCTGATGGGGGAATTGGCGGGATTGTATGTAAATTCTACAATGTACTTCAAGCAGAGTAGCATCCATAAATAGTATAAGGTTAGGATCTTATTTTCTAGTGATTTTCTTTTAAAGCAAAGATACCAGGAGGCATATACTGTATAAGACGGAGAGTTTTTCCAGATCCCTGGACCATGACTCACCCTAGATTAGCTGAAGGAGTATTAAATGCCCTAACACTTTGAATAACAATGTAAGTACATTTTGCACAGTATGCTACAGTATGTTAGTTTGTTTTGTTTTTAGATTTCAAAATAGTCCTAAATAATTTATAGATAATAAGATACTAAGATAATACAAGACAGAATGCATGTGAGTGAATGAAAGGGATCCAAGTGGAACGGTGAGGTTACAGGGAGCAGAGATAAAGAAGGTGCAGGACTTGTGTCCTACGGAGAGAGTGGAAAGGAGGTGAAGAGGCATGGAGAGCCAGGTTGGAACGGGTAGAGAAAAGTGTCAGGTGTGTTGTGCGATGAAAGAGTATCAGCGAGAATGAAAGGAAAGGTGTTCAAGACAGTGGTGAGACCAGCCATGCTCTGCGGCTTGGAGACAGTGGCGCTGAAGAAAGGACAGGAGGCAGAGCTGGAGGTAGCAGAAATGATGATGTTTAGGTTCTCTTTGGGAGTGACAAGGATGGATAGGATTAATCATGAGTCCATCAGAGGGAAAACCCATGTGAGATGTTTTGGAGATAAAGTCCAAGAGGCCGGATTGAGTTTGATTTGGACATGTTCAGAGAAGAGATTGTGAGAGGCTAAGGTTGGAACTGGCAGACAGGAGGTCTAGAGGAAGATCAAAGAGGAGATTTATGGATGCGGTGAGAGAGGACATGAAGCTAGTTGGTGGGAGAGAAGAGGACACAGAGGATAGGGTTAGATGGAGGGAAATGATTCGTTGTGGCAACCACTAATAGGCAAAGAAGAAGAAGATACAAGACCATACAGTATAATCATAATGAGCACTCACTTACTCACAATCTAAACTGCTTTATGCTGTATACATTCACCCTGGAGACATAGGGCATGAGGCAGGGTACATCCTGGATAGGGCACACAAACTGCATCCAGTACACACACTATGAGCAATTTGGGAACACCAAGCACTAAGCACAGGGAGAACAGGCAAACTCCATGTACACACCTGACGAGAATCGAACCCGACTCCTGGAGGTGCAAGCCGACAGCGCTAACCACTAAGCCATAATGCGGATACCTACTTTATTTATTGAACAGCAAACATATTCAACACTGATAATATAGCAACACATCACTGGGGAATTATGCAGTTAATGTATATTACTTAATGTATAGTTTCCAGTTTATGGTCCCAATGAGCAGCATCCGCACATCCCATGATGATGTTGTTATTGTTTATTTTTTCTATAAATACTTGTTTATTTAAATGAGGGTTTAATAATTAGAAAATAACATAATAATAGTGCAGAATTAAGCTGAGTCTAATTGATATAATGTGTTAAGGAAGGAGTTCAGCTTGTTTTGGCTACAAGTAGAAACCATTTCATTAAATTTCACACTTCTAGAGGAAGAACACAAGACACTATACACAGCAAGTAGACGACATTCAATAACTGCACAGATTAAATAAAGAAAAGATTTCGGAGTATCTAACAGATATACAGGGGTTGGACAATGAAACCAAAACGCCTTGTTTTAGAGCACAATAATTCATTAGTATGGTGTATGACCTCCTTCTGCTTCCAATACATTATCAGTTCGTCTTGGGAATGACAGATACATTTCCTGCACAGCGGCCAGCGGCCGTTCTTCTTGCAGAATAGTGGCCAGGTCTCTACGTGATGCTGGTGGAGGAAAACGTTTCCTGACTCGTTTCTCCAAAACACCCCAAAGTGGCTCAATAATATTATAGATCTCCCATAACTGGCCATGGGAGATGTTCAATTTCACTTTCATGTTCATCCAACCACTCTGTCACCAGTCTTGCTGTGTGTTTTGGTGCATTATCATCCTGATACACGGCACCGCATTCAGGATATAATGTTTGAACCATTGGGTGCACATGGTCCTCCAGAATGGTTCGGTAGTCCTTGGCAGTCACGCGCCCATCTAGCACAAGTATTGGGCAAAGGAAATGCCATGATATTGCAGCCCAAACCATCACTGATCCACCCCCATGCTTCACTCTGAACAAGCAACGCTTCTTTGGGGCTTTTCCATACCGTAACTCTCCCGGATGTGGGAAAGACAGTGAAGATGGACACATCAGAGAACAATACATATTTCACATTGTCCACAGCCCAAGATTTTAGCTGCTGGCACCATTGAAAAGTCTGAGTCAGAGTACAAGTCATGGAAAGGGGGATGGAGAGCTCCTAAGATTTTCAGCGCATAATTTTCAGCGGATAGAACCGAGCATTCAGGACATATGAATATATAAAACTTGCCTGTACAATAATCCCCTGACTGCATTTTCTAATTTTAGACCTGAACCTTGTATGTTAACACACTACCTCGTAATATCACACATACAATACACACGTCTCATTATCAAAACTGATAATGTTAAACCTCACTGTGAGAATAAAAGAATCTTTAAATCAATATGAGCATTTCTAATCAGTAATAGGTAAACAGCGAGAGGTTGTCATTCAGTCTTATTTTCTGTATTTAAAGACTACAATAGACAGATTCATTTTCAAGCAAAGAATAGCTTTAGTAAACTTTAGAATTACTGTATAGTGAACTATTATGAGAGCATTGTAAGGCCAGTATAGTAGTAGAAGAATTTTGTACTCTTTTTTACCCGTCTGCAGAGCGGTGAATAATTTGCAGCTATCCTGTGTGAGACTCTTCCTTTGTTGCTCACAAATATTCAGTCTGTGCTAATCAATGCACTTTTGGGACAAGTTCGGGTTAGTGATTGTCTCTCCAGGAGCCTGTGCTTTTTACCACTCTCTCTCCTCTCTGCCCAGACTGCATGACTAACACCGCTTCTGCATTCATTCCTTACTTTCTTCCTTGCTTTCTTCGTTTCAGACCCTGAATCTGTATATAGATCTTTTACCTGACATTTTCTATCAGCTTCTCTACAGGCACTCTTTCACTTTTTGCAGAATAATTCTGCCTTGTGCTTGCACAATGGTTCAATCTTGGGTGTTTTATAAGGAGTTATATACAAACGTATGGTACGGTAAGGCGCAAAATTCTTCAGGCACCCCTAATCTCTTCATACTGAATTAAGTTACATAATGTAGATTTAAGTAAAGAAATGGGAACAAGCATTCCTAAAAAAAGCATGCCTAAAAATGAGGCCTGTCAGTATTAACATGCTAACGCATGTGATTAATTTAGAAATGCATAGTATACATTATTATTTCTTTAATTCAAATGAATCATTTGACCAAGTTTGATCCTAATGGCTTCCCATAATTGAGGTTACCCGCTTGTGGGGCTAGTGGCACGTTTACCGAGGATAATAAAGATGATTGAGGAAACATCACCCAGTGTGCTGATTCACAAGCTTCATTATAAAAAAGAAATTTAAAAAAGAAAGCTTCTAGATGAAAATTTGGATAAAATCAAAGTTGTGTGCTTGAGCATCATTTAAGGGGAACTATTTTCATCAGACTACATTAATTGTAATCAGTGGGAGTGGTGGCTCAGGTGGCTAAGGCTCTAAGATGTTCCTTTTTGGATCTGAGGATCCAGGTCCGAGCCTTGTCGTTGATGGGTTTGCACCATTATAATACCAGAAATTCTTAATAATACCTTTATGCTTCCAATCAGTAGCATTCAAAGATTTAATAAAGTTCTTTGAATCTTTGAATCTTTGAATGCTACTGATTGGAAGGTCCCAGGTTTAAACCCGAGTTCTTGGGTTGGGCTTTAACCCTTAACTGCTCAGATGTATGATGAGATAAATGTAAGGTGCTCTAGATAAGGGTGTCTGCCAACCACTGTAAATCTGAGCATTTTAAAATTATGACTAATTAAACACTATGTGTCACAAGCAACCGAAGCTCGTGGAAGGCGGAGATGGCGGTAGTGTTGAGTTGGAAGTGATGAGACGATGGCCGAGTCAGAGCGGTTAATGGTGCTGCAATCGTACTGTAGTCCCGGATAAAGCGACTATAGAAGTTTGCAAACCCGAGAAACCGTTGAAGTTGTCTGAGAGTCTTGGGTAGGGGCCAATGACGTACAACTTCTAGCTTCTGCGGGTCCATGGCCACACCCTGGGATGAGATGACAAAACCCAGGAACGTGGTGGAGTGCTCATGAAAAGCGCACTTCTCCAACTTACAGTACAGCTGGTGAGCGAGCAGTCTCTTAAGAACCGCTCTGACGTATTGAACATGTTCTTCAATGGAGCGAGAGTAGATAAGGATATCATCCAGGTAGACGAATATCCATCAGCCCAACATGTCCCGGAGAACGTCGTTGATGAAACGTTGAAAAGCTGCTGGTGCATTACAGAGACCAAATGGAATGACTAAATTCTCTAAAAATGGTGGCACCAGAGAGGGCGTCCAGGGCAGAGTTGGTAAGAGGCAATGGGTGTCGGGGTTTTTTGATGATGTTGTTGGACACAAGGACGTAGTTCGCTGAATTTCTTCTTTACAAAGAAAAATCTCGCAGCGGAGGGCGAGGAGGAAGGCCGTATGGTGCCTTGGCGGAGAGCTGAGGATACATACTCCTCCATCATCCGCGTCTTAGTGATGGAGAGAGTACAGATGGCCGCGGGGGGGGATCAGAACCTGGCTGAAGTTCAATGGCTGATGAGGAGGAAGGTGGGTGGCGCGTCTTTTGCAGAAGACTTCAGCCAGGTCCCGATAAGCCTCGGGGATGGCGTTGGTGTCGACATCAGGGGCCTCGGACTTCCTAGAGCACGTCCCAGCCGGTGCCTGCAGGCAGAGTTCGAGACAGGTCGGCCCCCATTGGAGGATCCGGTTCTGAGACCATGAGATGAGAGGATCATGCTGCAGAAGCCAGGGGTGTCCGAGGATGATGGGTGGAGAGGAGATGGAGATGAGGTGAAATCGGACTGTTTCCTGGTGTTGGTCAATAATGAGGGCTATGGGTTGAGTCTGGGCAATGATGGGGCTGGAGGAGAGGGGCCGACCGTCGACAGATGTAATCCAAACTGGCTGGGATAACACTTCAGTCTCCAACCCCAATCTTTTGGCATATGAAGAGTCAATAAAGTTTCCCGCGGCACTGGAGTCGATGAACGCAGAACTTTTGACTCGTTTGTGGCCAAATTGGAGGTGTACCTGAACCGTGAGACGCTGGGCATAGTGGCGGAGAGATGGAGAGAGCCTGGTGAACTGCTTCCATGGTTCACCGTTCCTGGGCGTTTCCCCGGCGAAGAGGGCAGATGGCTCTATGATGCGCCCCTGACCCACAATGGGCACAAAGTATCTCCCTGAAGCGTCGTTCTTGCTCAGCAGCATTCAAGGAGGGGCATCCTAATTGCATGGGTTCCCCGGCTCCGGTGTCAACCACAGTGGGAGGTGGAGATCTGGTGGGTGCCATAGCGGTGGTGGTGAAGGCTGGTGGTCTTTTATGAGTGAAGCCAGTACCTCGTAGTAGGCCGTCCGGAGTGCGGAGTCTCCCGAGGTGGTCTCAGAGTTCAAATGTTAGCTTTAGTTGACAGGTGAATTTTCCATATGAATAAGCAGTGTCTGAATCTGATCGGAGAACCGCCGTGGCCCACTCAGCTGCCTGCCCGGATAGCAACGAGACGAGAAGCGCAACGCGCAGTCGGTCTGTGGAGTATCTGGTGGAATTGAACTCAAACACAATCTTATGAAATCTTATATCTTATGGGATCTTATGAAAGCATCAGAAGAGGAGGGGGACGGCACTGCAGCTGCTGCGACGGGCATGGCAACAGCCGACTGAGCAGCCACCCCGCGGAGGGTCGCGTTCTCTTGCCGTAACTCCGCCACCTCGCGGCGCAAGGCTGCGACGTCTTGGAGGTTCTTTTGGAGAGACGCGACTTTACCACGAAGCTTATTGATGAGTTCGGCATTTTGGTCAACCACATCACAGAGGCAAGGGTTTACTGCTTTTGGCTGTCATTCTGTCACGAGCAACCGAAGGATAAACAGAAAAGCCTTAGCAGTTAGCCCGTGTAGCATGGATGGTAAACCCAGAAGCAGCACGAATAAGCAGGATAACCATGCAATTAGTCTAAGAACTCTCTTACACGAAGAGCAAGGATCTACACAAATGAACCCGCGTTCTAGCAACACATCACAGAATAGTCGGCGTAGCGTCAGCAAAGGCATGGGTGAACTCAATGACTGAGCAATGTGAAGCGCCATTTTGTCTCCTTTAATGCTTCCTGGAACCCGACCCTACTTCCGGGTCCTAGTGCCGTTTGTGTTACGAGTGTGCATGACACTATGACTGATTAACTAGATTGATTTTTTTTACACTTGTTTATGTAATAACCTCAGCAGCAACCTCATTTCCCTTCTTCCGACCACTCAGCATTCAGCATCACCAGTATACTAATCTCCAGCCAGTGCTTTATGTGTTGGACGACTGATTGGAAGGTCCCAGGTTCAAACCCGAGTTGTTGGGTTGGGCTTTAACCCTCAGCTGCTCAGATGTATGATGATGAGTCTGATGAGATAAATGTAAGGTGCTCATCATGATGATGTCATTATCTGCACCTGTTTCTCACTGGTTCATGCCTTCAGCTAGATATTTTTCATGCCTGAATGATTCATAGGTCACTGTGTGGCTTAACAAACAAAAAACCTTCCTCTGAAACTGGTCAGGTACAGGGACTGACCTGATAATGAGAGCTAAAACTTGCCAAAAACGAAAGCCTGGAGAATTGTCCCTCAATTCGTACATTAAATATAGTATAAGAAAGTCTGTCTCTATGCAAGCAAAATGTGAAGAAATGTGGGGTACTCAAAACTTTTGCACAGTAAACTTTTTGCCTGTCAATACGCAAGAAATAAAACACAACCAGATATGCTTTTATGGGAAGATAATCAACAGCGTGGTGGTAACACTGTATGATACAACCTGACACGAAGGGACCATTCAGAAGTTAATTATTTTCCTGTAACAGCACGACCTGAAATGGTTATTTTTTATTTTATTGGTTTACAGCAACATATCACAGCAATGTTGTTACGTTTTGCAAAATATTTACTTAAAAAAATTAAACATCATACAGTTTTTAAAAATCTATTTATAGTTCAAGTTCAGAAGTCCACATTTCAATGTTATACTGTAGCAACTATAAAGAGTATTTCCTTCACTAGTCTTTAAATTGAATGTAATTAAAGCTCAGAGCATTTTAGCTGTTATTTGTTTTGCTGTTTTCTTTTTAGTAAACATAAACATACATAGGGCTCAGGATTGTATATTATACAGTAGAGTGACACATCCTTTTTTTAACACAACCTAGGCAATATTACGAACTGCATTTTAGTTTATTTTAACCAACTACCCAAACATGTCTGAGCAAAGAAACAGCACAGATACAAATGATCATGTTTATTTATTGTTGTTTTTGGAATGCGTTCGTAAGTCTGATTTGTTCTTAAGTCTGACGAAGTGAGACTGACAAAGTAAGTACGCGTTTGACATGAATATACAATGCCATTCCATTTGACAAACTCTGTCCCTTTTTCCTATACTGCCATAAACAAACATAATGAAATAAATTAATAAAATAAATAAAACACGTAAATAAAACATGTGCCAAAAACCATAAGGAAATCTTCACTATATTAACAAGTAGATGTTTTGTTCTTTGTTACATAACAAGGCACTTTTAAAATCCATTTATGATTAAGCTTATGCTTCTGGTAGAGCATAAATGAATTGTTGTTGTAAAAACGATACTTCAGCTGTTACAGACAGTAAATTTAATTCTTTCAATCAATCAGATTTAAGAATTCAGCTGTGTGGTATAATAATTGTATAGCATCTGCTTTATTCATTTTCCAGACAGAAACATGAATAAAATGTAGCGTGGCTCATTTCTGATGCCGTCACACACTGTCACTATATCTGTCAGAATTTTTTAGACATTAATTGGCAGGGTTTTTCTTTTTTTCTTTCTGTAACTGAGACACTGAGCTTGTGAGATTGCACTGCTATTGCATAGCTTCATCCAGTCCCAACTGACCAGTTCGGTCCCAGCTCACTGACTTTACTTACAAAGTGAAATGAGTATAATACCGCCTTTGGCAAGCTCAAAGATAGAGGTATCAAAGGGACTAATTTTAAGACCTTGAACACCCTCTTTGAGATTTTATCCCAGTTCTGCATAACACCACTGCCTAGTTTCGTCTTCTCACTGATGCGAGACCTTATTAAAAGTATATAAATTACTAATATTTATTACTGGTCGTGTGCTAGTAGCTTAGAAAGTCTCTTTACTTAAGGTAGGCCTGTTATCAAGAGACCCATTAGAGACACCTCATTTAGAGTTGTTTGTGTGCAGGTTTATTGGCACGGAGATGAAATATCTTATCTCAGGTAGGTTCAGTTGAGGTCGACCTGACCTGGAGCATACTGAAAATAGAAAAAATTCACCTTGCTTGAAAAGTGAAGAACCTTATAATAGAGGTCGAAAAGCAGTCAGATATTTAAAATAAATGTTTACCTGCAGCACTTACTGTACATGCTTCCTGTGGTTTGGAGTTCCCATGGTTTCCTGTGGTTAGCACTGTTGCCTTGCACGTCCAGGGTCCAGGTTTGATTCCCACTTTGGGGTCTGTGTGCATGGAGTTGCTTGGTGGGTTTTCTCCGGGTATTCCGGTTTCCTCCCAAGACATGCAGATTAAGCAAATTTGCGTTCCCAAATTGCCCGTAATGTGTGGTTGCCCTGTGATGGATTGGCACCCCAACCAGGGTGTACCCCGCCTTGTGCCCTAAGTCTCCTGGGATGGACTAGAGGTCTCCTGCGACCCTGTATACAGGATAAAGCGGTATAGACAGTGAGTGAGTGAGTGAGTGAGTGGTGTCTTTCTGCCATTTATATCCTCATAGATTCTTTCTCCTGGAAAATGGCCAATATCTGACAAGAATCAATCGTACAAATTGAAAAATACCACAGACTGAAAAATTCATGAACAGCTCGTTACATTAAATTGCCCATTGGTGTGAATGTGTGAATGCTCTGGCATCCAGACCTTGTGGATTATTCGCATGATGTGCTCTGGATCTACTTCAACCCTAATCAATAGGATTGAGTGAAATGTCAATAAGGCATCATTACGGCAATATACAGTACTGTATATACTGTGCGATATATTTAATTGTCTGAAACGTTGCGTTGAAAAAGTGGCTAGATATTAGAAAACACTTTTTGTACTGTTTGTCCCATTTTCTCTCATTTCTTTATGGAACTTGTGACCCCTTCATACATGATACAAACTGTTTAAGGAGAAGCATTTTAAGATTAATTAAAAGAAGAATAGGCGGTATGGCGGATTAGTGGTTCGGGGCATGGAGTTTACATGTTCTCCCTGTACTTGATGGGTTTCTTCCGGGGTACTCCGGTTTCCTCCCACAGTCCAAAGACATACAGATTAGGCTAATTGGCATTCCCATATTCCCATAGGGAGTAAATGAGCATGTATATGTGTGCCCTTTGTTGTATTGGCACCTTGTCCAGCGTGTAACTCACCTCGTGCCCTAAGCCTCCTGCGATAGGCTCCATGCCCCCCTCCCTCCATATACAGTATAAATCGGTATAGACAATGATGATAAAAGAAGAAGAATTATCGCTTGTTGTGTTTGCCGCATCTAGATACACTTACCAGCCGGCCTGAACAACTGGAAAAGAACAAACACACATGCATTCATAATGTCTGAAGACATGTCAATTTATAGGAGACCCGGAGACAGACATTTAAATATAAGAGTTCCTACAGACACGAGACAGATATGTTCGTCCTAATACGGACAATAGCAAGTAGGAGTCTGGATAAAGAAATAAGGAACCGTCTTATCACAACTGTGTACAATAAATTTAATATGATATTTTTTCATGTCGTTCATGTGGAACATAAAGATAAACAAGCTCAATAGTTCTTGTCAGACGTAAGGAAGTATTGAGTAAACAGGCGTTCCAATTCTGTCCCAGTAGTAAAAAAATGTATCCAGATTAATTTCCTTGAAAATAAAATGCAAGTGTCTTATTTGAAAGGAAATAGTTTAATAATAAACTCCACAGAAAGCAAATGATTAAATTGGGTGTATTTTTATTATTGTTTTTTACATGAATGTGGAATCAGTTGTATGGTGCGGCAGAGCAAGTGTCGAGTGTGATTACTCGGTCAGGTGAGGCTACACAACACAAAACCCTGCTGTGTCAGCCACTGATAGATTATTCATGCATTCAGTAATTTAGTATGCCTTAATTAAGATTCATTCATTTGCATGTGTTCTCCTGCTTGTGTTTTTTTTTTTTTTTTTTTCGGTTGCACCACTTACGTCGTTGAGCCATGTAATAAATGACATCCTGGATGTTTTTGCAGGAGAAGCTGCCAGCATAATTAATTTGCCGTTCATTTGGTGGGTGGGGTGAGGAACGGGGGTCCGTGACAGCTTCAGCACTCAGGGCTTCTCCATCTGTTGTCAGAGCTGATGATGAAAATATCGCCTGTCTGTTTAAGCGGAGCCGAGACAGCGCCTCTTGTCTTACCTCACACCTTTTTCAACAGCCGCCAAGTCGGCCTTTTTCTGTATTTCTCTACCCAGGATGATGTACTACCCCATGTTTGTGTGACAGGTCTGGACAAGAAAGTGGGAGGAGCAAGGCTTCATGGTGCAGCGATCATTTCTCCTCTCTTCAAATGACTGAATTAGTCAAACTGTCACTAGTGTCACACCAAATGACAAGTATAAATGGAAACAAAATGAGCAAGGAGGACATCCACAACAGCTGTATAACTGAGAAATGGGAAATATGTGCTGATGACGTGTATGGGCTGATGGGAAATTTGAATCATTTTAGTGAGTTGATTCTTTGAATCTCATTCATCAAAATGAACAACTCTTTTTTTGAGTATATTTCATTTCGTACTGAGCCCCTAAAGGGACATGGGTGGAAAAAAATAAACGTTGGAGGAAAAAAAAAATACAAGGAAAAAAAAATAGGCTAACAGGATATGGGTAATAAAAAATGTAGACTAGGAAAATTTTTTATATTTTTTTGTTCGCGAGATCTCGCAAACATTCGTGAGATCTCGCAAATCTTAACTCTTCAGCATTGCCGATTTAGTCCAGCAGGTGGCAGCAATGCTCCTAACTGCTTGATCCTTGTCCGCACAATACCGATCCAGTCCAGTGAGTGTCAGTAATGCGCCTAAAATCTGCCTGCCAATCGCTAAAAAATAAAGGAAGATAATACTCAGATTAGAGTTCCATGTGCGTTGTTAAAACAGGCATGGAGAGGATTACTGAGTAGAATTCTGAGTAGCTGAGTTTTACTTTCAGCTTGACCTAAAATATAAAGACATTCAGTTTGTACTCGGAGCGCGTCCTTTCCGTAATTTGCCGCTGGAAGTATGAGACACATGGTCTCGATTTCTTTTTTTCCTATGTCCCTTTTTTTTTCTTCTCCAGTTTTTTTTTTTCCTGACGACTCATGTCCCATTTTTTTTCTTCCCCAGATCCACCCAACCGCTGAACCCCCCCAAAAAACTAATTTTTTCCCCCTCATCCATGTCCTTTTAGGGGCTCCGTAATTTCGTTCTTTTTTATCAGAAATAAAATAAAATTTTACATTTTCAGTAAACAAACTCCCAACACGTCTACATACACAAATTTCGGCTATAGTTCCAGTAATGAAAATATTACAATGCAGCTAAAGACATATTATAAGCAGAATGAGCAGGTCAGCATCATATCTTCCAGTCTGAGTCGTTCCTTCTTTTTAATCTACTGCAATGCATTGCGTCTGTGCGAGTCCTGTGACAAAAGAACGAAAGACTCGATGGTAACGCCTCATTTCTGTTTGCTGTACATAACCTGCGGAGGTTCTGCGATGCTCTCCACATGCTCGCCCAGTAGAATGAATCACTCTCCGAGACTACTCGGGACTACTACTTTCCTTCACGTTACAGACTCGTTCAAAAAGAACAAATCATTCATGAACGACCCGTCACTAACATGTGTGGGATGATTCAAGCAACAAATCCAATCCCATAGTCAACTCTACTCTACTGTAGATCACCTTTCCTTCCTGATCTGGAGTGCCAGGTCCTGTCATTTCAGAGCTTTAAGCACGCACTCCCTTGTCATAATTCATTAACCACTTAAACACTGATGGGTAACGAGGGGTGATTACATAGTTTCCTGAATAGGGCCCTAAAGCTCTGACGTGGTTTCCTGAGCTGCTAGTTTGGCACAGACCATGTCCTGGGTACATACTGTAGGTGGACAACAGGTGACAGCTGGCACAACTGCCCTGGCTCAGACACAAAGCCGAAAAAGCTTGCTGTTTGCAGGCTTCACGCCCTCTTGTGGTTGAGAGAGCCCCCTGCTGGAGGTATTGTGTACAGCCTGTGATATGAACTGATAAGGACTTGAATTTTGTCTACAGAAAAAAGCATCCAGTTTGATTTGTTGGCTTGCCATCTTCTGTTTGATGAAATATGTTATCATAAATCAGAGCCAGGATAAGGATGAGCCCCTCTCTCCCTCCCTCCCTCCTTCCCTCACACCCTCTACCCCCTCCCCCCCCTATCTCTGGCACTGTTAACATTCCTTGTGTGTTAAGGCTGTGTGGGTGTGTGCTAGATCTCAGACGGGCAGCTTCTGGCCAATATTTATCTTCCTAATTGAAAAGAACTAAACTCATTCCTCTCTGTTATTTATCCGTTTAAGAACTTCTGATAATAGTGACCGGTTAGATGAAAGTTTAGCATCTTCTGTTAGTCTAACATTTAGTAGTGCTAATACTGCCCGGTGCTTTCACCGACACGGTGGCGTTTTCATCTCATGAAATCGTGCTATTGTGGAATTAGGTCTAGTTTCAACACATGGCCCGAAGGTGCAAATCTGTAATTTGTTCATAATCTAATAATTGGGTACATTGACTCAAATGGATACATTGACTCAAATGTCTCAAGAAGTCATTTAAATATTTAAATCGAATCTGTAACATAAGTTATCGTTTTTTGTTTTGTTTTTGTTTTGTCTTACAGAAACAGAGAATAGGTGGCTTAGTGGTTAACACTGTCGCCTTGCACCTCCAGGATCTGGGTTTGATTCCCACCTCAGGGGCTGCGTGCATAGAGTGTACAAGTTTGACCCATACTGTGGGTATCCTTCCACAGTCTGTGACTGTGACGATGTGGTGTAAAGGAATAGTTTAACTTGGTGTCTGTGGCAGATAGACAGACAGTATTGTAGCACAGAACTTTGGGCTCTATACATAAACAGCTTTATTGGACCCCCTTCCTTTCTTGATCCATATCTCTCTAGCATTTTTTTTTTTTTTTGTAATTGAGCTGACAGCTGTGTAAAAAATCTGTAATGGTCAGCAATGAACTGTTTATATACCACATTGAATACAAAATCTATGATATGTCCATAAGTGGACAGGGTGCCAATCCATCGCAGGGCACCCACACTTATACACACTCATTCACACACTATGGGCAACACCAATTAGCTTAATCTAAATGTCTTTGGACTGTGGGAGGAAGTGTCCACCAAGCAATGCAAGAAAATGCAAACTATAAGTACACAGAGGCGGGACTTAAACCTGGCTGGGAAGCGAACCCAGAACCTGGAGGTGCAAGGCAACAGTGCTCACCACTAAGCCACCGTGCCGCCTACTTGTCAACATACTACAGTCTCATTATTTATGGCTAAATGAGTTTTGCTTGGATTATCAAGCTTAAGAATGCCTTGTAGCATTCTTAATTTTTATTTAAGGATTCGTCAATCCCGTGGCACATAAACCCATAAAAATACAATCTGAGAAAATGCGTGCTCTACTGCATAATTAAAGATAACTGAACAAGCCTTCTCTGGAGACATGTTTTGTTTGCAGAAACAGTAGATTGAAAGAATCAGCATAAAGCATAAAGACCAAATCAAAAACCACTAGAATTACAGTACCCTGGTTGTGTACAGTAATAGCTATATGTTATGTGAGTATGGGTAGCTGAGTGGTTAAAACATTGGACTATGGATCAAATGGTCTAAATCCCACCACCAACAACCTACAGTACCACTGGGGCCTTGAGTAAAACACTTTACCCTCAACTGCTCAGAGGGTTGCTGCTGCTCGATATCCATGTGTACAAATGTCAAATGTTGTGAATGTTAAAATGCATTTGATAAATTGTGTTTATGATATGACATATAATATGTGAGAGCCTTTAACAGTTAGTGTTGAACCCAAACATGTCATACTGTATACTGTACAGCACTCTGACGGTGTGTGGATAAGTGCAGTACTGGCTGGTAATACTGTACATGTAAACATTTAAGAGAGTGGTATGGTGCACAGGTATGTTTGTGACGGTGTTTTATTCAACATCCAATAATGCTTAATGCCACTTGATGGTAGTGTTGCTAAGATTTCAGTTGCTATCGAGAGAAGTGATTGTTTGGAAAATCATTCAGTTGCCACTATGCTGTATGAGCTCACCTTGTGTCTTGAGCAATGTGTTTCATTTTTATGCCGTTAAGTTTCCTACTCTGTGAGTTGTGCTCATCATTCTTTGGGAAGAAATTTGTTCGAAGTTGACTTCCCTCAGTTTACTTTAACTTTTCTTGACACCTTGACACGATTTCACTTTCTTGGGGAAAGACATGACTCAGCATACCATATGTGTCAGCAGTCACCTAGACAGGATACGCTGTGCCGTGAAGGCGAATCCAAGTGCAGGGTGGAAGACATCGTTTGTAATGGCTGAAAGTGGCAATGGAGAGCCTGAGAGAGCCTCCGTTATGTTTTTTGGAATCAAAGTTCAGGCATCCGACAAATTTACAGTATTCACGCAAATTAATTATGACACTAATTACTTAGAAATTAAATAAAACTTTGTACCAGGTTTGCAATCACGCTCGTGCCAATGAGGCCTGGGTACGTAGTCTTGCTTTAGGGGTAGGGATGGTGGTGGCAGCTCAACATGTTAAGGCTCTGAATTACTGATCAGAAGGTTGACCGTTTGATCCC
This sequence comes from Clarias batrachus, assembly GCA_003987875.1. NCBI lineage: Eukaryota > Metazoa > Chordata > Actinopteri > Siluriformes > Clariidae > Clarias > Clarias batrachus. The sequence goes on from QMIH01000141.1 coordinate 534,797, forward strand.
CAGCTTTGCCAGTTTGCTGCGTTTTAACCTTTGAGCAAGGCTCTTAACCCTGTCTGCTCCAGGGGCGCCATATAATGGCCTCTATCTATTAACAAGAAGTATCGAAATGTTTCAAACAAACATAAAAACTTTTCATAGTGAAAAAGTTTTTCAGATACAAAGGTATAAGTGAGAAATAATTGAATCTTATTAATAAAAATACAAAAAAAAGAAGGGATTTCCCAAGCTGCAACACAGGTACAGTATGCAGTTAGGATAAGTACTTGTACTGATTAACGGGTTAACATTATTATTATTATTATTATTATTATTATTATGGTTTAGTGTTTAGCACTGTCGCCATGCACCTCCAGGGTCCGGGTTCGATTTCTAGCCAGGTTCGATTCCCATCTCTGTGTCTATGGAGTGTGCACGTTCTTCCCGTGTTTGGTGGGTTTCCTCTGGGTACTCTGGTTTCCTCCCACAGTCCAAAGACAGGCACAGACGTACTGTTATGGTGGCTTAGTGGTTAGCGGTGTCGCCTTGCACCATAGTAGTGTAGTCACTCTTGTTTGCACATTGCCATGTGCACTTTATGTTGTCTCTTTTGTATAGGACTTAGATAGTCTTCTGTTAATTTAAAAATGTCCATCTGTCTTGTCTCAGCTACTCAGCTAATTAGGTTTCTTAGTTAGCTAGTTAGTTTTGTTAATTTACAGTATGTTGTTTATTTGTCTTGGATGTACTGTAGTACCTTGGTCGAGGAGGAACGTTGTCTCGTTTCACTGTGTACTAAACTGTATATGGTTGAAATGACAATAAAAGCCGACTTGACTTGACGGGAAGAATTTCACTGAGCAACAATGTACTGTATATGCGACGAATGAAGTCTGAGCTTTCACCCCCGCTACCACGACCCCGATGTCTAAGCATTGCTTTCACCCAAAGTCCTACAACTCTAACGCTACAGTAAATCAGGTTCCTGTATTTGGCAATCAAATGAAATAAGATCAGGTAGGTTTTGCTAGTAGCACTGTGGCTTAGTGATTAGCATTGTCACCTTGCACCTCCGGGTTACGGGTTCGATTCCTGCCTCGGGTTTAGATATTCTCCCTGCACTTGGTGGCTTTCCTCCGACAGTCCAAAGACATTCAGATTAGTCTTATTGGTTTTTCCGAACTTGCCTGACGATGAGCGAGTGAGGCTTTTATTTAAAAATTTATGTGATTCTGTTTGAGAAGTGAAGACAGGGAGCTGAATTGGCATTTTTGCGACACGAGCTGAAAACTGGAAAAAAAAAGCCATTTTTGTCATGGTTTAGGGGTTCATTCTTTCTTTCTTTCTTTTTTTGTAATGCCTGCATGCAAGTTTAATGTATTCTGAAGGCGTGAGGTGGCAGCTGTGCTGTGGGCCAAGTCAAGCTGAGCCTGTTTTTTGATTAAACAAAATGAAATTACTCCCAGCAAATAGAAAACATGATCGATTTTCTCAGCAGATACAACACGCGGCTACGCAAACCCTTGTTTTGCTTTATCTCGACAAATCCAATATAAGCCGAGACTGAGGTTTTTTTTTTTTTTTTTTTTTTTGCTTTTGCTTTCTAGTCGTCAGACTAGTGTGAGAGGTGAGGGGCTGTACGCCGAAATGAGACGGCAGAAGAAAAAAAAGAAAAAAAAAAGCAAGATGGCGCAGAATGCAGATCAACAAATCGTATATCGTATGTAAAGTGTTGTTTGTGTATATGTGTGTGTTTGCGTTCGACTTTCGTGCAGGTTCGAACACCCTGTCTGCGACGCTGCTTTTATGTTTGCCGCCATGGTAGAGCAAAGATGATTAATTATTCCTTCCTTCTGTGTAATGAGTTCCATCACCGGCCACTTGTGATTAATTAGGGACAAGTACGAGTGCGCGTGTCACCTCAGCGTTGGACTGCATTCTCTTAGAGTTGGCATCGTGCTATCTAATGATATACTGTACATAACGCAGAGCAGAACTCCAAATAATAGAGAGAATAATATCTGGCGGATCATCTTAATGGATGGCAGGATTTCATTCATTAAGGCTGTCCAATATATATATATATATATTTTTTTTTACGTCTGTCAGACCCAAAAGGGAATGTTTTTGTTTTGTTTTGTTTTGTTAAGGCTTGAACATTTTTTTTTTTTGTAGCAGATTATTCAGAAGGTCATGTGTTCCCAGGCCTATTTATTCTGCTTCAGTCAATTCCGCACTACAGACTAAGCTTCTAAGCCAAATTGACAGGGAACCACTATTGGATATTAGATAAGGCGTTTGAAATTGTATTGTCGGATACAGAACTTTCAGTTGCTACACCATGAATAATTGCTGAGGTAATTGAACCCAGCCTGTCTCCGTAGCTGCTGAAGTCTTACTAAAGCAGCGCAGGGAAGTGACAGGTGAAATCACTCTTTTGTCATGCTGCTTCTCCCCATGAGATTGCTACAACCGAGTTACAGTATGGTCTAACAGTGGCTGGTGTGCTGAAAGAAATTGATTTTCCAGCTATTTCTAAAGATTAGGGAGGACAGAGACGCTATAGAGGGCATAACAAAGAGTTCTCTCCTCCGCCACCAATTCATTAGCTCTCTGTGTCTCGGTCCAGGGCCAAAAAAAAAAAGAGATGGCAACTAGCACAGGTTCCAGGAATAAAAAATAAACAATAAAATTGATAAATATATAAAATAATCCATAATAATACTTAAATATGTACTGTATGCTACTACTACTACTACTACAGTAATAATAACCATAACAGTAATAATAATAATAGTAGTACTCACTCATTGTCTATACCACTTTATCCTGTATTCAGGGTCACGGGGGGCCTGGAGCCTATCCCAAGAGACTTGGGCTACAAGGTGGAGTACACCCTGGACAGACACACACACTCATTCACACACTGCAGGCAATTTGGGAATGCCAATTAGCCTAACCTGCAGATCTTTGGACTGTGGGAGGAAACCCGGACTCGGAAATCGAACCCAGACCCTGGAGGTGCAAGGCGACAGTGCTAAACACTAAGCCATAATAATAATAATAATAATAATAATAATAATAATAATGTTAACCTGTTGAGCAGTACAAGTATTTATTCTAACTGCATACATGTTGTTTATGTTTTTATTAATACGATTCAGTTATTTCTCATTTATTTCTTATCCTCTAGCACTGTGAAGTTTTTTTGTTCTTGTTTTTTTTTGTTTTTTTTTATAATATCCCAGTTCGGAAGTTGGGTCAATTTTGGGTTTGAGTCGCTACTGCAAACAATGAATTACAATTCTATAAAAACAAACTTTTTTTAGCCGGACTTTGTGTTCATCTTGCTTTATCAGCCTGTTCTAGCATTTTAAAATTTGGTTCCCACAAAAGCGGATAGAGAAGACGGGGAAAGAAACATTTAAAGGATCCACATCATCTGTAACATTGGGCAGGAGATTACAGTATGATCATATTTCTGCACCATCTATGATTGTTATTGCTATATGATCATTAGTTACCTGTATTATTTACATTGACAAGTCATATTAATTATGTACCTTGCTGTAACACGGCCACCAGCCACGAAGGGCGAATCTGCAGACGACTAGGCAGATTTATAGACAGGCAGAGCAGCGGACGGCCGTGGTTGCTAGGCAACCCCGCCATGTTGCCAATCAGAGAAGACGCGCTACACCTGCACTACACGCCAGGTTATTTAAACACCCAGAAACCAGAACACGATGTGCGAACATTAAATAGCACCAGGCATGAGAGCGGTGCTCTGGTATAGGGGTAGAAAAAACGTAAAGAGAACGAGAACAGAAAGGTGAAAAGATAAAGAAAAAAGAAAACTTGATAGAGAAATGAAAAGAGAAAGCTAAAAAGAGAAAAGAGAAGAGAAAGAAAAAAGAACGAAGAAAGGTGAAAAGATTAAGAAAAGAAAAAACTGAAAAGAGGCCTGTAAGATAAACGGAGATAAAGAAATAAAGGCCAGGAGAAGAATAAATAAATAAATAAATAAATAAATAAGCATTTTTTTCCTTAGCACTGAGAGGTGCTTGACCTAATCGATTAATCCCTGCCAAGGTACACATAATCACCCCACGTCTCCACGCTCGCTTCTCCTTCCTGCATTGGGGCTCCCACTCTTACTGTAACAACATATTCGGTGGCGCCATATTGGAAACACCACCCAACGCCCCCTTTAACATGTACATAGAGTAATTTACCGTCCATTAGTAACTAAAATCTGGATCCAAACCTCATTTCTTCATACAGTATTTTGCCTCAGATGGTTTTTTATGTTTGTTTGTTTTTTTTACGTAGTCTTGAGGAATAGGTCTCCAGGCCTCCTTAAGGACTTTTTTTTTTTTTTGGCAGTCATTTTTGGCAAGGTTTTAACTCTCATTCTCAGTCCAGTTCCCTGTAGCTGATCAGTTTCAGAGGCATGTATTTTAGTTTTTTTAAGCCACACAGTTATTTAGGAATCATTCAAGCATAAAAACCATCTAAGTTAAGGCATGACTGGGTGAGAAACAGGTGCAGATGATGACCGACGATCAGGCCTGTGATTAGTATACTGGTGATGCTGAATGCTGAGTGAGTAGAACTAGTGAGAGTGGAAATGAGGTTGCTGCTTAGGTTATTACACAAACAACCTATTTTTAAAATGTATCTTTGGGCACTTTGGGCCGTTTGTCACAGTAAAACTTGTTCCTGTTTCTTTAATCTACATAATTTCATGTAATTGAATTGAATTTAATATAAAGAAATGAAGGGTGGCTCAAGGCTTTTGCACATTTCTCCTGTAGCTTTTTTTTTTTTTTTTGCCTCGGAGGAAAACAAAACCGCTTCCAAGCTGAAAGAGTAAATTCACTGAGCCCCTGAATCCTGCAAAAATTCCTGTGGGGGTGGGGGGGCGCAGGGGGGTAAAGCTGAGATTCATTAAATATTTATTTTGTCTGCCTGCAGCCTCCACATGGGAATGAATGACCTGCTGACATTCTATGATGGAGACGACTTGACTGCTAAGGTACTGGGCCAGTACAGCGGCTCTCGGCCACGCTTCAAGCTCTACACTTCCACAGCTGACGTCACCATCCAGTTCCAGTCTGACCCTGCCACCAATGTTTATGGCTACAACAATGGCTTTGTGGTGCATTTCTTTGGTAAGAACACGGAGAGCACCTGTAGTAGGCCTTGTCAGTTACTGAGCTTGTTCTACTGACACACGGTTAACTCCAGGATTATTAACACACACTAGCAAGAAATGATATGCAATTAAGAATATCTATATCATTTGAATTTCTACTCCTGTATACATTTTATGGTGGCACGGTGGTGTAGTGGTTAGCACTGTCGCCTTGCACCTCCAGGATCCGAGTTTGATTCCCGTCTCTGTGTGCATGGTTCTCCCGGTACTTGGTGGGTTTCCTCCGGGTTCTCCGGTTTTCTCCCACAGTCCTAAGACCTGTAGGTTAGGTTAATTGTTGTTCCCAAATTGCCCATAGTGTGTGATTGAGTGTGTGATTGAGTGTGTGTATGTGTGCGTGTGCCCTGCGATGGATTGGCACCCTGTCCAGGGTGTACCCCGTCTTGTGCCCTAAGTCTCCTGGGATAGGGTCTGAGCCCTAGTGACCCTGAATACAGGATTAAGCAGTAAAGATGATGATGAGTGAGTGTACACATTTTGACATGTCCATTTTCTTAATAAAAGAAATTCCACAATTAGAATCCAGTGAAAGCTCTACTGTGGTGTAACCTCTTGCTGTAATGGTTTATTGCCTAAATCATATTTTAACCTGCGTTATACAGCAAGCTCATGTTTGCACGTGCGTGTGCCGCCCTTTTCTCCTGACAGCACACGTGTCCAGCATGGTTAAAATCTAGAGATGAGCTGGCCATTGATTTTGTGCCCTGCGTCCATTTCTGTATTGATTCAGATGTGTGTGTCAGGGTCATTATCTTGTTCCCATGAGATTGATTTTTGTTAGAGGGAAAGGTAAGTAGTTTTCCCAGGTTGACTCACAATATTTATTGCATGCACTTGTTATTACAGTTCCCTAGAAAGTACCGACTGGACTGTGTAACATGTTTAATATTTGATTTGCATTTAGAGTAATTTATTATTATATCTCACTCATGCACTCATCATCGATAATAATATATCCTGTATTCATGTTCACAGGGGCCTTCATGTTCACAGCCTATCCTAGGAGACGTAGGGCACAAGGCGGGGTACACCCTGGACAGGGTGCCTATCCATCGCAGGGCACACACACACACATAATGTACACACACTATGGCCAATTTGGGAACACCGATTAACCTAACCTACAGTGCTAACCACTACACCACCTTATTATTTTATATCTAATGCAGTTATTTGGAAAAGAAAAAACAAAACACAGCATCCATGTCATCCTGAGCAATCTGAAATGCAGTCGGATGCAGTAATGTAAGAGGGGAAGAATAGCTGATTAGAGCTAGAGTTGAAATAGATCTCGTCCAACCACTCGGCATTACTAATTTATCATCGCAGAACAGTGGATGAGGCCCGTGTGGACAAAAGACAGACAGCCGACTTTTAAGTCTAGCATTTTTCCCCTTGGGATAGAGAATGGGCTTCCGTTCCATCAGCTTTCACTGGTGCCAAAAAATAAAATGAGATCTGATAAGACATAATGAATTCCATGCAAAGAGGGGGTGAGTGGGTTGCAGAATACAGACGGAGGAAGCCTGGAATGGAGAGATTTGCAGTCCCATCACACCCCATGTGAATAAACGTCTGCCAGCTCTTGCAGGTGTGTGGGATTCGGCCATTTGGCCTGGCAGCGATGCAAACAATTACAACGCGTTTGTACTCATTAGCCACATGCCCTCACCAGATTCACCATGATCAAAGTGGGTACCAGCAAGTCACCTGGCAGCTCCGTTTCAGTCCACCGGTGGTAGCGCGATGTCTGAAGAATGAATGCTCTGTAATCTTGACTCGCTCTCTCTTTCCCCTTCTGCAGAGGTACCTCGTAACGACACGTGTCCGGAGCTTCCCGAGATTACTAACGGCTGGAAGACCACGTCTCACCCCGACCTGGTGCATGGTACAGTAGTAAACTATCAGTGTTACCCAGGCTTCGAGGTGGTGGGAACGGAAATGCTCATGTGCCAGTGGGACCTGACGTGGAGTGGAGACCTGCCTACCTGTGAGAGAGGTGAGTCATAAAAGAGTAGGAATGGAACTGAATTCTGATGATAATGTGTTACAAGCAGATACAAAAAGATGAAGGTTTTTATGTTCATACAGGCACGGGCAAGCAGTTGGATGAAATTCATGGGACATTTAAGACATTCATTCATTCATTCATTCATTCATTCTCCGTAGCTGCCTGATCAGGGTTGTGGTGTTGTAAATGTGGTCGGCCGAAAGAAAAGTGAATTTTCTGCTGCTAAAAAAGTGAATTTTCAGATAGGATCATATGACACCATTTTTCATAATCCTTAATGCGTCTTAGCCTCCACTCCATGCTTTGTTTTGTAAACATGCATACACATTTATATTTTTATCAGACATTTACTAAATACAATTTCATGCCCTTTTATGGAGTGTCTGTAATTATTATAATTTTTTTATTAAAATCTTTCAATGATCTTATCTGTCATTCAGATGAAACTTGGCCAATTTAGATTTCACATAAAAAGACAGTAAAAAGAAGTGTTTTACATGAATTTCACATGGTTACGGACACTACATATTTTTGGGGGGAAAATACTTCCTTTTGCATGGAATGCTTTAATTTAAGCAACAATCTTTACAGGTCATATGCTTCTACAAGCTTATTTTTGTATCAATGCTCATAAAGAAATCTGAACAATTTGCATTTTAAATTATTATCGTTTGAAGCGAGACTGTGTTACGCTGAAAAATTGTCATTTTTGGGACGCATATAAAATCATCTCTCCAAAACGGCTAAAGTTAGCAACTTGAGATTTGTAGGGAAGAACGATTGGTCGCCTCCACTTTGCCTAAAGTTTAGAAGTAGCTTCTTTGGCATACACATTTTTTGTATGATAACATAAAAACATTTTAATTCAATCAGCACCAATACTGTACTGGGTTTTGGCCGATAGTAGGCCACTAGTTCATTTATATTGAAAAAACAAAACCAGGCGGCACGGGTGTTGTCGTGGTTAGCACTGTCTCCTTGCACCTCCAGGTTCCGGGTTCGATTCCCAGCCAGGTTCGATTCGCGTCTCTGTGTGCATGGAGCTTGCACGTTCTTAGTGGGTTTCCTCCGGGTACTCTGGTTTCCTCCTACAGTCCAAAGACAGGTAAGGTAGGTTGATTTGAGGGGTCAACGGAGCAGACCATCCGATCCGCACGGAACTTGGCGCAGGTTTTATGCCGGATGCCCTTCCTGACACAACCCTCCCATTTTTCTGCATCAGCTTGGGACCGGAACTGCATGCAGCAGCTGGGTAGTATGGGGTGCGGCAACCCATGGCAGTGCTCGACCCGGATCCTCAGATACCCAAATCAACAACCTGAGCCGCCACAACCTCTCAGATTTAAATCTAAATACACAATGTTGTACAAAATGTTTGAAACAAACTAAATCGCTTTGTAGAGAGACTGTAGAGAGACGCTGCAGTACATCCCCAAATAACACAGATAGTTTAAAATTCTTTTTGCGCTGCCTTTGAACCATGATATAAAAGCCTCTAATCAAGACTAATGAACTAGACAGAAACTAAATAAAATTTTATTCACAGTACTGCGAGGGAGAGCTTGATGTTTAATGACTTGCATTTATTCTGTGGAGGACTTTGTAGGATTGACGGTTTAGTTTCAATTCATGCCATCCCCTGGCAGCTCTCTCTCTCTCTCAAACACACACACATACACACACACACACAGACTCGCATCCAACTTCTGCAAGCATTGCCTGTGACTGTCCTCTGGTAATCCTCAGGGGTCCCCTTCAGGCCCTTTTTTGTTATCAGAGAACAATAAATTCAGAAAGGCTGTACATCTTGTCTTTTGTTGTAGCACATGTCAGTGGTGCACTAACATCAAGCTTGAACTCCTGCCAGTTCCATGTAGCATCAGTTGTGGACTTGCACAGTGAGTCATCATGCAGGCTGATGAGAGAGCTCATGCTTTTGTCCCAGTCTCTCCACATGCACCCGGTGTTTTCTGTCCTGCTCTGGAAGCACAAAAGAAGCAGCAGCAGGAGTGGCAGAAATGCAGAGCTCCCTGCATCCTGTCACCTGATGCCGTCCTGCCAAGAAAAGAAATTGGTTTGTGTGCTGCAGCTGGGCTAGTGTGTGACATTTTTATTTATTTATTATTATACTGTGTTCTAGACTACAAGACATGGGCTCTCCGTATATTACTTGTGCTGATCGTCCTTTCCAAGTGCAAAAGCAGATCTCTGAAGGTGTGTCTCTGGCAGGGTGCCTGTGTGGGAACAAATCCAGGTGTGCATGTCGTTGCTTTCTTCAGTAATTGGGAATTGTCCTTATATTGTAGAAGCACCTTGAGAAATAGTCTGACTCGAGAAACCAGTGTAAACAAACTGGCAGGTTTCTAGAGCTTAGGAATGAGAAAACATAGAAAAGCATTAAATCCCTCAGACTTCTCTGCTTTCCTCCCACCTCTTGCAGACATGCCTACAGTAAATTACCTCTAAATCTGACTGTGTGTGTAAATGTGTGTGTGCATGCATGCAATCAAGGTGTGTCCTTGCTTCACACACAGCGTTTCCGGGATGCACTCTGGATCAACAGTCAAACTGCACAGGATGAAACGGTTACAGAAAATGAATGAATGAATAGATGATGAAATGAAGGACAGAATGATGGTATACATAAATCTAAACTTCTGTAAGCATATTTCACAAGATGTACTCATAACGTTCATCAATGTTGGTCTCTACATTGAAAGTACAGTATCTTTAGCTACCTATTTTATAATGTTTTTTTTTTTTGTAATTTGGCCTGGTGAAAGGTTTTTGTTTGTTTACCTGTTTGTTTTTAATCAAAGTTATGGTTCTTTAACGCCACCTACTGATAGGACTGTGTCTTGCATGGCATTTTGGGGAATCATAAGGGTGAAAACTGGTATAAAAATGTACAAAGTTTTATTTTAAAACACATTTGTACATAAAGAGATGCATTATGAGCACAGGGGTGGGACACGTCCACATTTGTCTCCTGGTCGTAATGCAGTAGTAGCTGGGGCAGAAACAGAAGGACAGACACTGTCTATCTGATTAACCTAGATGATCTATTATACCAAATGCAAAACTGCTGAACAATGAATGCATTAATGTTATAGTCTTACTGTGTATTGTACTGTCACTAAGTAGGATCAAACATATTCCTTAAGAACATTTTTTTCAGAATAGCCAACGGTTGAAACAAGAGGGAAATCAATAAATAAGGTGTTTATCACTCCATCACACACTCACTCATCATCTATAGTGCTTTATCATATATATATATATATATATATATATATATATATATATATATATATATATATATATATATATATATATGGTTGCGGTTAAGGCGAGGACATTAAGGCTTAGTGGTTAGCCCTGTCACCTTGCACCTCATGGGTCTGGGTTCGATTCCCGGCCAGGTTTGATTCCCATCTCTGTGTGCATGCAGTATGCATGTTCTCCCTGTGTCCAAAGACATTAATTGGCAACCCCAAATTGCCTGTAGTGCAATTTGCCCGTGAGTATGTGTGTGCCTTGCGATAGATTTGCATCCTGTCCAGAGTGTATCTGCCTCGTGCCCTAAGTGCCCTCCTGGGATAGGCTCCATGCCTCCTTCTCGACCCTGTACACAGGATAAAGCGGTATAGACGATTAGTGTGTGAGAAAGGGTTGTGTTGGGTCTCGAGTCTATCCCAGGAGACTTAGGGTACGAAGTGGGGTTCACCCTGGATCCATCAGAGAACCCAAATCCCAAACCCAGATCCAATCCATCACAGAACCCAAAGCACAGCAACGTAATGGGGCAGGGGTAGCTCAGTCGTTTCGGTATTGGACTAGTGATCGGAATGTTCCAGGTTCAAATCCCACCATGATCAATTTGCCACTGTTGTGTCATTGAGCAAGGTCCTTAACTCTCAGATGTACTGTATGAAATAAAAGCATATGTTGCTCTGGATAAGGGTGCCTGTCAAATGATGTATTGTATACCAATATTCTACTAAAATAGAGAAAAAATACAGAAAAGTATGTTTTTGGCTAGTCACGGACAAAGAAATACTCATGTAATAAAAACAATGTTTTAGTAGAAAATTCTGATGATCATTTTTGATAATATTGAAGGGATAATGCAGCAGAGTAAAGCAATACAGCAGTTGTTATAGCACTAACTCTTAGCAGTTATTGTCATTTCAAATTTCATTTCATTTTTGAGTGTCTGTTGTCTCCAGATATTCCATGTACTTTTCCCTCACTTTTCAAAAACATCCCTGTAATTGGACTTGTTTCTGTACTCTAAATTGCCACTAAGTGTAGATGGTGTGTGAGTGTACGTGTAATAGACTTGTTCCAATTGAGAGTGTATTTCTGTCTTGTATAGAGTGTTCCCGGGATAGTCTCCAAATCCACCCTGGCTTGGATTTGGGGGAAAGCCCATACGGAAGATGAATGAATGAAAAAAAAGAATAGGAGTTGGTAGCAAACCATCCTGTATTTGAATATGTGTTTCCTCAGTGCTGTCATGCCCAGATCCTGGCATGGTGGAGCACAGCCGCAGGGTGATGTCAGGTCCTCGACTGATTGTGGGCTCCACCGTACAGTACATCTGCAACAAGGGCTACACGCTGTCTGGAAACAGCCTGCTTTCCTGTTACAATCGAGATTCCACTGGACCGAAGTGGAGTGAGAAACCACCCAAATGCATCTGTGAGTACCGTTTTTAACCCCAAACTAAGAATAATTGATGCTACTAGAGTGCACTATAGGTTGTTACACCCTGACTTACAAAGTTCCGTTCTTACTGTGAGTCCGATTTGTTCGACCAAGCCTTTGACACAAATATACAATGTAAAGCATACCAGTCCACTTGACTAAATCTCTGTCCCCTTTCCCCAGACGGCCATCATGTAGTCAAAAACTGCAATCATGCCAAAGGAAATGAATCTCACATAAATGTAACAGTGTTGTCTCTGCGCCTTTAAATCGCGAGTCGCCATTTCATCTCAGAGTTGTTTTTCATTATATTGGACTGTAAACTTTGTTTTGTTGAGGATTTTGCGAAATTAGGATTATTCACCATCAGGACAGCTTTACAGGACAGACATTTTCTATCATCGTGCTCCATTCATTGTAACCGGTGAAGCCGACTCATTTCTCCCATACACGCATATACAATATGCCGGTCTTTAGACATTTTATACATTCCCTTACACGATGAAAATACTGTATATAATTGTAAATATTGGATTCTAGTGCACTACAGTGTTTTACCTTTTGTACAATACACGTAAGCTACTTCCATGATTGAACCGGAATTAGAAATGCGTTGGTATGTTGGTAAGTGGTGGACTACATCTATATGTAAAATGGTTGTATGTACAGGGTGGGCCATTTATATGGATACACCTTAATAAAATGGGAATGGTTGGTGATATTAACGTCTTGTTTGTGGCACATTAGTATATGTGAGGGGGCAAACTTTTCAAGATGGGTGGTGACCATGGTGGCCATTTAGAAGTCGGCCATCTTGGATCCAACTTTTGTTTTTTCAATAGGAAGAGGGTCATGTGAAACATCAAACTTACTGGGAATTCCACAAGAAAAACAATGGTGTGCTTGTTTTTAACGTAACTTTATTCTTTCATGAGTTATTTACAAGTTTCTGACCACTTATAAAATGTGTTCAATGTGCTGCCCATTGTTATGGATTGTCAATGCAACCCTCTTCTCCCACTCCCATTCTCTGTACATGTAATACAGTACTTTGCCGATTATTACTATACAAAAGTTACCGAAGTTCCGACCAAGTCATTTGATTGGACACGGGACACTTCACGAGAGTGCACCAGCATTGGGACATTTAAGTGTACTGTATGTATCACACCATTTCACAGGTGTTCTAATAATCATTAGCCGATGAACAAGGCCACTACTTGGTGTTTGGAACATGGGATTCTACAGCCTACATAGCTAATAGCCAGTGGCAGAGAAGAATGCTGCTTTAACATGTAATTATTTAACATTAAATAAATAATTATTTATTTGAATAATGAAATAAAGTCATTCAGTCACAATATTCCGCTGTATTTCGTAATAAAATTTATTTGCAATTAAACAAATCTAAACTATATTACGTTCATTTGTGTTCGTGTACGCGGGGCGCCGGACAAACGAGTGTCTATGTACTGTAGGCACGTAAATTTTTGAAAAGCATGTGACCTGAGGCTGATCATCCTTGGGGCGCAGCACTGTGCTCCCTGAACCCTCCCACTTTTGTTCTTAGTGAATCAATATAGTTTTTAAATATTTGGCCTCATGTGATTGGACCATTCTCAACGAGTACCACAAATAGCATGTGCCCTGCCTGTAATGGACCCCATCACAGTGCAATGGAGATGCTGGAAATGTGCATTTCGGAGCAAGGTGAGAGTTGCTATTACTGTAGGTCTTCAAAAACAAGGAAGGAATATAAATGTGAAGTGTCCATTTCAAAATGCAGACCAGACTTTCATTCCTTTCCAGGTCACCCTGTACATGTAGTAATGTATTGGGCTACTTTATTAAAACCCACAAAGAAACAGACTGTTTAAATTGCTAGTTCAAAATCAAGGGTGTTGCAGTGTGATAAAGGACAATAGAGAATCTCTCGCTTACAATGTACAGTACGTGCAGGTCTTTATATTCATCCTATGATTCATCAATGATATTACACATAGCTCGACAAAGGAAAAGATTGTTTGCTCCTTTTAAAGATTCTTAAACATATTATTTAATTTATACTCATCTGTATTGTAAGACAGCAACCTCTTTTGGTTAATTAAGTCTTCAATCTCTCGCTCTGTGATGAGCAACTCAAGGTCTTTCCTCCTGTGATTAATCAACATAATCTACCTTCAGTTTTTAGCTTACAATCAGCAACTCAATAAATATTCCAATTAAAGCAACAAAAAAAAGACATATTAAGAATATGCATAAGTGGCTTTGTGGTTAGCACTCCCACCTTGGATTGGAGCCTCATGAGGTAGACACCTGGAATGGTGAGAAGGAGTTCCCATAGGGGTTGAGTGCTTGTTGGAAGCTTTACATTCAAACCATCTCAACTGGCAAATAGTTCTGACAGTACATAACCTAGAGGTGTGTTTGGAGTCATTGTCTTGTTGGGAAACAAATGATTCTCCCACAAAGTTCAAACCAGATGGGATGTTGTGTTGCTTCAAAATGCTGTGGTTAAGTGTGCACTCAATTTTGACTAAGACACCAACAGTGTCACCACACACCCTTACACCTTCTTCTCCATGCTTTACAGTGAGAAGCACACATCAGAAACCATCTGTTCACTTTTTTCTATGTCTAATAAAGAACCAAAAAACCCAAATGTAAACTCATTAGACCAAAGGACCGACCAGTTTTTCACTGATCTAATGTTCATTCCTTGTGTTTCTCGGCCCAAGCAAGTCACTTCTGCTTGTTTTGTTGCTCCTCTGAAGTGATGGTTTCTTTGCCACAATTTGACCATGAATGCCTGATTCACACAGTCTCTTCTGAACAGTACAGTACATGTTGAAATATGTCTACCACTTGAACTCCATAAAGCATTTATGTGAGGCTCTAATCGGAGGTGCTGTAAATTGGTGGTCACTCTAATAAACATATCCACTGCAGCAGAGGTAGCTCTTTGTCTTTCTTTCCTGTAACGAAGCCAGTTTCATGGTAATGTTTGATGGTTTTGGTGACTGCATCCAGGGATACATAGCATGTTAACAAAAAGCAAGTAACTGCAAACAAGAAACACCTGCGAATTGAAAACCATTCCTCGGGAATCTGATGAAAGAATGCCACGAGTGTGAAATATAAAACATTTTCTGGGTTGTTTTTTTGTATACTAAATAATTTCACATTCTTTTATAGTTTGGATGGCTTCGGTATTAATGAAATGTTAAAGTGGCGCAGTGGTAAAGTGCTCGCCCATATCATCCGGAGATCGCGAGTTCGATTCCCGGGTGATGCTGGAGGTCTAGAGAGAGCTAATTGGTCGAGCTCTCTCAGAGGGGAGGGTTAAGAGGTACTTAGTGCTACCACATCAATCACGGCTCTACAGCCAATCTGTGAGCTCGCGCAAGGAGCGGATAGCGCTGTCCTCCGAGTGTGTTACGCCACTCCCAACTGCATGCGTGAGCGAGCAGTTCGAAAAGATGCGGTTGGCTGATGGAGGAAAAACGTGATAGTCTTCGGCTCTCCCGACTGAGTGGTAGTTGAAGCTTAATGTGGGAGCCCCCTAGTGACTGGGAGGAATCGGAAATGACAGAAAGGGGGAAAATTGGGGGGAAATCCGAATAAGAAGGTGTGACCAGTAGTATATGTACTGTATGTATGCTATCTGTGATAAATATTAATATACCGAGTTCGTAGTGATAATTTTGTAGTGAAGTCAATCGTGAACGTTGCCTAGGCGAATTGATATGCAAGTTAATGTGTTTTTTGTATGCTTTATCTATTGTGCTCTCTTCTGTTCTACAGCAGATACATATGAATCCTGTAGGAACCCTGGAATCCCAGCGTTCGGTGTCCAGATATCAGAGAAGCAGTTCTACAAAGCCGGAGAGATATTGCACTTCTCCTGCCAAAATGGCTATAAGCTTATCGGGGAGGCAAACATCCGCTGTGTCCACAGTCGCCCGGCGAAGTGGAGTCACCCACCTCCTGTGTGCAAAGGTGCAAAGCAACTCTCTTCAGCACATTGTAAAGCACACGGCACTGTTCTTACAATGATGAATAGTATTGCAATTTGTATTGTTAGTACAGTAGTTGTATGTACAGTTAACTTCGTATAAAGGGTTTGTTTATTTTTGTTGTTTATGTTGTTCGTTTCTTTGCTGAAACATTCCCCTGCCTTCCTTTCAGCAGCAGCACTGGAATATGTAAATGAGCGCCGGCTTGATGGTAAGAACTGTCAGTTTTCACTGCCTCAGGCTAGTTTCACACTGTTCAGGGAAGATTTGCCATAGTGCTTTCAAACACATTATTTTCAATCCAATTTCACTATGACTGAGCTCCGAGATGAGTGCAGCTGCTGAAAGGTCAACTGGTTTCAACTTCTCCGAGGCACTCAGCCAAAAGGGGAGCAATAGCTGCGTATTTTTGGTAATTCGGCCCCAAAGCATTTGCCTTTCTCTGCTTTTCAGAGGCCAGTGTTGACTTTTTAGTCCAATCTTTAGCACTGTTGTTCAGGTTTCCATTATACTGTATCTACCCAATGTCATCAAACCCATGTACAGTACGTCAAGCGTTCTTGTTAATACAGTTATTTTCAAACCCAGGCTCCTATTTATGAATGAAGAGAGACGCATAAACCCAAAAATGGTTGGAAAAAAGAATAAAAATAAATAAATAAAAAAGATTTGGATTTTTTTTAATCTGATAAACTAACTTTGAATTAAAGAATGAGGGAACACAAAAACTAATGTATTGTTTCATGAGCATACACAGTTCTCTCTTACAAATAGAGCATCATGGCCTATATCAGCTCAAGATACTGAGAAACAAAAGTACAATTCAATGTTTTAGTAAAAATGTATTTGTTTTAAATAATGACAAGTAGCCAAGAGCATTTTAGCCATTTTTGGTTTTGCTGTTTTTAATAAACATACTGTATATAGGACTCTATGTTGTTTATATGAACAAAAAATAGTAACAATTATAGGCTAATTTTGAGAGTTTTTTTTTACATACTGTATTCCGGCAGAGGTAAAATTGACCCTTTATAAAAAATAATGATAACTTTTATGACATATCTTAAAACCCAAATACATAGTTTGAAGTCTGAAGCCTCCATTAACATACATTGGCAAAACTCCTATACCGTATATAAGCACTTTTTTTATATCTTTTTTTTTTTCTTTTTTTCCCATCATCGTCGACCTGTGCTGTGTTGCTGGCACAGATCTGTGCCACTTGGGTTTAAATTACTATACAACAATTAATATTTAGTATGACGTCCTTTACTCTTGAAATCCTGCTAGATCCAGCTGGGCATAGAGTCAAAAAGACTTTTGAAGGTCATGCCATAGAAGTTCACAATTCACTTAAGAAGGTTCCCTAGGTTTATGCATTTTCTGCAGAGGTGGCCACCCCGAGGGAGCAACAGTGACTTAGTGGTTAGCACTGTCACCTTGTACCTCCAGGGTCGAGGGTTCAATCCCCCCCCCCCCCCNCCCCCTCGTTCATCTTCTCCACGTGTATGGTGGGTTTCATCCCAGAGATTAATCTAACTGACGTTCCCAAATTGCACATAATACCAAGGTTTCCTCCCACAAAGATCAGGTTCATTGGGTGGTGTGTCCAATTGGCACCTCGTCCAGGGTGTCTTCTGCGTCATGCCTTAAGTCTCCTAGAATAGGCTCCAGGGCCGCCACAACCCTATATAGAGGATGAAGCGGTATAGATGATGATGAGTGAGTGAATGAGGGAGTGGACATCCTAGCTTCAGAAAGTGAAAGTCCTGCCACACGCATCTTTGCTCCCTCCGTTAACTAAACCAGCTGTTTCTAATTAGCACAACTCTCTGGGCAGATAGACTCGAACTAATTAGTGACATCATCTGTTTTGCACAGAGGGAGAGCCATAATAAATGGCATATGTTGACTGAATACACTGTATGGTGCCCCATTCACTTTTGAAACAGCGACCTTTACTTAAATAATCTCGAACTCCAAATAGCAAGAAGCAAGAATAGCCTTAGATAAGCATTACAATGATACTGTTATGTCTGGCCAGGTGATTCCTTTAAAGGTTATACTACTGCTATACTGTATATACATACATACATACAGTACATACCTGCATACTGCACTGTATTCTAATTACGTCAATGTTTCTGTCTAGTTGCCAGAACAGATTTCAGCATGGAAGGAGCCAATCTGATCCTTGCCATCTTCATCCCTGTAGCCATAATTATGTTAATCGTCATATCCATATACTTCTATGTTTCAAGGTAAGCTTGGATAAAGCATCTCTCCTTACTTCACCTTCCTTCCTGTACGAGTGCTACTGTACATTAGATATTTTTTATTCTTTGTTGCCAATCTTTTTTTTGTTTGTTTGTTTTCAGGGTGCAAGGGAAGACGTTTCGATTGCCCATGTCTGCATCGCCACAGTATGACCAGATCAGAGGCGAGACAGCCTTTGAAAACCCTATCTACGAGACAGCAGTGAGTACACACATCAGTCCGGTTGTACAGTAAAAGTGTTATTTCGCAATATTTCATGTTCTCAACATTCATTCGTTCCTCTGGTGATGCATACTACTGTGTAGTTTCTGGGGTTTTCTGCGGTTTCTATGACAAAGCCTCATACAGCTGTTCGCTACTATGATTGCACATCTGGAGTGAAATTATGATCTTAAGATTATGCTCAGAAAACACCATCTGTGTTATTACCTTATTGCAGGATCATATGCCAAAACTAATGAGCTTTGAGAGCTTAAGGATTTAAAATAAAATCCCATACCTTTAGAACACTATGACATTTATTTTAAATGTTCTCCATCGATATGCATATATGCTTTAGGAGGTTTTTGAAGGTCATTTGCTCATCATGTCATCAGTATATTTTAATGCTCTCATCCCTCTCTCATTTATATTTCGAAAGCTTTAACGCTGTGAATCTCTGTCTCTCTCTTCCTCCCTCTCGCTATCTTTCCGTCCCAGAAGAACAGTGAGGTGAGGCACTTCATTAATTGTCATGTGTCACAGAATGGCTTCCATTCACACCTTCTGTTTGTAATGTTTGTTTCCTGACATGTCTTGCTGCGACTCGGGCCGCATGATGCACTTCCGCGTAGCGCTGTGAAATCTGTCGCCTAGAGGGCCGTTCTGTTCGTGCGTTCGTATTAAGTGGGTCAGTGAGAAGCAGAGACAAGCTCATTAGCACCTCCATCAGGCATGAATGAAAACAGTGCCTTCGGAGATGAGTTCTCTCTCATGTGTGTACTATTTTTATATCTAATCTGCTCTCTGCTCGGTTAGGGCCAGGAGCTGTTCGCACATACAAAACGATAAAATCTAAAGATGAAATGATCTGATCTGATGGTGGGCAGCTGTGAATTCAACCAGAATGAACTTATTTCATGAGTCATTCATAGTCTGGGATTTGTTTCATACCTTTTATGTTTTTGTTATTTTCTCCAGACACCTGTACACCGACATTTTTTTTTTTTGTTTCACTTTCACTGCGTTCTTTGAAATATTTCATCGGCTTTGTTGGCTTGTCATGACCTCTTCATTGTCTTTCTTTTAATGATTTCATGTTTGAACAGAAAGCGATCATTGCGCCCAGACACCAGCGATTCTTCCCTATAGGATACTGTTGTAATGAGAAAGCCTGTAAGGAGAGTTGATCGGTGGAATAGCACCTTTTGGAGAAAAGCAGGTCGGGATCATACAGTAGATGTGATGGGTGTCTTTTTTCCATCTCACTCTTCAGTTTGCATTTACATCTGCATTGACTTTGATTTGGGTTTTTTCTCAACTGCACCCTGTAATTACACTTTTAGCTACATTTTATTATTATTATTATTATTATTATTATTAAGGCTAGGGATCCCTAGTAAAGATTTCAGATGTATGAATATAATCCAACTACACAAATATTAGGCTATTAGTTTAAATTTGGCCAAAACACAGTATTTGTGCTGATTTTTATGTTTTTTGTTGTACACAAAGAAGCTCCTTCTAAACTTTATGCAGCATGGAAGTGATCAACCTTTCTTCCCTAAAAAAGTTGTTAACTTCAGCCGTTTTGGAGAGATGATTTTATAAAACATCTTTCAGCATTATCTGTCTTGCTTCAAACAGTATTTAAATTGCAAATTATTCATACTGTATTAATTTTTGAGTATTGATACTAAAAATTGGTGCAAGCTTCCAGTGGCACATGACCTGTAACAATTGTTACTTAAATGAAAGCAATCCATGCAAAATTAAGGTTTTTTCTCCCCAAAACATTTGTAGTGTCTGTAACCATGTAAAAATTAATGTTGTAATATCTTAACAGTTTTGCATTTTTAGAATAACACACTTTTTCAGGTTTATGTCTTTTTTAATATGAAATCTAAATTGGCCAAGTTTCATCTGAATGAAATAAAGATCTGGATATAGAAAATTGAATTCTGAAATAAAGATTTAAATAAAGAAAGAAATAAAGATTTTAATCTAAAAAACTTATAGACACGACATAAAAAGGCATGAAATTTTATTTAGCAAAAGTGTCTCTTTTCATCTGATAAAAATATAAATTTGTATACATATTTACAAAAAAACAAAGCATTTTGGCACTTTTTAGCACCAGTACCATGTTTTGGCTGATTATACATACAATATTATGTACAGTATAATAGGAATGTGCATATTTATTGGAGCTAAAGAGCTTTTTATTCAGAAATTCCTACTGAGGAATGTAAAGCAATATTTATAGCTTTACATGTCAGTTATTGAGCTTTTATGAATTATGAGTTTTGAGCTTTTATGAATTATAGTGCCATGCAAAAGTATTTGCCCCTTCCTGATTTATTTATTTATTTATTTATTTATTTATTTTGCATATTTGTCACATTTAAATGATTGAGGTCATCAAACAAGACAATTCAATATAAAATGCTTTTTTTTTAATGATGATTTTATGTATTAAGGGGGAAAAAATCTGTCCAAATCTGCCTTGGATTATGTGAAAAAGTAATTATCCCCTTGCTAAATTGAAAATCTGTTGTGATTTTAATTGGAAATTTCCCTTGTGATTTCACTTGTGGTATTTTCATGGCACTATAAAATGTATTCAATTCAAATAGGCCAAAATGAACTCACTATAAGGTAATATACTGTATATAACAACACTGATACCGCTATAACAAAATTAAAACCGACAACAACAAATAAACAAACAAGCAAAAAAAAAAAAACATTCTGAAACACATGCAAATCACACCTGCAAATCTTTTGTCTTTTTTCGACATTCTAATGTGTCATTTCTATGATCTACAGGACACAAGAGAGTACGAAGTCTCCATTTAGACATACTGCTGATATCCACACTGAGGACCTTATAAGCCTTTCTTTGCCTTGTGGAGGTTCCCCAGCACCTTCCTCCTGTTTTCAGACCTCCTCTTCATCCTCTTCTGGCCCCCTAATCTTCCTCTTCTGATCGGGTGTAAATATCCTGATTGTCAGAGAATTTCTACAAGTACTGTGGAGAGTGTGGAGAATATGATCTTATTTTTGTAGAGATTCGATATCAGTGGTCTAGCAGCAGTGCTTTTGCAGGTTTTATCCAGTTGTGGAGCAAAGAGCTGGAGATAATGAACTACTGAAATGAAAGACTAGGTGCATCCCAAAGTCTAGACTCTAGGTTCCTTTTTCTTATTATTTAGTCACACAAATTGAGAAGATATAAGGCACAGAAAGGGCACACTATTGGAAAAAGCACCATACAGTACATGCAGTCCTAAAAGGGATTCACAATTAAATATGCTTAATTATGTCTAATACCAGCTGACCATTACATCATCTTAAATTGAGTTAAAAACATGATAGATGGACAGAAGAAGTTTTCTTAAATAAAAATGCTAAATAAAGTAAATCACATAATATTATTGATTTGTGCCTTTTTGTTCTTCCACAGAGAACTATGGGCTATTGCTGGTTGAATAGTATACGACAGTTCTAATGAAAGCATATAACATTTGCATTCCTGAAAACTCTTGGAGTGAAAAGTGCAGCCTAGACTTCGATATGCACCTACCCTCATCAATTAACTGATGTCTCTCTAAAATGAATTTTTATTTCTTTGTTATTATTCATTTAAGTGTCTTAGTCTTTTTTTCACAAGCACAGAGAGGCTCTCATACAACATCTAGAACTGGAATTTTCTTTTCCATTTATGAATGTTACAATAGATCAGTCAATCTGATTATTGGTGCACAAATGTTATTTTGGGCAACAGCAACAAAAAAATAATAAACGATCAAATTGATTATTGTATGTCTGTCTCTCTCTCTCAAACACACAAACACACTTTTGTCAAATAAATTGATGCATGTTTTATATATCCGTGTCCCCTTGTGTTTATGATGCATGTAAAACTCACTGACAGGACAAATGTGTTGCCTTTGAATTCTTAGGTTGGTCAGTACTATCATTAATTATATGTAAAAAAAATATATGTTTTTGTTCTTTTCTTCATATTAAAAATGGAAGTTGCACTAAAATATCAATATATCAATATAAAAATTTACAAATTACAAAAGAATTTCAGGCATAAATGCATGTATTTGCAAGATCTGTCCTGGTCATTTTAATTGGATCTGCTTTGGTCAACAATATCACAATTTATTATAAACCACTCTATTTTTCTTCACTGCTATTCTTAAAAAAGAATGAACAATTTACATATACGTATTATGAAAACTGCTAAATACTGTATATGTTAAGTCACTATGGCAAAAACATCACAAAGCATAATTTTCCAATAAAGCTTTTTTTTTTTAATAACTAACAAAAAAAAAAGATTGCATCTTCGAATTTCTATATGAAAATTCATTTGATGAATGAGTTCTCTGGATGCTCCTCACATCTCTAATATGGGATGATTCAACATTCAATGCTCAGGATCGAACCCAGGACCCTGGAGATCCTACTCTCCAATAATTAGCATTACTAAAGTCACTTGCTTCCCTTGCCATACAGTAGTATGCACCGAATTCCCTTATCCACCCGTCCATGTACCTCTTACAGACATATTTTCAGCAATCCAATTTCAAATCATCTAAAATTATCTACATCCTATATAATTTCACTCACTGACTCATTCATGTTTCCCTTTTGATCTCTGCACAAACCTGTGTTTACTGATAGAGAGGCAAAAGGCTGGAAGATGTACAGTATGATCTTGGGGAACTTTCCTGGGTGAAACAACATTTTAAATCTATTTCTTAATATGGATTTTCATCATAAACATTCAGACTGGCCGCATGGACGGTAATGGGTAAAGTTCAGAAAAACTGTCCTTGGTCGCTGCCAGTGACATCTTAAAGCTCTCTATAAATGTGGACTGTGATTGTGAGCTCCCACGAGTACAGACTTAAAGTTCAGGAGTTCATTGCAAAGTATTCTTACAAACCTTTGTGATTGTGTAAGTCATGAGAATTAGATTCAATGACCCTGTACAGATACTGTAGAGCAAGAAGTAAAGACCAAACACTTTCCAGTATACAGTAAATCCAAAGGGATGGATTCAATGTATTTCATAACAACCCATGGGGCAATTCATTTATAGACCTCTAAACATGCTTAAATTGAGTTATCATTTGTAGACTAGACAGTAAACCTAGAATCGTTTGGTTGGTGTCTGTGTAAAATAACAAAACACGTCAAGAATCTATAAACAGGTTATTAACTTATTTTTAAATGTATAGTATTATATTGTAAAGGTAAAACACGATCTTTTTATTCTGTTCAATCTTTTGGAACAGTCTTGGGGATTGGTATTATTTTAATTTTATTGGTTTAAATTTGTTATCATTACTGAGATTAGTGCGCAACTCTTTCATGTCATGCATCTCATATACCGTATGATAATGCAAGATAGAGGTAAAAAAAAATCTAATAACTTTTTTTTAAATATATATATATATAATAGTGTGACTAATATGCCACATGAAGTAAAGTTATGTTTTAATAATCTGGCCATATTATTATCATAACATTATGCAAACTGGTAATAAAAGAAACCTAAAAGAAAACTGCTTGTGCCAAAAACTGCTGCCTGGATAATAGATTTGCATCAAAGCAAAGACATTTTCCTGTAGATGCAACACTAAAAAAGAACAGCTTGGACAAGGCTAATATATGATAACTAGTAAGCATGTTTTTCATCAATTTCTGATACAAGCACTTATGTCTCTGAGATTGGTAACAGAATATACAAACAAAAAATAATGTGATTCGACATATTTGTACATCATGTCGTTCCCGAGGTTCCTGAACCCATTTAAATTCATTTTAGCAAAGAAAGTGCTGCATCTGCTGCAATAAAATATGTTAGCAAGATATAGCCATACAGCCTTAATTGCCTCCACAGATTTGCTGCATTGAGATGTTACAAATTATCCTACTATTATTAATCTGTAATTATCTAACATTTTGGTCCTGTGATTTAATTTTATACCCTTACAGTCCATATGCCCACATCAAGCATGGGGAAGATATGATCTCAGTGATACACCCTTGACTATGCAGAATATAGCTATATGGATTAAATGGGCTGGTTTGAATATGTTTTCTGGAAAATTCGTACACAATAATATCTAGAGTTTACATAGAACAACAGATGTTCGTGGAAATTGTATTTAATCTGAATGGTTAACATACACTCACCTAAAGGATTATTAGGAACACCATACTAATACGGYSYTTGACMYHCTTTCGCCTTCAGAACTGCCTTAATTCTACGTGGCATTGATTCAACAAGGTGCTGAAAGCATTCTTTAGAAACGTTGGCCCATATTGATAGGATAGCATCTTGCAGTTGATGGAGATTTGTGGGATGCACATCCAGGGCACGAAGCTC
>QMIH01000141.1:559977-647648 GCA_003987875.1 Clarias batrachus
TTCAACTGTCCAATTTTGGTGACCTTGTGCAAATTGTAGCCTCTTTTTCCTATTTGTAGTGGAGATGAGTGGTACCCGGTGGGGTCTTCTGCTGTTGTAGCCTATCCGCCTCAAGGTTGTGCATGTTGTGGCTTAACAAATGCTTTGCCGCACACCTCGGTTGTAACGAGTGCTTATTTCAGTCAAAGTTGCTCTTCTATCAGCTTGAATCAGTCGGCCCATTCTCCTCTGACCTCTAGCATCAACAAGACATTTTCCCCCACAGGACTGCCGCATACTGGATGTTTTTCCCTTTTCACACCATTCTTTGTAAACCCTAGAAATGGTTGTGCGTGAAAATCCCAGTAACGAAGCAGATTTTGAAATACTCAGACCGGCCCGTCTGGCACCAACAATAATGCCACGCTCAAAATTGATTAAATCATCTTTCTTTCCCATTCTGACATTCTTGACCAGGACCACATCCCTAAATGCATTGAAGTAACTGCCATGTGATTGGTTGATTAGATAATTGCATTAATGAGAAACTGAACAGGTGTTCCTAATAATCCTTTAGGTGAGTGTATATTATGACATATTCTGAATCTTCAGAAATTTCACAACAGACCCTGATATGCCATGCAGACTTATCAGAGATAGATAGATAGATAGATAGATAGATAGATAGATAGATAGATAGATAGATAGATAGATAGATAGATAGATAGACGTAAGAGGCTTCCATTGGATAATTACTGCAGTGATTAATTGTTAATTAAATTGTTAATCGCTTACCAAAAAAGGCTTCAGTGTGTTAAAGACCATAAAATAATTTAGCTGTGGAGCACTGGAAAATGGTCATGCGCTTCGATGAGTCCAGATTTACTTTGTTCCAGAGTTATGAGCATGTCAGGGTAAGAAGAGAGACTAATGAACAGATACGTCCATCATGCCTAATGCCTACTTGTGGGGACAGTGTTCTGATCTAGGATTGTTTATTGTTTATTATCAGGTCATTTTCCTTCTATCAATTTTTTATGGACTATATATACAGTTCCTACCCGTGGTGCGAGGTTACTTGCATACTTGCATAGGAAGGTCAGCAGTACTTGGCAAAGCTGTGAGTTAAGTTCGTGCTGCTGACCTTGCCCATTCCGTTCTTATGTTTCTTATATAAATTCAAGAGCTTGAGTCAATGTGGATTAACAAATTTAAGAGATGGATTCAATGCCCTAAATTATGGATTAATTCATGTATGGACATCAAAACGTTAAAATAAATAAATAAATAATAATGGAACTGTATTTAAGATTTAATATACATGCAACAAAATAATCATATAAAATACTAAATTATTGTATCCTTTTAACAAAATGGACCTTGAGTTTATACGAGGGGATATAAAAAAGTTCCTCCTCTCTCAGATGCCTTAAAACCTGGCAGTAGAATTCGCTATCGACGGTCTGGCGTGTTTGTCTGAAAAAGACGATGAGGGACCTGCCTTGCCTTTTTTCAGACATGGAGATGATGTGCTAGTCTTCTGTGAAGTTTACACCCAAATTACGGCACCAGTAATGATCCTCAACATTAAGGACGGGTCATCCATGTCACGCTGAAGGAGTTCTTAGCAGATTTTATATGCAATGTTCCTTCTGCTCCTGGGTCACACCATTCTTTGTAAACCCTAGAAATGCTTGTGGGTCAGCAGTCCGGGAACAAATTGGCAGCAACAAAGCGCATGTTCACATCACACATAAGGATTGCCTGGACTGTTCTGTATGAGACATCGACAGTGCACAAGTTGACGAATAGTTTCAACACTTTTGGGGGTTGGGCTCGTTGAAGTTATTCCTGATCTCTCAACGTCTTTCAGTGATGTTCTTTGTCTCGTGAAAAGACAGAAATTCACGCACTTTTTTTTAACTTGCTGTCTATGATACATTTCAGACAAGGTCTCGCACATGGTCAGAATAGCACAGCTCCGGATGTACACAGGACGATGTCTTTTGGCACACTGACTTATGAAGGTCGGTGCTCAGTGTGACTGTGCGTGCAGGCTTGTGCTGCCATCTGTTGGCCTGTTATAAAATTACAGTATTTCAGTATTAAAGTACATGCTCCACATGAACAAATGCATAACAAACTAATCGTTTAAAATACTACATTAATGTATCCTTCTAATAAAGTGGCCCTTAGCTTATATATTAACTGTATGCATAAACATAAATTATTTATATTTCATAAAAACATATATAATGTGTATTTTATAATATTATAATAATAATAATAATAATAATAATAATAATAATAATAATAATAATATACATATATAAAAATCTTATTTCTTATAGAAAATTAAACCTATGTAGGTCTTGGTGCCTAAACAATATCATTCATATTCGAGCAGCTCAACTCGTTGCACCAGTTTGGTTGCTCCGTGTGTGTGTGTGTGTGTGAGAGAGAGAGAAACCGGAAGTGTGGGGCAGTCAGAGGAGCCATGGCTGAGATTATCCTACTCGCTGGAGTTTTCGTGGCCGTTTATTTTTTAATTCGTAACATTGTTGCAGGAAAGAGATGTAAGAGCAAAGTAGAGCTGCACGGAAAAACCGTCATCGTTACCGGTGAGTGTGTGTGTGTGTGTTTAACCTCCCCCCGCCCCTTGTGTTATTGTTTTCGGTACTCGATGTTCAGCGCTGTTCTTATGATATTTGAACTGGGGGTTTATTCAGGCAAAAGCCAACTCTATTATCGCTGTGTGTAGAGAACATCAAACTGCAGCTCGTGCGCGTTCACGTGATATAAACAGCACTGACCAATCAGTTGCGTCAAACATGCAGAAAGAAGAAGCTGACGTGAACTTTGTGTCCTCACTGCTCATCTCAAACTCATGACCCCTTCCACAGCCTTATTGGATTTAATTTAGCTTTCCATTTCGGTGTTAAACTGAAAAGTGGTCCATTTTCTAATCAGTGCTCTTCATGAAATCATGTAGATACAGGCTTGTTTCTGTTCATGTACAGTACAGGTCAAAAGTTTGGATTTATTTTTCGCATTCTAGAACAATACTGTTTTTTTTTTAATAACACATTAGGTAATTAAGTAACAAGAATGACGGCACTGGTGGCTCAGGGGTGTATGGAAGCAGATCAGTTCAATATATATATTTATTTTGTGCACGTGAAAATTTGGTTTTACGCACGTAAAATGGGATACGCACGTGAACATCGGATTTTACGCACGTGAAGTGGGATACGCACGTGAACATCGGATTTTACGCACGTGAAGTGGGTTACGCACGTGAACTATTTTTGAGACTGATCTGCTTCCATACAGGGGTAGGTTTCTCACCTCCCATGTAGTGATGTGTCGAATCGTTCTTTTTGAACGAATCGTTAACGTGACTCAGAAGAACGAGTAGTCTCGCAGAGTGATTCGTTCATTGTTTCCTTGGCGCGCATGTCATCGCAAAATTTCCCTCGGTTATGTGCAGGAACGGTTCTCATCGAATCTTCAAGACCGAGTCGTTCGTTCTTTTATCACGTGACCCCCATAGACTCTATGCAGTGCAGTACACAGGAAACAGAATCGAGCGATTCTTTCTCAATGACTCTTCTAGTCCGAGTCGTTTGTTCTTTTGTCACGTGACTCCCATAGACGCTATGCAGTTCAATAGATTCAAAAGAACAAACGACTCAGTCTGGAAGATATGATGGTGAGCTGCTCATTCTGAGCTGCATTGTAATATTTTCATTACTGGACCTATAGCCAAAATTCGTATATGTAGATGTGTCAGGGGTCTGTTTATTGAAAATATAACATTTTATTTTATTTCTGATTAAAAGAACGAAATGAACTAAATGACTCCAAAAAAGATTCCTTCATTTTGATGAACGAAATTCAAAGAACCGAGTCATTAAAATTATTCAAACTTCCCACCACTACTCCCATGTGGAAGGCCCAGGATCAATTCGTACCCAGTGCCCAAATCCCAGCCACTGGATGAAGTGCCGGTCCCAAGCTCGGATAAAATAGGAGGATTATGTCAGGAAGCGCATCCGGAGTAAAGACCTATGTCAAGTTGTGTGCAGATCAGATGGTGCACTGTGGCGACTCCATGACGGGAGCGGCCGGAAGACTAACAACAACAGTCAGTTGTTATTTTAAGACACGAAGGTTGGCTGTTCTGGAATAGTTCTTGTATTTGCAAAACCCATCAAGCACCACGATGAAACTGGCTCTCATGAAGACCATCTCAGGAAAGCAAGACTAAAACTTATCTCTGCTGCAGAGGTGTTACCATCCTCAGAAATCACCAGTTAACATAAGTACAAAAGTAGCAGACATATCAACTGTTCAGTGGAGATCAGCATTGCCATCAGCACTGTTTTATAATGTAGAAAGAAATAAAAATCAGGAAAGACTATGGAATTAGAAGCTGTGTCCAAACTTTTGACGAGTAGTGTACCCAATACCAATAATAGTTGTTGAAAAGAAATGTGATCTGACAGTGTTATGGTTGTTGATGCCAGATAATCAGGTTTAAGTGTTTCTGTAGCTTTTGATCCTGTTTCTTTCAGTCTCTAGAAATTACTCATAAAGGTGAAATAAAAAAGGCTAGAATAACTCAGGTCACCATTCTGTATAATTATGGTGAGCAGAAAAGTATCTCAGAATGCAAAGCTCATCAAACTTTGAGGTACAGTATATACTGTAGGATACAATAGCGGACCACACTGGGTTGCGCTTCCATCAACCAAGGAAACCAAGTAAGCGGAGACTGACAGGCTTACAAAAGCTGGTGACTGAAAAAAAAACAGCCTGGACTGGTTAATTTCCGTCTAGACACACAGACGGTAGGGTCAGAATTTGGCACCAATAGACTGCCTCTATAGACTTAATTTGAGTTTTGTTGTTGACTACTTGTAGCCTCTCATGGCCATATCTTTTAATGGCTACTTCCAGGGTGAAAGTACACTCTGTGAAGTTAATCATTTCAAACTGCCTTTCCCAATGACTTGAAAAAAAAATAAAAAATAATAATAATAATAGAACACTTTGAGATGTGCTAGACCGTGAAATTGAAAACATGAAAGTATAACTGAAAAAAATTTTAAGCATTGTTTGTGTCAACATGAATCAAAATCTCCAAGGGATTTTTTTTATTATTATCCTAATTAAGTGTAATTAATGTGCATCCATTTATGTATAATTATTTAATTATATATTTGCACAGCATTCTTTGTTCTGTATTTCAGTATGATGGTATTCTAATGTAAAAATGTATTCCAGTGTAAGGTCAACTTCTGAGTACCTTTTCTTGCTTACTTAACATAGTGATGTATAACATATCTATTTATACCATCATCACCTGGTTTGTTGGGTCTGCAGGCAGTAACACAGGCATCGGAAGAGAGACAGCTGTCGATTTGGCCCGGAGAGGAGCTCGTGTTATTCTCGCCTGTCGCAGTGCAGTACGTGGTGAAGCGGCTCTTGCTATCGTCAAAAGAGTGAGAATCCTTTCCATCTACCATCTTATCCATGTCTAAATGCATTGTGTGTAATGCCAGTAACAAAGAAAGAACAAAACATTCAGTAAAAACAGTTAGGGAAAATATGTCAGTGTTTTAAGGGTTAGATATTAAACGTTTTTGTTGACCACAGAACTCCACCCTATTAACCTGAATCACTTGATTGACATGTTATTTCATGACATTTTCATTTTCAGGAGAGCCAAAGCAGTAACGTGGTGTTCATGCAGTTGGATCTGGCCAGTCTGGAGTCTGTTCGCTCTTTTGCTGAAACATTCCTTAAAACAGAGAAACGACTGGACATTCTTATCAACAATGCAGGTTTGGCTGACTTCTGTACCACATCATTCAGTAGCATGTAACCCTCATGGTCATTTTAGCAAGGAACAGTCATGTGGGTCCTTTTAGGAAGTCTTCCAAAGTTTAGATGCCATGGTAGGGAACTGTTTGTCCCTGTCAGTCTGGTCAGGTATATCAGGTAGATCAGGAAGTGGATATCCATCCATCTAGGAACCTTTGGAGCCCAGTGTATTTATTCCTGTTTTAAGACACAATCCATCCATTTTTTTGGTAGCCAGTCTACAGGCAATTTAGGAATGCCAATCAGCATGTCTTTGGACTATGAGAGGAAACAGGAGTACCCGGAGGAAACGCACCAAGCATGGGGAGAAAATGCAAACTCCATGCACACAGATCACGAGTTGGGAATCGAACCCGAACCCTTGAGGTGCAAGGCGACAGTGCTAACTGAGCCACTGTGATTGGTGGATATGAGAAACTGTCAATGGGTATGAAAAAGTTCAGAGATATAAAGACACAAAGTAATGATGCCTTGTAGGATCTTGTATATGATTCTCTGTGAAACGGGTAACTACAGCAACTATTGGAGTACATCTATATTGTTCCCTGAGAGCTTTACGTCAAGAAGCACTCTATCAGCTAGATTTTTAATATGTTGGAGTGACTTGATATCTATAGTTCTTGAGGTTTGATTATACACCTTGTGTATATATTTCCTCCACAGACCATTTTCTCAATGATTAAATGTGTTTTTTCTTGTAGGGATTTTCTTGCAGGGCACTACAGAAGATGGTCTTGGGTTGATGTTTGGAGTCAATCATATCGGCCACTTCCTCCTGACTAATCTCTTACTGGACAGACTCCAAGCATGTGCACCAAGCAGAGTTGTTACTGTATCATCAGCGCTTCATGATTATGGGAACCTTGACTTTAACCTCCTCAGTGCTCACAAGGAATTTGGAAAAGGCAACTCTTGGATGGATGTCATGAGGATATATTGCCACAGTAAGCTGTGCAACGTGCTGTTCACACATGAGCTTGCAAAGAGGCTTCAAGGAACTGGGATCACTTGCTACAGCCTCCATCCAGGTCAGCATTTCTGCGATCATGATCTTAGTATTAACAAATCACCTGCCTTTTTATTCATTTATATATATTTCTCCATAGTTTCCTTAAAGACCTGATTTGCATGCATCCTTCCTTATGTTTTGCAGGTGCTATAAATTCCGAGTTGGGTCGCTATGGTCAGCCATTTTTGAGGAAGGTAGCAAAAGTCATAGGAGCCCTGTTTTTTAAAGATGTGGAGTCCGGTGCCCAGACTACTCTATACTGTGCACTGCAGGAGGGCATTGAAGGCCTGAGTGGTCAGTATTTCTCCAACTGCGGAGTAAAGAAAGTTCGTCCCAAGGCTCGGGATGACGCAGTGGCAAAGAAGCTCTGGGAAGTGAGCGAGAAGTTTTGCGGCCTGGCCTGAGATACAGTACACAATGGACCTAAGTGTCACTCTAATGGATCAGAGATTTTCAAATATTCTGTGTGGAATACTATTTGGAAAAGAGTAATAATTTTTTTAGTCAAATTATCGTATTGCTTGTATGGTTTACATTTTGTGTATGGAAAAATGTCAACAGAGTTAACTACAGTAGCTTATTAAAAATATATATGAATGCGATCATCGGTCATGCTGAAGCTATCTCTTACTTCTAAAATAACACTCATGACATAATATGATTTTCCACACTCATGAGGCAGCAGATTAGCTCCTTCTGGGCATGACAAAGGGTGTGGCTCACTTAATGAAAACTGTAGGTGTATAAATGTATGTATTGATCAGCCAGAACATCATGAAAAAAGCTTCACTTGCTTCACCCACTTCCAGCTGCCATTGTAATGAGATGTTGAAAAAGGAGCTATTTTGAGAAGGGCCAAATTGTGATGGATAGACAACTCATTCAGAGCAACTCCAAAACATGGGGAGTGAATGCTGTCCTGTGTAGTCTAATCCAATAGAAGAGCTACTGTAGCTCAAATTGAGCAAAATGTTAATGCTGGTTCAGATGGAAAGGTGTCAGAACGTAAGGCAAAAGTGATTAACTATGTGATACTATGTGATCCAACTATGTGGATCTGAGAACAAATCGTCAAAAATTTGCGTCCATGGCCAGGAAACTCATTGAGAACGTGTGATTTAATCTTTAAGAGGGAGGTGGACAAACAAAAACCCACGAATTCGGACAAAGTGCAAGCATTGATTATACAAGAAAGGGGTGCCATCAGTCAGGATGTGCCAGGGCGAATTGCAGAGGTTTTGAAAAGGAAGAGTCTGGGACTATCAATTCTTTGCAAAAAACTTTTTAACATTTTAATTCACTATACCTTAGTAACGTCTGATAAAGTGATCTAAAAACCCTGAAGAAGCAGACCTTTAAGAAAATTAATATTCATTCTCAAACTTTTGGCCCCGGCTATACACAGGATGGTGTCTTTTGGCACACTCACTAATGAAGGTCGTTGCAGCCTTGTGCTACCATCTGTTACAAAAGTAGTCTCGAAAGAACTGGTTTCAAGATTTTAATGTACATGCAACAAATGAACAAATGTATTACAAAATAATCATTTAAAATACTACATGAATATATATTTCTAATAAAGTTGACCCAGAGATTATATTTGAACTGTATGCATAAACTGCAGCTAGTTATATTCAAATAAAACATTTTCTCACTTTAAACTTAAACTAAGTCAATCTTGGTGCCTAAACAACTATCATTCATTAGCCGACTCCAGCAGCTCAACCTGTTGCACCAATTTGGTTGTGTTTTAGCACAATTGGTAAAGCTGAAAGAGTGTGACTGCGAACCAGAAGAGTCGGAGTAGCCATGACTGAGCTTGTCCTAATCGTCGGAGTTTTTCTTTTAATTCATAACATTATTGCAGGAAAGAGATGTAAGAGCAAGGCAGAGCTGCACAGGTCTTGATGCGTGTCATAACTGGGGTTTATTCTGCCAAAAGCAAACTCTACGGTGATATTATTACACTGTGTGTAAATCATATGTGTAAAACATGCAGAAGGAACAACCTGACATGGACTTTATATCCATTATCCTTTGTATGTCATTCTGAAATGAGATGTAGAAAGTGAAAACTTGATCGTGCAGGGTAGTGTCATGGGAACTTGAGTCGGGAATTCCAGCTTTGACAAACATCTGATTCCTCACTGACCCCATCAGACTCATGACCCCATACCCCATACTTAATGGATCTAGCTTTCCATTGGGGTGTCAACCTGAAAAGTGGTCCATTGTCTAATCAGTGCTCTTCATAAAATCATGAAGATACAGGCTTGTTTCTGTTCTGTTTGGATTTATTTTCTACATTCTAAAAGAATACTGATTTTTTTTTATAACACACATGGCATGAGGTAATTAAGTAACAAGAAAGAGGGCATTGGTGACTCAGTGGTAGGTTTCTCGTCTTCCATGCGGAAGACCCTGAATCAGCGGAAAGACTAACAACAGTCAGTTGTTAATTTAAAACACGAATGGTCTGCAGTTCTGGAATAGTTCTCATGAAGACCATCCCTAGAAAGCAACACCAAAAGCAACACCAGGAGAAGTTCAGAGCTGCGAGCCTCAGAAATCACCAATTAACAACTAGCACCTTAGATTAGAGCCGTTGTAAAGCTTTACAAAGCATAAATAGTAGACATCCCAATATCATCTGTTCAAAGGAGATTACTGCATATTTTGGATGCCTTCAGCATTGTTTTACAATGCAGAAAGAAATAAAAGTCAGGAATTCCATGAAATTAGAAGGTGTGTCCAAACTATTTGAATTTTGTTGCTGACTATTTGGATTCTTCTACCCATCTTCTAATTTTCTAATATTCAGCATTTATTATATTCAGCAGGTTACTTCCAGCATGAAAATGCATCCTGCCATGAAGTTAAAATGACTTCTGTGGCTTTTCCAGTCATTTGACAGAAAACCAGTATGGCCCCCAAGGTCTCCCGATCTGACCCCCTTAGACTTTTATCTTTGGGGTCATCTGAAGGCAATTGTCTATGGTGTGAAGATACGAGATGTGCAGCATCTGAAACTACGGATACTGGAAGCCTGTGCTGGCATTTCTCCTGCGGTGTTGCTATCAGTGTGTGAAGAGTGGGAGAAGAGGGTTACATTGACAATCCATCACGATGGGCAGCACATTGAACACATTTTATAAGTGGTCAGAAACTTGTAAATAACTCATGAAAGAATAAAGTTATGTTAAAACCAAGCACACCATTGTATTTCTTGTGAAATTCCCAATAAGTTTGATGTGTCACTTCCTATTGAAAAAAACAAAAGTTGGATCCAAGATGGCCAACTTCCAAATGGCCACCATGGTCACCACCCATCTTGAAAAGTTTACCCCCTCACATATACTAATGTGCCACAAACAGGACGTTAAAATCACCAACCATTCCCATTTTATTAAGGTGTATCCATATAAATGGCCCACCCTGTAGATCGTTTTGGGATGTTGTAGACTGGGAAATGCACAGCATGAAATTGCATCTGAACAATTTGGAATTTTCATTATGTGATGTAATAATTTCAACATGGATGACCAGAATTTCCACGGAATTTTGGAAACAATTTTTTAAAAATTCCTAATCAAGTGTAGTTAATCTGTATCTATTTATTCATCATTATTTGTTCTGTATATCGGAACAGTTTGTATTTTAGCGTAAGGACGTAAGAGGACAGTAATTCCAGTGTAAGTTTACCTTCTGAGATCAGTACCTTTCTTGGATATTTAACATGGCATATAACTTTTATCTATTTATACCATCATCACCTGGTTTATTGGGTCTGCAGGCAGTAACACAGGGATCGGAAGAGAAACGGCTGTAGATTTGGTCCGGAGAGGAGCTCGTGTTATTCTCGCCTGCCGCAGACTCAAAGAATGTGCACCAAGCCGAGTTGTTACTGTATCATCAGCGCTTCATGATTCTGGGAACCTTGACTTTAACCTCCTCAGTGCTCACAAGGAATTTGGACCAGGCTCCTCCTTGATGGATGTCGTGAGGATATATAGCAACAGTAAGCTGTGCAACGTTCTGTTTACACACGAGCTTGCAAAGAGGCTTCAAGGAACTGGGTTCACTTGCTACAGCCACCATCCAGGTCAACATTTCTCTTTTCACCATGAGGTAGTGATGGAGGATATCAGTATTAACAGTTCACCTGCAGTTGTATTACGATCCAAGCAATATGACATCAGCACTATGACATTGTAGCTCTGATGGTGTTAAATTTTCAATTCAGTTTATTTATATAGCGATTTTAACAATGGTCATTGTCTCTAAGCAGCTTCACAAAATGAAAAGAAAATTTATGGAAGTGTGTATGAGTGAGAAAATTTAAATGTGTTTAGATAATAATGATAATAATTGCCCCTGATGAGCAAGCCAAAGGTGTCGGCAACGGTGGCAAGGAAAAACTCCCTGAGATGACAATAGGAAGAAACCTTGAGAGGAACCAGACTCCACTTGGAACCCGTCCTCATTGTCCATAGTTTCCTTTAAGACCTGATTTGTTTGTGTCCTTCCTTAAGTTTTACAGGTGCTGTCAATTCCAATTTGACTCGCAGTGCTCAGCCATTTGTGAGGAAGTTAGCAAGAGTCAAAGGAGCCTTGTTCTTTAAAGATGTGGAGTCCGGTGCCCAGACTACTCTATACCGTGCACTGTTATGTATAGACTTTTCAAATATTTAGCTATTATTTTAATTATATCCTTATCGATAAATTCGTTGTTATTTCTATGCACCTGGTTACACATGCAACACAGAAAATATTATTCCTAATAAGTCATGTTTGATTGGATATGTTCTCTTTTGACCCATGTGGCACTGTGTCTGATGATCAGGTCAGCTTACTGTAAGTCTCCACTTGCACATTTTGCACACCAGTGTACTTTTATTCTACTATTTTATTTTAATTACTTTTATTACTTGTACATTATGTAAATGTCCTGAAAAAGTCCTTTACATCTAAAGTTTATTTCCATATTTCTCTCATATTTCTAATTTGTAAATTCCCTTATTTCTCTTATTTCCCACTGAAACTTTTGAAATCTTGAGGTCATCAGCAGTCGTATAAACATTTCACTTCATATCATACTGTGTATGACTGTGTATTGGACGAATAATTTTTTTTATTTGAATTTTGAGAAAAGAGAGGACCATCCTCCATTAAATTTTAAAAGAAATGAAGACCAAATTCACATAATACTATGAAGCCTCCGAATACTGTGAAGCCCCTAAGGTCCCCAAATATCTCATTTTTATTTATCATGTACGCACAAAAGCTTAGCATGCCTTTAAACTTATGCAGATATATACATTTTGGGACTTGAGGGGCTGCATATGATACTGATAAATACTTGTGTCTAAATGTCAAATTACCAACAGCATTTTCTAATATTAAAAAAAAAATACTACTGTACATGGAGGTCAGATCTTTGACACTGTCAAAGAAATTAAGGAACTCAAAGTGCTTATTACCAATAAAAAACGTGCAATACAAACAAAAAGGAAAAGTGCACTATCTAGTTCCTGATTCATGTGACATTGTAAAAGTTTCAACAGAACTCTGGGGCTCGCTCTGGTCTGGTCTTGGTTTTGGTCTTGACTTTGACTCAACCCATTAACATTTTGTACTTGTCTTGGGTCTTGGTCTTGGGTCTTGGTCTTGTGTTTTGTGTAGACAGTTTTTTGGCAAACTTTTGATTTGTACATGCATGATTTGAAATTGTATTTATTTATTTTTTTATTGGTATGATTAGTTGTACGAGGGAGTATCAAAAACTTTCGAGATTCACGCACAAAAGATTAGGTCACGTTTACGATACGTCCTTCTTCAGACCACTTAAAACATTTCAGTAGAATTTGCTACAGTATTGACGGTCTAGCCTCTGAGGACAAATTCTTGATGCAAATTCCATGGATGTTGAAAAAGCCAATGAGCAAGCACTTGGTCTAGCTGCAGACCTGCTTTTCCCTTCTGCGGTCGTGGAGATGACGGGCTCTTCCACTGTTGCTTCATCTCTTCCATTGTTACTTCATCTCTTCGATTGTTGCTTCATCTAAGGGTAGTACGCATTCATCCATGTTTCATCACTCACTGGTGAGTTTTGAGGATTACCTATACTGTTCTGTATGACACACCGACAATGGCAGCAACGTTGTGATTTGTTCTTCCATGATCGTCATGCACAAGTGGCCGAACAGTAGCTTGTTGAAAGTCTTCAAGGCCTTGTGCTGCCTTCTGTTGGCGTGTTACAAAAACTAGTCTCGAAACTTTTTGATATCACCTCGTACAAGAATGTACCTAATAAAGTCAACAGTCAATGAATATCCTTGTGGTTTTTAAAATGATTTTTTTAAAATTATTATTATTATGAATACTTAACAGACAATTGTATGCCAATCATTATAAAACTGCAGCTTTAGGGTATTTTACTGATAAAATAGTAAATGGTAAATGTCACAACTGACCACAC
Source organism: Clarias batrachus (assembly GCA_003987875.1). Taxonomy (NCBI): domain Eukaryota; kingdom Metazoa; phylum Chordata; class Actinopteri; order Siluriformes; family Clariidae; genus Clarias; species Clarias batrachus. The sequence continues at coordinate 573,333 of QMIH01000141.1, forward strand.
TCTCCTCTAATACACTGTATGAACTAGTGATGGGTTGTCCTTGAACGATTTGTTCTTTTTGAATGAGTTTTTAACGTGACTCAAAAGTACAAGTAGTCACGGAGAGTGATTCGTTCATTTTCTACTGGGTGCGTTTTAAATGTAGTTACCTTTGAGTCTTCTAGCCCGAGTTGTTATTTCTTTTGTCACGTGACTCCCATAGACGCTATGCAGCGCAGTACACAGGAAAAAGGATTAAACGGTTCTTCTCATTGAGTCTTCTATTCCCAGTTGGTTGTTCTTCTGTCACGTGACTCCCATAGGAGCTATGCCGTGCAAGGATTCAAAAGAACGAACGACTCAGACTAGAAGATAAGATGGTGAGCTGCTCATTCTGTTTATCACAATGTGCTCAGGTACATTGTAATATTTTCATTACTGGAACTATAGCCGAAATTTGTGGATGTAGACGTCTTGTGGGGTCTGTTTATTAAAAATGTAACATTTTATTTTATTTATGATCAAAAGAACGAAATGACAAAAAAAACACACACACATTCGTTCATTTGGATGAACGAGATTCAAAGAACCGAGTCACTAAAATGATTCAAACTTCCCATCAGTAGTTTTTTCCCTAACCCTAACCCTAACTGTCAGTGCTAAGCAGTCTTAAATTGAAACTAATTAAGTACGCGAATAAATGCTTTCACTTTAATCCGACCTAAACAAATATACTGTAAATTACTCAAGCAGCTCAACTCGTTGCACAACTTTGGTTAAAGCTAACCTCCGTGTGAGTGAGTGAATACGCGCGAGAAAACCGGAAGTGTGGGGCAGTCAGAGGAGCCATGGCTGAGATTATCCTACTCGCTGGAGTTTTCGCAGCCGTTTATTTTTTAATTCGTAACATTGTTGCAGGAAAGAGATGTAAGAGCAAAGTAGAGCTGCACGGAAAAACCGTCATCGTTACCGGTGAGTGTGTGATGTCTTGGCTTTCAAACGTTTTGTTTTTTGTTTTTTTGTAGCTGTCCTGATAATCTGTGATACCTGATACGGTGTGTCATCTACCGTGAATGAGAAGTGTAACTGTCAGTGTGCAGTGATATATCGGGTGTCCACGAAAACTCTATAGTAAAATCCATGTTTCTTGTAAGAGGCGTGGCTAACATTCATTAAGATGAAATTATTTGACAACGAGTAACAGATGGAATGTCACTGCATGAGAAAATTATTATCACCGTTTATTATTTGAACTTTATAAGATGTGTTGGTGCAGAGAAATCCTGAAACTGTGAGGACATTAGTCAGGAACTTGGGCTTTAAACATAAAGAACCCAAGCCTTTATGGGGCTCTCTGAGCCGCCAATACGACTGATTATTGTCGATGCTTGATTATTCGTACAGTTGGTTGTGCCCAACCTCCACAATATTTTTCAACAGGACGTGTCAGAAGAGTATATTTGATGGAACAGAATACTATTTTAACAACATAAAGTATTAAACACCACAACGAGTCACCTGTACACATAAAACAACAACTCCTAATCCGTAACCAGCTAATTGAGGCATAATGATATTGGAAAATAATAGCAAAGAGCCCAAAGTTAGGCTAATGTAAATAATGTTACACGGTTATCATTAACAAGTTTATGAAACAGAAGCTTTATGAAGCTTTCGTAGTAATTTGTTATACTGAAATTATTAAAATGGCAAGTCTGTTTAGGGATGTTTTTTCAAACATGAACTTTCCTAAAACAAGAGGCTGTTAATTAGCTAGCCAGCTAACGTTAGCTCGCAGTATAGCTTAGCTTACATGAATTTTTTCATTAACATATCTTTTATCTTGCTGTTTTTATTCATCCTTGCCTTTCTTATTTTTCTTTTCTTGTCACAAATAAGGATATGTCCTTATTTGTGACATTTTATGATGGTTTTCATGGTCACAGTCTGAATGTGCTTCCATTCTGTTAAGCGTTTTTTGTTGGTTTAATATTGAATTGTTGTTGTTTATCATCTAATATTGCATTTTTGTATAATTACCATTGTACGAAAATAAAAATACAAAAGAAAAAAAATCGCTGTCACACTTGGGGGCCCTGGTGGCCCAAAGCAGCCCTTAGTGCGCTTACACCTTGGGTCAGCTCTGAAAGATCAAGAATAGAAACAAGAAGTGAACTTTATTGAACTATATCTGTTTATTGAATTTTTATTGAATGATTTAATGAACTGTACACGTTTTTTTTTATACAATAAACTATATTGCTTCTAGAGTAGAGGTTTGAATATTTCTACTACTGCTATTATCTCCTTGGAGTTTCTTTATCTCGTATATAAAATATTTTGCCAAAAGTATTCGCTCGGCTGCTTTCACAAGCAAATGAACCTGAGTAACATTCACTTTATAATCTGTAGGGTTTAATATGATGTCACCTCACCCTTTGCAGCAAAAATGTGAATGCTTCCTCATTTGGGTGATAAACGATAGCAAGGATTGATTTGGGTGATAACCGATAGCAGTCATAATGAGTGTTAAGAGGTTAGACGTTCAAACATCCAATAAATAAACATCCAGTGAGGGGCAGGTTTGCAGCAGATAATGCCATATTAAATTGATAAGTCAGACGAGTATGGTGAGACTGGTTAAAGCTGACAGAAAGCTTACGGGAACTCAGATAACCAGTCTGTACACCTGGAACCTTGAGCTGGGTGTGATATGACAACAAACCACATTTGGGTTAATACAGCTAAGGCTGTAGTGGGCACAGGATCACTGAAGCGTAATGGCAGAAGACTGAAAAAAAATTAATAACACTCATATTTAAGTATGATTTTCTCACCTTGTGTTTTCCAAAGCAAATTAATCTCAAACCGGTTTGACCAACATGTTCTTCAGTGGCCTTTTTGGATCTGAATCTAAGTAACCAACAATCATGTAAACATACAAAAGAACCTCAGTGGAATGCTTCCAGGATAATGATTCCAGAAATCTGTGCAATATGCACCGATTGCTTTGTTTTATGTATGTTTGTCTATATTTGTCCACTTTCTTTTATTTTTACTTATTTTATTATTTGTGTGCCATTCTAGTGAACATGTATCTTTACCTTTTAAAATCACTTTCTTGTTTTGCTCACTTAACGTAGCATGTAACCTTCATCTATTTATACCATCATCACCTGGTTTGTTGGGTCTGCAGGCAGTAACACAGGGATCGGAAGAGAAACAGCTGTAGATTTGGCCCGGAGAGGAGCTCGTGTTATTCTTGCCTGCCGCAGCGTAGTACGTGGTGAAGCAGCTCTTGCTATCGTCAAAAGAGTGAGAAACATTTACATTCACTTTTGTGTATGACTAAAAGCACTGTGGTGTAATACTAATATTTAAAACACTGTTGCATTAGGGAGAATATGTTAGTGTTTTGAGCCCTTTCTTTTTTCTTTTTTATTTCATGAAATTATTATTTTCAGGAGAGCCAAAGCAGTAACGTGGTGTTCATGCAGTTGGATCTGGCCAGTCTGAAGTCTGTTCGCTCTTTTGCTGAAACCTTCCTTAAAACAGAGAAAAGACTGGACATTCTTATCAACAATGCAGGTTTGGCTGACTTCTGTTCCATGTGATTCAGTAGCATGGTGATAACGTGATGGTTGTGGGGTTTAAACCTGGCACCTTCTGAAGTGTAGTCCAATGCCTTAACCACTGAGCTACTTCTGGTCCCCCCTAATTAAATGTGTTTACTTGTAGGGATTTACATGCAGGGCACTACAGAAGATGGTCTTGGGTTGATGTTCGGAGTCAATCATATCGGCCACTTCCTCCTGACCAATCTCTTACTGGACAGACTTAAGGAATGTGCACCAAGCAGAGTTGTTACTGTATCCTCAATGTGCCATGATTATGGAAACCTTGACTTTAACCTCCTCAGCGCTCACAAGGAATTTGGAAAAGGCAACTCTATCAGGGATGTCGGCAAGATATATTGCCACAGTAAGCTTTGCAACGTGCTGTTCACACATGAGCTTGCAAAGAGGCTTCAAGGAACTGGAGTCACTTGCTACAGCCTCCATCCAGGTCAGCATCAGAGGAGTGTCTGTATTAATATCACCCATCATTTTATTTATCGATTATTCTCCATAGTTTCCCTAAAGACCAGATTTGCATGCGTCTTTCCTTATGTTTTGCAGGTGCGGTCAATTCCGAGTTGACTCGCAGTGCTCAGCCACTGTTCAAGAAGGTGTTGAAAGTCATAGGAGCCCTGTTTTTTAAAGATGTGGAGTCCGGTGCCCAGACTACTCTATACTGCGCACTGCAGGAGGGCATTGAAGGCCTGAGTGGTCAGTATTTCTCCAACTGTGGACTGAAGAAAGTTCGTCCAATGGCTCGGGATGACGCAGTGGCAAAGAAGCTCTGGGAAGTGAGTGAGAAGTTTTGCGGCCTGGCCTGAGATATACTCTGGTCAAATAATCTGAATCAGAGTTTCGGAAATTCGCTGTGGAGATCTACGTTCGAGAGGCGAATCAATGCTGTTCATTGTGTGTATGGTAATAAAAATACATAAACACATTTGACAAGGTTATTAAAAAAAAAGGATTCCAAATGCAATCGTGGTTCATGCTTCATGCTGTCTCTCCTTATAATTTACCCACATGACAGTGAGCATCTGTCAAATGAAATTCTTATGCTCATGAGGCTCCATGAAGGCAGTCCCATGACAGAGGTTGTTTTTGACAGGTGTGACTCTTTTATTATTTTAAAGTTAGGCTTAATTTCAAATCCGTTGTGCACATGAGAGGGTGGGGGCATACAAGTAGTACATTTTACACGTAGATCAGAGCACACATTCTGAGTCTGCTTATTAATGGTTGTAAAAAAATATCAGCTATTGCCTAAAGCATGGAAAATGTACATATTCTATAAACACAATTCTTCTCAGGGCACACACACACACACACACACACACACACACACACTAAAGGCAGTTGGGAAGGCCAATTGGCGTCATTTTCATGTCTTTAGACTATGGGAAGAACCCAGAGTACACAGAGGAAATCCACCAAGCACGGGAAGAATATGCAAACTCTACACACACAGATCCAAGGCGGGAATCAAACCTTTGATCCCGGAGGTGTGAGGCCACGGTGCTGCCAAAACTGAATCACTTGCGATGAATTATGTAAATATTGCTTTAGAAGCTAAATCAACTGCCTGCAATAAAAAATTATAAACATGTTTATTTAGCTTTGACTTTGGAAAATTAGTGCCTTATGTGCATTGAAATTACACGCATTCAATTCAGCTTCATGTAACTAATACATTATGATTTAAAATGTGGCCTCCAGGATCAAGGGTTCGATTCCCGCGTCAAGTCTTTGTGCGTGAAGTTTCCCTGTGCTTGGTGGGTTTCCTCTCATAGTTCAAAGACGTGCATTAGACTAATTGGTGTTCCCAATTTTCCCGTAGTGTGTGTGTTTGCCCTGTAATGGATTAGCACCCTGTCCGGGGTGTACCCTGCCTTGTCCCCAAAGCCCTCGGCGATAGGCTACAAGGCCCCGTGACCCTGTACAGGATAAGTGGTATGGAAGATGAATGAAAGAATGAATAAATGTTAGCTATAATTTTATTATTTTAACTGTACACAGTTAAATGTGTATGTGAGAGATAAGTCAAGTTTCATCATTTCAAATGTTCTCCATACTCCAGAATTAACAATGTACATGTACAATTAAACCTTGGTTGTAGTTAGACATTATTACCGTACATATTTTACTTATAGTTTCCACAAGGACAACTATGTACCCACCCATTGCTACTCATGTTCTCATGAACCAAATTCAATTAAACAGGAACGTGCCTCATTTCCATCATCCCTGGATGAAGGTTATTTTCTTGGTGAATATTTGAAAGCAAATCAGGGTAGAAGATATTGTTTCTATGAAAAAACAAAGGCCATGAATTTCGTTTATGAAATTGAAAATTTGAATTTTGTATTCTTTTCTGCATGTGTGGTGTTTTGCCTTATTTCAGATACAGGTCTTTCATCTGGGACAAGGGTAAGATTTTCACCATCCAGAAGTTATTTCCTTTAAAATACATGCCTATAATGTTTTATTTACCTTTATTTTGTATATTAGAGACCTGGCACCTTTAAAGACCTCTAGGTGTTTTTACCATCTGCCACATAGACCAAACTACGGCTCGGGGGCCACATGCTAAACACATGTTAAACGTTTTGATTCGGCCCGCCAAACTTGAAAAAATGTAATAAATTAATCTTGTTAATGTTTTATTTCCCCTGTAATTCTGATGTTTCCTCTCTAGATGGCGCACTCTAGATATATTGGCTTTGTTGAGGTGAAGCGTAGGCCTATTACTCCACATTTGTACTTTACCCTTTGACCAAAGCATGCCATCTATCTGATCCTGTTCTGGCCCCTTTGTCAAATGTTAGAACTCAATGTGGCCCACGAATCAAAAAGTTTGCCCACCCCTGACGTAGACAATGGGAAATAAAAATTTTAATGAGAATGTATTTTATTTAAACTCATTTACAGTTAAGAAACGCAACTGGTGTCCCACGTTTCAGGATTTAGCTGAAATGTTTCAAGATTTTTCTTCCTTATGTACCAAGTCAATTAACGATAGCCAAGTAAATGCAGTGGTAATAGCACTTTATTTTGAGGGTAAATGATTTATTTGTGAATCAATAACATATCTTTATAGCTGAGCAATCTTCTGATGCAGGACAGCCCTCATGTCTGTACACTGCACATTGTCTGTAATGGTGGTAAAGAAGTGGCGTGTATTGGCCATTTGTAGGGAAGTGCTGCTCTTGGGGTATGCGGACATTACGGCTTCATAGTGGGACAGAATGTCCAGTGCACACAGAAACAAAGGCTCCGGTTGTCCGGGCATCATCACCTGCATGTGGAGAACATGGCAGAAAAGCTGAGTCAGCACAAACAGAACTTCCTGACCAAGATTTCCACTACTAGTGCTTTTAGGGGAGGTTGTGGTAGTGGCTTGGAGTGGCACTTTGCTCTTTACAGAGTCTATGATGCCTCTCATGGCAATAGCACAGAGCCGGCCTACATGGGCCCAGCCTTGAGGAGGCAGCCATCCTGCACAGCTGGAACCGCAGAGCAGCTGGAACATGCGCAACAGGAACACAGACAACTGCAATTCACGAGCAAAAGAACGAAGGTCCAGTAATGGGAGGAACTCCACGTATTCCAGAGAATATGGCACATGAAGCTTATCTGACTGGAGGAGCTCATGCAACACTTTCAGTAGTCGCTGCCATTCATGCACTGTACACCAGGGGAGAACCTGTGACACTGCTACCAACAAGCCTTTACTAAACATGTTCATTTCCTCTGGGCTGAGCAAGTTCAGAGACAAGGAGTCCAGCATTATTTCCTGAATGTGATCTGAGAGACAACAACATTCAACCCAGGCCAGCAGGCCAGTTCCTTGACCATAGTGAGGCAACACCAATCCAGACCACTCCTGCTCAGAAAGCTCAGCCACAGCCATGAGAGAGGTTGGAACCTCATATTTGAAATGCTCTCCCCACACTTCTTTGAGATGAATGCGTACAGTCCAGTCAAGTTCTTCCATTTTTGCATAAAGCCAAGAAATTGCTCTAGAGTAAGTATTCGGAGCTAGAGCCACTTCCCTTCCCACTGCCTTGCCAATTATGGCCAGAGTAGAAACTAAAAGTTCTTTGGATTCAAGAGATAAATTAGTATCACGCTCTGATTCTTGCTCCCAGCATTTACTGCAATTATTCAAAAGCTGAGCAAGACAGTATAGGAGAGCAAACGGAGAGCAATTCATGATCCAATGTGTATCATCGTCTGTGAGTATACGGGCCAAAGCAGACTGCAAAAGTCGTAGGCACACTTCAAGTCTACAGGGTTGTGGGCATGAATAGGAGAGAAAAGGCAAGACAAAAGCATGCACAATGTCTTCTGGTAGGAGGAAGCTTAGCTCTGCTTCGCTTTGGTCAGTCATTTTGGACTCCATTAATGCTGTCAGGAAATAAAGAAACTGGTCTTCCTCTTGAGGTGAAGTGAGTTTATTCCACATGGTTTCTTGCAGACTTCTGCATAACAGGTTTGACTCTTTGCTTCTTGTCCCACTTGGGTCCCTTGATGTGCTCATAAGTCCAGGGAGCTGCCGGAGTATCTGAGAGAGAAGAGTATGTGCGCCGAGGTTTACCACAGCCATGTGGCAGCACCGGCGCACCGTGGCCTCAGGGTTCTGGAAGGCCACGCGAGCCACAGCATCAATGGCTGAGCTCAAGCTGCTTTTCGCTTCACCTTGAATGATGCAATTAAAAGCCAGGTTGAGCTCCTGTTCAAAGCCTACTGTTACAGAGCTGGGAAGGCAGCCATGCAAACCTTTCTTTGATAAGGTAAGAATTTCTGAAAGAATTGCATTCTTGTCTGGTAAAGGTAGCTGGGAAAATATTTCCACAACAATATCCTTAAGCGTTTTGCAGTGTTTTATATCGGCATCGCTTTGACATTTGGAGATGAGAGAAGAGACTAAGGCCATGACAAGGTCTTTTTTCACAAATGCGCCTTTGTTTCTTTCAAGGCAGCTTAGCCACTCTGTATCGCTCAAAGTCTGGCTCAGTCTGGAAGCGAAAAGTTTAGGAAGGTCCTCAAAACCCTTTAGATTGCCGTCAATGATCGTTATGGCGACTGTTGCCATTTCATTTGATGGACTTTCAGGCACATTAAAACACCAGGATGAGAGCAAATCTTCCAAAGTTCCTTTCAAACTATGTGCTGTCTGTTCATTTCCACCCAGATTCCCAGACTGGAGCTCCAAAGACTTAACAACTCTGCCCAGACTATCCTTGAGACGGATTGCTAAAGGACTTGGGTCATTAGCGGGCATGTTCAATAACTGTCTGGTTTTCCATACATGTATTACTTCCAGTACTGTATCCATAGCTTGGATGAGTGTGATACCACATGGCTTGCTCTGCGCAGGAGTGTTTGTAGCAGCAAGATCTCGTTGAGATTCGCTTATGGCCCGAAGGAGATCGACACCTTCCAAAGCATTATTTCTCTTTTGCAGACTCACCGAGCAAGCGATTTTTTGGAGTTTGATTTCAGCTGGAAGATCTGTTGCGTGGTCCAACAGATAGAACGTGTACAGCATATCTAGGCAGTTGGAAAGAGCAAAATAACACATCTCAGATGACGTTATAGTATCTTTGATGTCCTTCAGTGCTTGGAATAGGATGGACATGATGCATGTGGTGAACATGTCCAAATCTGGGTCTGGTTTAAATCGTTTCGAAGCTTGTGATGAGCAGTCAGGGGAATTATCTGGGATACGGACACATTGGGCAGTAAAGATTTGGTCTAGGTTGTCTTCAGTTTCTTTCTTTCCTTTCAAGAGTTCCCACCACACCTCCAGCAAGAATTTCACATCATCATCTGTGCTATCTCTCGTGACATGTTTCACCAATCTCTCCAGCTCTGTGCGCTGTTGGACTGATTCAAAGCACTCGAGCAACTCAACATAGATACTGAAGAAGCCCATGGATTTGATCAGTTCAAACATTACTGTATGATTAATATCAGGGAGGCTATTCTGTAAAGCAAATAATGGATTTTCCCTCCATCTGCTATCAAGATCCTCCCTGTTTTCATTCTCCAGAATTTTGCTCCATAGAATACACAGAATTCTTTTTTTCCAGAGGAGACTTTCATGGTTGGTTACACACATCTGTCCACATACTTCAGCGACGGCCTGGATGACAGGGCGTCCGATGTGCTTCCAGTCCTCTTTTCTCAAAGTGGACAGAGACTCTGGCTGGCAAAGCTGATTCGCCAGCAAAAATCCACCCTGCAAGACGGCAGTCTTCTCACAGTTCAGCCAGGATTCTGAAAGCAAAGCAAACAACATTGTAAGGCAGCCGTTTAAATGGTTTCTACCGTTACAAATTTGAACTGTTTCTATATCAATGTCACCTCATGTTTCGCAATTGCAAGGCAAGCCAAATTAATTATCAGTTTGTCGTCTTAATATATTGTGGAATAATTCTTTCAGGTACTTTAGTGACAAGTCTGATAATAGATTTTAAAAATCTATTTTTTCAGTATCAGGTTATTAATTTAAATTATTCAGTCCAATTAGAAATAGGTGAAACACATAAAATATGCAGGACGTGATTGATTTGAAACACCATCATTATGTGCATACACATTTCTTTTGAAAAGTGGTTTAACTGTACTGCTTGTGATGTTACAGTCTATTTGCTACAGAAAATTTGACCACCAGAGGTCAGTACAACGAGCTGAGCTCACTTATATGAAGCTTCATGAAGAACCTTTTGGTAAAACTATTGGCTGGGAAGCCTCAACGTCGAAATGAGGCATCATTTCACCATCACTAATGGCAATTCGGTGCATGTATGGTCTTAGTCACATGCACACATGGACCTGTTATGCAACCAGTTTATATAAATGAATTAAAAAAATAAAAAAGGGTTTTTCTCGGTACATTGGTCAGAACTCGCTCTTTCAGTGATATCTTTACTTTTCATACACTGGAGGACCCAAAACCAGTCTCAGAAAAATTTCTGTCTGTTCAGACAGATTTTGCCACAGCATTACGCAAAACTGTCTGGAAAGAAATTAATGAAACTTTTGCAGTACTTGGATATCTGCCTGAAATTTAATCTGCACCAGAAGTTAAATCAAAATGTTCAGTAAAAGCGATGTTATGAATAGTTATGTGCCAGATTTAATAATCTGCTTGGGATTAGTTCATATTTTCTCAGCTGAAATAACAGCGCTGAAGTGATGCAAGTGAATTTTAACGCGCTGGATTCATTTAAAAAACAAAATGTAATCTTTATCCGATCTACTTTTTCATTATCTGATTTCTCATCTGTGATTCACTCTCCGATTCCCGGACAGGGAGTGTATTTGACTGATTACGAAAGAATTATATAAAAGGTGGTGTTAAACATAAACTTTTCTATATTCTCTCTTTCCCATTGATTGTATTACAGTGAAATGACAGCAGATTAAAAATCTTGTCGTGGGCTAGATACATTTCTTACAATTTTGTGAAATGACTATTTTAAAAAAAATTAAAGGTTCATCTTCATCTGTGCGTGGGCTTCAACCTGAAGCAACAACAACAATAATAATAATAATAATAATAATAATAACAATAATATCACTGGTTACATTAAAGTAATTTAAAAATCAGCTTATTTTTAGCTTTAACCTTTTAACTATTTCTACAAACTCTTAAACTCAGCAAAAATCATTATTAGACTAAAATACGACTAACTGTGTACCTCAAATACACCTAACAAAAACGGCTATGCTGCAATAAATAACATGTAGCTTTTAATGAAATACTGTACATCAAGCGTTGAATGAAAACGGAATGAGAACGCGCATGCGCTGTTAATATAAACGAACACTGTATTACCTTGCTGCATCATTGCTTAGCTTTGAACTTGATAAAATAATCAGAACTAAAGGTCCATGTGTTTATTCGCTGTAGATTATCCTGACTGCGGAAACCGATACATATACCATTCACCGCTACAGCGCTGTCATGCGGACCAGAGCGTTCAAAAGCACCGACTTTTCTACATACTTCCGCATCAACGAGTGCGAGAGAAGGAAGGAACCTACAGGCCCAAATTCACAGGGCTGTGTGTTCGCAGCGCCCCCGTGCGGTCGCTGAGATTCTGGTGAAGAAGGAGGGGGAGAAGTGTACTGCGCATGACTCATGTGTAAGGGCAGATGATACTTGCAGCTACTCTGAAATGAAAGTAAAAGCGGTGTGTTTGCATGGCGGTTTGTTGGCGCTCAGACTGCAGAGTTTCTCTTAAACTAGGTTTATCATGATTACTGCTTTTGTTGGACTATTCCTGGCTTTATTGTTTTCAGGTGAGCTGCTTTAACACCTGTTATTTGACATTTCTTTCAATATTTTATATGAAACACTGCACCATACCTAACCAGGAAATACTAATCCCAATCCTTCCTTCTGTAAGCCATTAGACAGCTGAGTTCTGTTCTTGTTTTTTTATTTATTATGATTTAAAACAATCTGAATGCTATGGAAATATTAAATAAAATAATTTAAATGCAACGTTAATTTCACTGAAAACTTCTTACAGAACAGCTTGTTGAGATCTCATTTACTCAGGACAATAACACCGCATTATTTATTTAATGGCGTAAAAGTTTGGAGAAATATCTTTGTAATCGTCTATTAAATAATGATAGAATTTTTTTTTTCATAGAAAGTGGTGGCACGGTGGTATTATGGTTAGCACTGTCGCCTTGCATCTCAAGGGTCTGGGTTCGATTCCCGCCTCAGGGTCTGTGTGCATGGAGTTTGCATGTTCTCCCTGTGCTCGGTGGTTTTCTTCCGGGTATTCCCGGTGTGGGTTTCGTCCCACAGTCCAAAGACATGCAGATGATGCTAATTGGCATTCCCAAATTGCCCGTATTGTGTGAATGAGCATATGAGTGTGTGTATGTGTGCCCATCCAGGGTTTACCTGCCTCGTGTACTAAGTCTCCTGGAATTGACTCTAGGCCACCCACGACCCTGAATACAGAATAGAGCGGTATAGACGATGAGATGAGACGATGAGTATTTGTCAAGTTGGCATGGTGATGTATTGGTTAGCACTGTCACCTCGCACCAGCAGGGTCCGTGTTTGAGTCCCACCTTGGGTTAAGTTGGGTTGGGATGGGATTGGTGGGTTTCCACCGGGTACTCTGGTTTCCTCATGCTTTTAAAGCCCACATTGATTTGTGTTGCAACGTTTAAGATGCTATACTGTTGTGATCTTTCTTTTTAAATAAACACATTACTGCCAAGTTTGAATATTTCTACTTTCTACTCAGTGTCATAAGCATTGTTGTCTTGCTATTAGACTTTACATGATCCTGTTTTGCATTGCTTTTACTTTTACTTTTTACACTAAACTCAAGTGACCTTCTGTTGATCTGCTGCTCGAACCTACAGTGACATTATGTTTTTGAGCAGGTGTATGTAGAACTCAGTCGGTTCACGATGTCCAGTGGCTGCCATGTCAATTTCAGGATGATACGGTCCGAATAAATGAGGAGGGGCATAAAGAGGTCAAGTTTCACCCTCGAAGTGCAGGACTGCAATTTGGGAATGCAGGAGACAGTCCTTTAAACTCCAATGCTATCACCTTCCTCGTCACAAGTGAGTTAATGATCAGCAGACTGCATTTAGAACCATCTCAGTGAGACAAAGATACAGGAACATCCTGTATGTTATGTTACGTCTGAAAGATATGTATTCATATCCATTTTCCGTAGCATCAAAGGTGGATCTGAGGCGTTATTTGGATGGTCGCGAGGACTCACTGGAATGTGAGATCCAGAGATATGACACTAAAAGCATTGTAATGCGCTGGCCTGGTATGGGGGCACATGAGCATGATGTCTGGTTCACATGTATCATCAGACATAGTGAGGGTCTGTTTCGCCACACGACCTTCCTCAGACACAAACCTGCAAAGGAAGGCTACCAGGGGAGGATTGAAATTGGCGACAGGGAGCTTCTGACCACCTCAGGTAATCAAGCGCACTGTCAATCTAAACCAGGGGTCTCAAACTCAGTTCCTGGAGGGCCGCAGCCCTACAGAGTTTTGTTCCAACCCTGCTCCAACATACATACCATGTAGTTTTCAAATAAGCCTTAATGACTTGATTAGTTGGATCAGGTGTTTTTAATTATGGTTGGAACAAAACTCTGTAGGGCTGCGGCCCTCCAGGAACTGAGTTTGAGACCCCTGATCTAAACCCTGGGTTCTTAATATAGTGTTCTCCTGTTATCATCAGACCTTCCTGATGTTCTCTGTTTCAACAGCTACGATGGTTGTCTTGACGCGCAATCCTCTAATTCAGGTGGGTCTCATGAAGGAGCAAACCCTGCACTGTCAGTTCGCTGTGGACCACAAGCAGCCGAGTGTGACAGTGGAGTGGGTGTTCCAGCGGCATGGCGAGCGCACTAAACTCTTCAGCTACTCGAGTCGCACAGGCAAGAGTGAAGGCGGTGGAGTGTCAGTGAAATCCCTTGCAGCCGGAGATGCCTCTCTGAAACTACCGCTCACTAAGCTGACAAGCGAGGGCACATACACGTGCTCTGTTTTCATCTCGTCACTTAACTCCAGCAGTGACGTTGTCCTCCACATTCAGGGTGGGACAATCAAGCATGTCTCTTTTTAAAGTGTCTTAATAACTTGAACCAAGTGTTTAATCATGTTTGCTACTTATGTCCCAATAGAACAACCACGTGTAACCTTGAACGTAGGCCCAACCTTGTCTTTAACCTTGGGTCAGGACCAGAAAGTGGTGTGTGACACTCAGGGCTACTACCCACTGGATGTGACCATCGAGTGGCTGAGAGAGCCACTTGGTTCGGGCTTGCTGCCTGAGGTTATGAAGGAAATCCTGTACTCCAGCCACCGCCACCATCAGGATGGCACATACTCGCTCTCAGCGTTCTTTCTGCTCCAGCCTGGTCTAGAAGATTCCAAGTACAAGTACACGTGCCGGGTGCAACATCAGTCTCTGCGCACACCAATCCGCAAGAGCTTCACGCTCATCGTCACAGGTGGAAATACACCCACCAAATCATTTATTTGAGTATTACGCAAACCATGTATTCTTGGAAATCCCCTTAAGTCACATATTTCTGCCACTAGATGGCGTGAGATCTTTAAAAGTCACATTTGGCTCGATATTTATATTTCTTCCAAAACTTCTCCTTTTTCTCACTGTTTAGAGCAAGACTCTACATTGTGGTACATCTTAGTGTTTGGATTCATAATCATCATGCTGGGAATTCTGAAATGGCTACTGCCACAGTTTATGGCTGGTAAGTTTTTTTGTGTGTGTAGGTATGTGAATTTATGTAATTTTTTAATTATTTTATTAAAATTATGTTTATATTAATATGTAGAAGGATAGCTTTAAAGTCAATGATATATGATTATCTAATTTTGGTATAATAGTACAAATAATAACCCATCATTAGCAAAAATATTATGGCTATATATCATATTTAAAGGAATATAACGATAATTTTAACAAGGAAAAACCTACATAAATAAATAAATCGGGCGCAAATGCAAATTATTATTATAATACAGACTTGTGCTTAATGTTAAAAATGTAGTGCAAAGAGTGCATTCAGTATCCGAATAAAAAGCCACAGGTGCACTGGAATGAGGAAAAACTGAAGCCAGGAAATACAAGGAAAATTGGCTCATCTGACTGTTAAAGGAGCAAAGATTCCAAAATCAGGTATTCATCTGGACATGTGGGAAGAAATGTAAAAAAAAAAACCTTTATTTTTATTTGAAAAAAAAAATCAACTGATAGACCAGCAAACTTTTTTTTCTAATAAAAGCAGAAAATGGTCAAATAACTGTCAAAAAAAACAAAACATTGTAAGTGATCTAATGGCCACTAGAGGGCACTGTCATGCATGTGGGTATACAGTACTGTACTTGTAAGATCCTCATATAAGGACTGTCGGCTATTGCCATCTGCTTCTGTTTGTAGTCAGTGATAACATTCAGTAGTCATCAGACGCTAATAAACAGACACAGTAAATAGAATTCACTGAATCACTTAACTCACATGGCTACATGAACCTATATTATTGTGAGGACGCAAAATCCATGAGTCGACAGCCACATCGACAGGTCTTGGAATATTACCTAAATACGTCAGATATGCAAGATGCTATTTTTTTTTCCTAAAGCAAAACTAAATGGGCACAAAATCCTTATTAGCCGGTTAAGACCAACGCAGCGTGAATAATTTGAGTATGAAAAGTTAAGGTCGACCCTCACTCACCCACCTACAGTATAGCAGAAGTGCTCAATAACCTCAGGCACTACTCTGCAGAGTGTAAAAAGACTAAAACCACAAAAATAATAACAAAGAGAGTAATAAAGAGCCCAGCCCGGGGTTACCTTACAGCCCCATGCACACGGGGTGACAGTGAGCCACTATTCAGTGTGGATGATAAGAGGATATATATAAGTAAGTAAAGTAAGTAAATATACCTACCCATAATATACATAAATACATAAAATAATGCATAAAATCTAAAATGGATTCCATAAAGTGTCAGTCTACAAGAAAAAGAATCACAGAGGCCTGGATAGCGCCTTGAGCAGGTTAATCCAATAGATCTCTTACTGTTTAAGGTGCTGAAGTTTGTCTCCACTCCTCGGCTTAATGTTTTAATATTGTGTGAAGTAAATCAGTACTAATAGGGATCGGTTAAAGCGGGTTGTGAATATAAAAATATGATGGATTTGTCACCCCCTATTATAGAGTATTTTTTAACTTTTGAATACAGTTGTATCCTATGAATGTCTCTGATTCCAAAGGTTTTATAAATAAGAAATTAAGAGATTTTACTGTTTGATTAAAATCAGATATTAAATGAGAAGTGTTTATGTTAGTGTAATCGTAGTAATTGATAAACCATTTTTTTTAAATTAATTATATATTTTTGTCTATCACAGCAAGAAGACAAGCAGCAAGCAAGGTGAGGGAAACATTCTCAAATCTTGAAACTTGTATGAACATATTTTTTATATCTTTGGGGGACAGCTCCTTTTCCCCCCATATTTTTCCCTTTAACACAGTGTACTTTTCCTTATGGAAGCGTTTCCTTCAGGTTACGCTGATTAAGGTATTTATTTATTTTTTTTTGTATTTATTTTGCGGTATTAATAATCTGCTTGAATAATTCCAGTTAGATCATTGTGAGAACCAAATCGATAATGCAAGGAATACTGTTTGTAAGGGTGATCATTTGTATGAGACTACAGTCAGGGTTCCTACATTTGCCTAGTGATCAAAAATGACAGCCTTGTCCATATACACTTATTAGTTCATACTCACTGCCATGAAATTACAAATTATTTACTCATATCTCATAAACTGGCTATTTGGCGTAAATAAATATTTTTAAAAAATATTATGAAGACTTTCCTAGTTCAGCACACACATAGTAAAACAGCGTGTGTGTTTGTGTGAATGCATATGTTTGCCATGTGCCTGTTTACACTGTGGGTTTACACTGTGTGCAGAGGTTCTGAGGGCCCATGCCAGGGAATTATAGCACCGCTCCATGGAGACGGGCAACACCACAACCCTCTGTCTCCTCCCACCTCCCCTGCTGTACCTGCTGCATCACTGGAAAGAAAAAAAAAGCTTTTCCAGCTGAAGAGGTTGTTGTTGTGAGCGCCAGTGTCTGATCTCATGGTTTATGAGGGTACTTACGGAGCCATGTGTGAGGAATAACAAAGCTTTCTTAACCTAATTGCAAGACGGCTGCCAACATGATGTGGGTTGTTTTTATTAGTAGAAAAAAAATGCACATAGTGTCAAATCATCAAATACTAATAATTTGAAGAGATGTTGTGAATAATTTGTGCTTGTTTGTGATGGTCATGATTGGCAATACGGCAAAGTCTGTTTAATTTAAGATATTCAAATGATTCAGCTGTTGGAACGTCTGTTGTTTTCTCCAGGGTTCATTATTTGTAAAGAAGAATAAATAATAAAAATTTGTAAAAAGATACATTATTATCTGCACTGAGTTCATTTGACGTTGAGCTTTGAACAAGCTTTGAGGCTCAACATCTTAAAATTACAGACTTAGATAGAACCTTATAAAATAAGAGTATTATAAATTGCATATTGCTGTATAAGTGACATTTTCAGCCAAAACATAGCACTTTTGCTGATTTATTTACTTATTTATTTATTTATTTATTTTTGTTATACATATTATACAGAAAATGTGTGTGCTACTGTGTGAAGCTACTTCTGAAGTTTATGCAACATGGACGTGACCAATCGTGCTTCTCTTAAAATTTCAAGTTGCTAACGTCAGCCGTTTTGGGGAGATGATTTTATATGCATCTCAAAAATGGCCATTTTTCAGGATTACACGGTCTCGCTTCAAACAATAATCATTTCAAATGCAAACTATTTTTATTTCTTAATGAGTAATTGCTGTAAGCGTCTAGAAGTATATGATCTGTTAGGACTGTTGCTTAAATTAAAGCATTCCATGCGAAATTTTGTTTTTTCTCCTTAAAAAAAAAACTGTAGTGTCCGTAACCATGTCAAATTTATGTCGCAATATCTTAACAATTTTGACTTTTACAAACAATGACACTCTTCAGGTTTATATCTTTTCATGTGAAATCCAAATTGTCCAAGTTTCTTCTGATCGACACTTAACATCACTGAAAGATTTGAATTCAAAAAAGTTACAGACACTACATAAAAAGGCATGAAATCGTATTAAGCATTTTTTCTCTTTAACAGAAAAATATAACTGTGTATGCATATTTACAACAAACGAAGCATGGATCTGGAGATAAGAAGCCTTAACTATTATGGAAAATTAAATGGCGTTATATGATCCTATCTGGAAATGTACTTTTCCATCTAGGTGAGACACTTTTTAGCACCGATACCATGTTTTGACCGTTTTCACATTGGTAAACTTCGGTGCTTTAAGGTCGGTAAGGTCGGCTATGGTGCATGGTGGGCTTATTAGTAAACGGTGCTGCTGTTTCTTCATTTTGGCTGAAACATGACTCCAGTTGCGAGCTTTGAGATATCATGGCATATGCTTGGCTAAATGAAATAGTCATGTTGCGAACCCCTGTACCCCCCCCCCCCCATCACCCGCAATGCCCTGTTAGCTACCGCACTATAAACACTTCGGTTAGGAATGACAGCTGTTGCTTTAGAACATTTCTCCACTCCGACACGTCTGCTACAATATCTCTTCACCGAGCTCTCAGATTTTTTACCGTCACTGAGTCAATGGTTTATGATGTGGTATTTTCTGTTAATACTGAATCATACTTCTTCTCCAGTTTAAACTGGAGTCTTATCAGTACATTCGACCATTTGTTGTTGACACTGAATAACAAGTTGAGTGCGGAATAGAAACGCACAGTGACCTGCAGCTGAACGGCTCAGGCAAAAAGGATCTCTGGAAACAAACATGCCTTGGGGGTGGGTGGGGGTGTCAGCACTCGGAACAGCGGTGGGTCAGCATTTGGCCACACACCGCAGCGCTGAAACGGCTAAAGTGGTAACGGCTCATCTGGGAACGTCTCGAGTACAGCTTAAGGATGGAAAAATGAAAACGTTTGCATTACATCAGTGAGACTCTCATCTTGCGTCCATCAGTTTCCATTTAGTCAATTGACATTTTAGACCTACTTCATAATGGACTGTTTTGTTTGGAGTTAAGATCCTGTTTGAATCGACCCCCCCGCCCCCTTGAGTGATGTTAGCGGGCCCCTGAAGCCGGCTGCACCGAAGCGTCTGTAGTCTCCGGTTCATCACTTTCTCAAGAGCATGTGACTTTGACTTAATTACAGATGGGGAGGAAAAACAAACAGGCCTGGCTCACACTGAGCGCAGGAGGGAGTCTGTAATAAAAGTCACCGTGTGGCCAGCGAGAGCTTGTTTTGTTTCCAAAGCCGGGCAGTCTAGGGCACTTTGCCAGCCCATGCACCTGTAAGCCCACTGACAGGGCTGTAAGTTCTGGGAAAATCACTAATGACTGAATTAGTGTTTTGTAATGGCCAGCTAAAGCTTTTCTTGGACCCAGCAGGAAATTTAGCATTGGATATGGACTGTGGAAATGAGCGTATGCTTAAGGTATTAGATCACATTTTATTATGGGGAGAGATCAGAGATGCTGGTTGGATCCGAACACTTGCGGTTGTGTGCGCACAATAATTATGCTTTCTTTGCCTTCACCAGATGATCTAATGCTCTGTTGAAAGACTTTTCACCATTTCTAGTTAGACAGACAGTAAAATAATCACCACTCTTTTTCATCCCATAAACATATGCAGTGGTTTAGACCTCATTGCTCCACAACCTCATCATGTGCATGTATCTGCGTTTGTGTGTGTGTATGTGACTGTCCGTCTGTGTTTACTCGTTGCAGTCATCCTGTCCCAATGTTGTTAACTGCTGGGGTCTAGAATGACATCCATCCCATCCCATCTCATGTTTGGGGATTGCCGTGAAAGCAGAGTCCATGTGCTCGCTCGCTCGCTCGCTCTTCAACTTACTCACCCATAATGTCCTAGACATGGGAAAGCCACTAGGCGTATTTCTTTGTGTAATCCATCCGTGCTTTTTCATACGATTCTCATAAACACACACATACAATCCACCCCCAATCCCCTCAGTGTCCTTTCGCTCTGTTATTGTGGTCAGTCATCGCAGAGATCAGCTGTTACCATGGGAAGGTTGTTTTTGGCCCGTGAAATAGCTCGTAGATACACAGTGTCTCTTCTGAGTATCTTTGAGGAACTCTGAGGACACACTTGTGGGATGGCTTGCACTACTAAATATGGAGGAAGGCAGCCAGACCTCTGGCCGGAGTTTTATTAATGTTCCACTTAAGAGGGGCACAGAGAAAAAGTGCCATTAGGACTAAACCCAGTAAGCTACTCTGGCAATAAAATGTATAAATAGGGGCAAGAAACCAGGAGGTTCTCATGGACCGTGTATTATAAATTAACACACTGAACATGAGGTTCAAATGGCGAAATAAGACTCTTATGACATTTACCGTATGATGGTAAGCAATATCAGTGCGTAAATTATATCTATAGCTAGTTTATTGCTCAAAAATAGAATGAAGGATCCATTATTTTTAAATGCATAAATTGATGCTATATTATTCTATTACACTGTATTTTCATACATTAAGTACAGTAGGAACGTTTTGACCCTTACAGCTGCTCAGTTTGGTTCTGAGCTCAGGTTACTGATCAGCTCCAGTATCACATCCAATATTCCTACCAGTAGTTCCACTTAATGCAAGGCTTCCTAAAATAGGCTTTGGATCTGCCATGACCCTGATCAAGATACTCACTCACTCACTCACTCACTCACTCACTCACTCACTCACTCACTCAGTTCTGTACTGCTTTATCCTGTATATGAGGTCGTGAAGTTTATCTGAGGAGTCTTAGGGCACAAGGTGGGGTAAAAACTAGACAAGGTGGCAATCCGTCACAGGGTATACACTCACACACTAAGGGCAATTTGGGAAAGCCAATTAGCCTAATACAGTATACAGAACATGCCTTTGGACTGTTGGAGGAAACCCACCAAGCATGGGAAGAACATGCAAACTCCGTGCACTCAGCTGCCCCTGACTAGGATAAACAGTGCTAAAAAACACTCACTCACTCATCTTCTGTCCCAGGAGGCCAATCCTGCCAATCCATCGCAGTGCACACACACATACACTCACTCATTCACACACTATGGCCAATTTGGGAACACCAATTAGCCTAATCTGCATATCTCTGGACTGTGGGAGTAAACCAGAGTACCCGGAGGAAACCCACCAAGCACCGGGAGACCATGTAAACTCGATGCATGCAGAGACGGGAACCGAGCCTGGCCGGGAATCGAACCTGCACCCTGGAGGTGCAAGGCGACAGTGCTAACCACTACACCACCTGGATAATCAGCGCTTAAAAAACAACGTATGAATAAACAGATCCTTCACAACACATGTATAAAGAGACAAATGAGTCATTAATTGGTTTCAGGCAATATTCAGTCCTTTAATTAGGAGTGTAAAAGTTCAGTTCGGATAAATAAACATATTGTACACTACGTACTCATTCTGTCATTTTTTTTTTTTTTTTTTTTACAAATTTAGCACAGATGCAAGACATAAAAGTAAAATATATTGAAAAATAAAAAACGTGCATGCATACTAATGCATAAAGAAAAAAAAGCAGCCGCAAATGAAAGAGCTCGATATGTTTACATTCGTGCGAACGCATCCCACCGCTTCTAGCTTCAGTCCTCAGACTCCGCATGATTAGCCCTCGAAGCCTGCCAAAAACAACGGTTCAGCTTTTTATTTTCTCTTAAACGTATCCAAATTCCAGATGCGGAGGGAAACGAAAGGTGAATTCGTCAAGTGAGATTCAGAGCAGGCTGACGCCAAGGCACCGGTCGATTGCTCATTCTGCCACATGGGTCCATATTACCGTGCAGTGTAATTGAAGTGCAGCAATCGTACACTCAGCTGTTATTGGCCTGGTTGAAGATTAGCTTGCAAAGTAGGAAAAGTTGAAATAAATCCCCCCCTTTATCGCAACTCTCATTCATCTTCCTCTGCAGATCCAATCCCTCCAGTGGAGATTTGAACAGGTCCTGAGACTCATAAAGGGGGATCGATGTTTGATCTCAGAGATTATGAATTGCAAAATGAATCATGCTTACCAGGAATCCTGCTACATTAGTAGTGTGTAGGGAGGTAATCTAATCCATATGATGCGTAAAAATAGTAAAGACATTAGCTATTTTTGAGAGAGAGAGAGAGAGAGAGAGAGAACCAGCTGAGGAGTCAAAGGTCAAGATCAGGCCCCCCTGTTGTACTCCCCAGGAAGGGTCACATGAAAAGATTCCCAGCTGGTAAAATAGTGGGCTGGGATGGAAAACAGTGCAGGCACGCTGTCTCTTTCGGTACACCCTCAGGCCTCACTGCTGGGAAGTGAAGTCATGCGCGGTACATTTTATCAGACCTCTCAGGGGCCGGCACATTTCTCTTCCTCTCACTCTCATTACGGTCTTTTAGCTTTTCCTCCCTTCTCTTACACTCGTAGTTTCCATTTCAGTCTCGTGTTGATGTTTGATTCTTTTTATTTCAAGCCACAGCGTTATCCTCTGTCTCCTGAAACGAAAAGCTTTCTGACGTGTGTTTTTGTTCAGACGCAACAATGACAATGTCCTCGAACAATGACGTCATAGAGTCCTTCACACTTCATTTTGCTCAGAAAAAAAAAAAAAAGGAATGGTGTAAATCAGTTTGCACAGGACTGAGGACGACGGGATGACAGTGTGGAGGCCCAGAGGCAAGGCCAGTTGCTCATTACTTCTGATCCTATGTCCATAAATCTTGCACTCTCTACTGGTTTATATACTCTTGGGATACATTCTTTTCACAGCGGTGTGCTGCGTCCATTGATCCTCCTGTTACGTGGCCTGGGGTCAGAGCAGCCGAGCCCTGGATCTCAGCCCTACTGCTAATCATTAAAGAAGGAGGGTAGGGTGTGGACACAGGGGTAATTGGCTAAGACACCATGTCTCCCTGCTGTGTCCGGAGCTGTTTTTTTTTTGTTTGTTTTTTTTGTCAAACCTAAGGAAGTTTCCCACTATGCTGACCAAGTTGTATATTTGATAAACTTAATCAAACATTAAAGAAATACTCTATATACCACAACACACAAAAAGGGGTGTGTGCATCAGTGCATGTATATTACCAAAGGCAAATATTTAGGCATGATTTAGAGAAGATGATTATAACAGATGACTAAGTGTTGCCATTGGAGCAGTCAAAAATTGTCGATCCAATTGTTTGTACAGTATAATCATTTTAATGAAAGATATAGTCGAACCTCGCTGAATACAGGATTAAGTGGTATAGAAGATGAGCGAGTGAGTGAGTGATAGTCGAACCTGTAAATCTGTATAAATGTTCGCTTTCAGATGGTTGCTAACATAGAAATGTAACAAAGAAAAAGCTTCATTTGATTAAACATCGAAGCTACACTACAGGTATAGGGGATAGAGATTAGGTTAAATAGGTTGGTTTATTCCTTTCAGTTACGACATCACGGGGCAAAAGGAAACCTTCTACCAGCGCTTTGTTCATAACTTTTCTTTACCCCACCAGAATGATAATGTCCAGCAGTCTCTCAGTCTGATTGTCTTTTCTCCTGCTCTTATCATTAACAGTGACAGACACCCACCAGGCCTTCCTGACCGCAACCCAGCCATCCAAATGCAGCGACAGAGCCAAAAGGGTGAAATGGAGGGATTGCCATGGGGTAATTTGGGGGATGGTAGTACAGAGTATGCACATGACATCTTGTTTGAGAGTGCAAAAGCAGGCGGTGAAGAAAATGTCTTACATTACATTTGCATTTAGGCATTTGGCAGACGCTCTTATCCAGAGCGACTTACCAAAAGTGCTTTAAAGTTTACAACACTGGGTTAACTAGGTCAATAACTAAGTGCCATTAGTCTAACACAACTGGGAAGATGTTTTTTTTTTTTTGGGGGGGTGTAAGTACTGGAGAAATAGGTACGTTTTGAGTCGTCGTTTAAAGATCGTCAAAGTCTCTGCTGTACGGACATCTAGAGGAAGTTCGTTCCACCACCTAGGTGCCAGAACAGAAAAGAGTTTGGATGAATGCCGCCCTCGATCCCTGAGAGATGGTGGGATGAGGCGAGCAGTGCTGTAGGATCAGAGGGAACGTGGCGCAGTGCGTGGTGTGATTAGAGCAGAGAGGTAAGTGGGTGCTGGGCCATTTTTAGCTTTGTAGGCAAGCATCAGTGTTTTGAATTTGATGCGGGCAGCTACAGGAAGCCAGTGCAGGGAGCGGAGGAGTGGGGTGGTGTGGGAGAACTTGGGAAGGTTGAAAACGAGACGTGCTGCTGCATTCTGGATCAGTTGCAGAGGACGAGTCGTGGACAGAGGCAGGCCAGCCAGGAGTGAGTTGCAGTAGTCCAGTCTTGAAATAACAAGGGACTGAACAAGCACCTGAGTAGCCTGTGAAGAGAGAAATGGGCGGATTCTTCTGATATTGTAAAGAAGAAATCTACAAGAGCGAGTAAGGTTAGCGATGTGTGGGGAAAATGACAGATGATTGTCCAAGGTTACCCCAAGATTGCGGGCAGTGGCTGAAGGAGTGATTTGATTGTTGTCCAGGGATATCACAAGATCTTGACCTGGGGATGAGTCACCAGGGATGAACAACAGTTCGGTTTTACTCAGATTGAGTTTCAGCTGATGAGCTGCCATCCAGGATGAGATAGAAGTCTTAGACTTCTACTAATGTGACATA
The DNA here is from genome assembly GCA_003987875.1 of Clarias batrachus. Taxonomy (NCBI): domain Eukaryota; kingdom Metazoa; phylum Chordata; class Actinopteri; order Siluriformes; family Clariidae; genus Clarias; species Clarias batrachus. The sequence goes on from QMIH01000141.1 coordinate 598,296, forward strand.
GCCATACAGTAAGTCCTCTACATATGAACATTGGAGTTACAAAGTAGGGAATGATTTCACGGAAGTTTGATCACATGTCTGGCCGACATTGTCACGTCCATGCGGCGTGCATCCTCTGCAAGCCCAGGATGTCCGATAGCAGACGTATATGGGAACTGCTGAGAAGCGCCAAGTAATAACGCTGTAGACAAAAGTGAAAATAATTTAAAGAATGGACGAGGTGAAAAGATGGCAGACATTGCTCATTCTTTTCTTTTTTGCTCATTCTTTTTGTAATATACACTGAGTATAGCCAATTGTGTTAGTATCCCGGTACATAGACAATGTTTGTTTGACTTACAAACAAATTGGACTTACAAACAAGCTCTTGTTTGCTTGTTAGCAATGTTAGCAATTTGTTAGCAAAATGTTAGCATTAGCATCAAGTTTAGCTGCTAGCCTTAGCTACAACATGAAACCAGATTAATAAAATTAACAAAATGCTGAAAATGTTAAATCCCTCTCTAACCTCTGAACGTGGTCTGTGGAACACGGTATTCTACAACTTACAGTACGTCGCACACTAGTTTTGTACTTTACAGCATTTGGGATTCAACCACAAAACAATTATTTAGCTGCGGCTATTCTAAAGTGGAGTAAGTGGAGACATAAATACAAATGTGCAAGATTTATAGGACTGGCCACCACCTCCACGGTTTATTCGTGTCGTCTTCTTGCAACAATTTAAAACTACCTTCACCTCTGCTTATAGCACTACTTCAAGTAACTAGTTTCCATATATCATTCACGTCTATACCACTTTTTCCTGTTTACAGGGTCACAGGGGGCCTGGAGCCTAGGCCATGAGGCAGGGTACATTATGGATGGGGTGCCAATCCATCACAGGGCACACACACACTCACACACACACACACACACACACACACTCACACGATTATTCTCACACTACGGGCAATTTGGGAACGCCAATTAGCCTAATCTGCATGTTTTTGGACTGTGAAAGAATATCAGAGCACCCTGAGAAAACCTACCAAGCACGGGAAGAACATGCAAACTCCATGCACACAGATCAAAGGCAGCAATCAAACCCGAACCCTGGAGGAGCAAGATTGAAGATTCCATTTATTAACATTGTACAAGCTAATAGCTATTGTAGTACTTGTAGATAACTTATGTCCTGCTGCTCAGTAAGGTGCAGTTCTGTACATGCAATGTTAATATGATACTTTATATATTGTGCAATAGTTATATTTATAAAAATATAAATTAGTAATGTTTCTATATTCAATTTATGTATATGGACAGCATAGAAATATATGGTAATACAAGAATAATAGGTGGCACGGTGGCTTAGTGGTTAGTACTGTCGTTAGTGGTCTAGTGGCTTAGTGGTCACCACTGGCGTCCACTGTCCTTAGCTGGACTACAGAGTTTCCTGGATGGATGGAGAAGATTAAGAGCAGTGGGTGAATTAAAAATAATAATAATAATAATTTTCCAACACTTATGGTAAGTATGCTAAATGAAGATGTATCCAGCCATTACAAAATGATAAACGTTTCTCATGCAACTACATTTTACTATACACACGGTTTCTTTGCTGACAATGCCAGAACACTTTGATAACAAATGAGGGCAAATCTGACATTGCTGATGTTTGTATTTTCTTTGTTCGTGCGTTGAAAAAGCAAATATACAGTTGTACTGGCAACGGGCATCCATCCGTGCATTGATCCGATTCCCGTTTAATGCTCTTTAAAAACAAACCCAACTCCTAACATTGTTGCCAATACTCAATGAAAAAACACATTCTTATGGGTCCCGTTCATACATGAATAAATGAATTATATTAACTAGGTCTAAACAAGCATATAGCTGTTTCAGGCATGATATCATACCTGGCGTGTAAGATGGGCAGATGGTGTTGTATCTTGGAGCACAGATACTGTAGAATACTCAGGTGGAAAGACACTAGAATGAAATCAGAGCGCATCTGGTGCTAAAATACATCTGGCTCAAATTACATGATGTCTTGTGTATATATATATATATATATATATATTACTTAGTGCCTTTTATAGAAGTTTCTTTTAATGTTGAAATGTTTTCAAAAGCATCATTGCATATGGCTTTTGTTTGGATGTTCCCAAGACTTTTGCACAGTACTGAAAATAAAACAGCTGTTAGGTTTTACTGAGCATGCTGGAGAATATGAGTTCTTTTAGTAACTTCGTTAAAAAAAAAAAAATCAGCTTTAGGATGAACAATAAGAAGTAAGAAGAAACAGACGACACGACAGAAAGGCTCATGAGTAACCTCAGTGACTGCTGACTGACATGGATGATGCATCAAAAGTGATAACTTTCTTCCCTGTTGTAAACATGTAATTAAAAGACAAAACTGGCAGAAACCTTGTTTGTCAGACTAAAACTAAAAGCTGCAGCCGATGAGCTCATATGAGCATTGCCAAAGTGAGCGCTCTCGCTCATCTACAGGTGTCAGAGTGATCCTGGCACTGATCCCGTCAGCAGGTGAGCACATGCACAACCGTCAGTGTGTGTGTGTGTGTGTGTGTGTGTGTGTGTGTGTGTGTGTGTGTGTGTGTGTGTGTGTGTGCTGGCAGGCTACAGTTTACAATTACTCACCACACGTATCACTAACACGTCTGCTACAGGTGTACTGAAAGATGTGTTGGTGTACACGTGAACTGGAAGAAAATAGTGTCGTCATTAGTCACTGTTATAAATTACTCAATGATTTACGGAATCTGAACACTCAAATTCAGATACTACATACACACACACACACACACACACACACACACACACACACACACACACACACACACACATATCGTTTGGTTCCCCTGCAGAAATCTCTGTTTCAACTCAAACCAGGCCTCATACTAGTGAAAAAAAATCTCACTTTCATGAAACAGCATGCAGCTCTCTTATGCAAAGCTTAGCCTGTTGGCTGCCATAGTGAGCTCAGTGAGCGAGTGGGTAATTTCACCTGCTTTGGAGAAAGTGAATCATGCTAATTTGGACTACTTTTATGAAGTAGTTAACTGACTGGGCGGCACGGTGGCTTAGCGGTTAGCGCTGTCGCCTTGCACCTCAGGGTCTTTGTGCATGGAGTTGCATGTTCTCCCCGTGCTTGGGGGGGTTTCCTCCGGGTACTCCGGTTTCCTCCCAGAGTCTAAATACAGGCAGATCAGGCTCATTGGTGTTCCCAAATTGTTTGTAGTGTGTGATGGATTGGCCGCCCTATCGCCCTATCATCCAGAAAACACGAGTTCGATTCCCGGGTGATGCTGTAACCTACCGCAGCCGGAGGTCTAGAGAGAGCTGATTGGCCGAGCTCTCTCAGTGGGGAGGGATGAGAGGTACTTAGTGCTCCCACATTAATCACGGCTCTACAGSCARTCAKGSGYRTCYGTGAGCTCACGCAAGCGGAAGGAGCGGATAGCGCTGTCCTCCAAGTGTGTAACTCCGCCCCCGACGGTGCGTGAGTTCGACGGTACGTGAGGTCGACAGTCGTCACGTGGGTCGGAGGAAACATGTGGTAGAAGTAGCCTTAATGTCGGAGCCCCCTAGTAACGCGGAGGAATTGGACACGACTAAATTAGGGAGAAAAATTGGAGGAAAAATCCACACGGAAAAAAAGAAATAAATAAATAGAAGATGAAGAAGTTACATGACTGCAAAATTCATTCTCAACTTAATTAGATGCATAACAGTTTTTTTTTTCACTGTATTATCAATATTATCAGTATTATGGTAATTGCTACCAAGTACGAAAGTTTTTCCCCCCCATCAAGTGTAGACAAGCGAAAAAACACATTTAGACAAACTGACAAATTCAAACCATACTGTAGGTCGCACTTTAGTCATTACTGAGGTTCGCCTGTTTATGTTAATAGTTTATTGAGTGTCCGTGTTTTTGCTAGAAGCTGGTCAATCTCATCCACCACAGGCTTACGGGAGAGGGTGATGTCATGCAGTTCAGTGCAGGAGGGATTTAGTCGGGTTTCGGAACGTGACAGGCGGATTGTGGGAACGACCGAAGGGATATGATAGAGAAGTCTTTTGGCTCAAGTTGAAACTATGACATCAGTGCACACACACACTGCTTCCTTGAAAACGTGTCATCAGCCACATATCAGTATTAGTCTAAACTACCAAATGAATGACGGTTCCTGCTTCTCAGGAAAAGGATTTAGCTTCTGTTCTGAAACCCTGTGACAGAGGCAGATGCGTGCTCGGTTTTCCTTGTGTGTTGATAGGATGGTCTCCTCCCCTTCCTTTTTGCAGTATAAATGAATGTCGGTACAATTTTCCATAGCACTTCACTGCGGTCATCCATGTACACCATCTATAGCTATAATAACATATACAAAGAGTGTTCGAGTCAAACCGGGACCAGGAATGACTGAAGTGCAGTCAAAGCCACCTCGGCAATGTACAACCTTCTTTAAAACATTTGCACCATTCGAATGTTTTACTGTAGCTTAGGAACTTATCACTGTACCGTGCTTTAACTTCAAATTGACCTTTATTTCCTACGTTATCTACAAAACAAAAAGCAAAGGAAGCAAAGAAAGATGCAATCCTTGTGAGCTTTATATAAATTGGGCTTAGTGGTTAGTACTGTCGCCTTATGACAGTTCAACGTATGTGACAACGTGCACCGGACATGTGATCTAACTTTTGCGATTCAGCATGCACGAGTGCATCTTCGAAAGTTCGTGACCCGAATGTTCATATGTAGTTATTGTATTCAGATTGAGCAGAATATGTTCTAAACCAATATAATGAGAGATATGAATAAGAACCTTGCCAGAAAGGTTCGCGTTACATCTGGTTGAGAGGACAAATCTGCATGAGGGCTGTAACAAAAAAAGTTGCATGAGTTGCACTTTTCACGGATAATTAACGATCATTTTAATTAATGAGAGTGCATGATGCTGCATGAAGCATTAAGTACACAGTAACTGCCTGAGCAGGAGCACAGCGCTCAAACTTACGCAACTAGTTCGCTTCTATTATGGGAAATCGACCCAGTTGGAAAATATCGTGAATATAAGTGAATCTAGATATGCATATTCCATTTTTTTTTTTTACAAATGCAGATACTATAAATAATGTACATATATAGTAAATATAGTAAATATGCAGTCGTAAGTTATTATCTGATGTAAATATATTGCAGTACAACTGCATTATTTTACATGTGATTGGGTGCGTGTTTGGTTTCATCAGGTTAAAACGGTGTATAGAGGGAAACAGCGTGGTGTCGACCCGTGCCCACTTTGGAATCGGAGCAGCTGGACTGTAATTATTCGGAGCCTGCCTTCTCAAGGGGTCATCTAGGCTATGAGGAATACATTCCTCTGCTCTTTGTCCTTCTCCCCCATTTTATCTCGTTCCCCTCTCCTCTTGTGTTTCCCCCAACATGTTAACTTTTGCACTGGTGCTTTTACCCGACCTCTGTGCTCTACACCGTCAGACAGTTGATTAATGCAATTTATGAGACGTGTTCATTGGTGTGTCTCTTGTTTTCTTTTCGAGTGTTTAATGACTAACGCTGACTGTACGTGCACGGTTTTTTACACAACCCCCTGCAGTTCAGACCTGCTGCACAGAACAGAGCCTCTCCTGCCTCATAAATCACCTACTGCCTCTGCCTGTCAAACGCTGCCTGTGGTCATACATTACGCATACTGCCAAGAATATTTTAAAAACATGTCCAACTCACTTTTATCGTACCCTTGTCTGCCTTCTCCAAACACTCCTCTCACTCCCTCTCTTTCACCTCTCTGTCTCTTGGCACCATATGTTACAACTTTGAGGTGACAATGACATCATCAACCGGGTGTTATTCTTTTTGGACGTGTTTGGACGTTACGGTTTCCATGGAGACGCTGATGTAATTGCTACGCAGGAAAGCAGCAGCGATCAGCGCGCGGGGAAACGAGCGGAGTTGTGTTTTGAGAGGATCAGCGGCTTGTCATCGGCTCTTTGCCGGATAAAAACCACCAGGGCTTACATCGCTCCCTTACATTCCTTCACCTCATCCGTACATACGCAAGGAGAAATAGAGCATCGTCATTTAGGCGAATGGTGTGATAAATATTTTCCGCAGTATAAACAAGAGAGTGCTCAAATAACGTAAGGCTGCGTGTGCTCGTGCGTCTCGCTGAGGGTGTGTAACGGCTAGCAGCATTGTGTATCCTGTGTAGCTGTAGAGTATGGAGAGTGGACTGCTGTCTGGTTTTCTGTGTATACGTGTGAAAGTGTCGTGACGCAATACGTGCACTTTCAACTGTTCTCATTAATGTTTACTACTGCCATATACACCATACTTGAGTTGATCTCTCACAGATGGAGCGAAGGGCTGCGTTCCAAAAAAAGTTAAATGACAGTTTTGAGCAGTTGGAACTGTGAGGTTGATAGACCAGTTACAGTTACAGTGTTTTCAAAAACATTACATGCATTATTATTATTATTATTATTATTATTAAGAGAATCATGAGTGATTTCAGTGACTACCGCGGAACACTTCAGTCAAGCAGAGGCAAAATAACAAAATAGATCTGAAACTGGATTAAGAACTTTTTACTATGGTACATATTATAGTTTACTATGCTAAACTAAAATGCATACCATAATATACCATAGTATTACCAATATACTACAGACGTCACCATAGTAGGCACCATAGTACTTCATAGAGTGCCAGGTTAGGTACTGCAGTAAGTCCCCGACTTATGAACAATTTCCGTTTCTCGAGCATGTTTGTAAGTCGGATTTGTTCTTAAGTCCGAACAAAGTGAGTATTATACACCTTTGGCACTTTTTAAATCTGAGCGGTGCATACTGTATGTCCCACTACATGGTGTTTATAGCTGTTTTCCACTGTATTGGACTGTGAACTCTGTTTTGTTGAGGATTTTCCGAAATTAGGATTATTCACCATCAGGACAGCTTTACAGAACAGCTATTTTCTATCATTGTGTTTCCGGACTGATTCATTGAAACCGGTAAGGGCGACTCATTTCTCCCGCACCCCCACCATACACATACAATATACCAGATACAGTGTCTGCTTTTTGTACGATACATGTCACGATTTGTTCCGCAAATGTTCATAGATCCGGGATCCGTTCTTATCTGCGGAAATTCGTAACTGGAATGTTTCGTAAGCCATTGACTATAGTTCGTATGCCTCTTTATGTTCAAATGTAAATAAAAGATGAGTAATCATTTTTTCCACAATGGTGCCTCTTGTACATCGTCTTGTTATCTTCTGGGAGACGCCTGTGTCATTTATTTAAAATAATTAAAATAAAATAAAAAACTTGCTAGTTGAATTAAAATACTTTTTGTTCAGAGTATAAATAATTTCAGGCTTGACTGTAGGTACTAGGGTACTTTCAAAAGTTCCATGGTACCATGCTACCCTTGGACTCCCATGATACCTGTACCATGGAAAACTTCCTATGGAATTGGTGCTTTACATCAGCTAGTTTGGCTGCCCAAAAGCACCTAATTGCTTTCGAGTTAAAGTTTTTATTTGACGTCTATGCTAAAAAAACAAAATGTGCTATAAATGTGAATTCTGTAACGTTACTATGAACCACTCCAGAAACACAAATATGCAATAAACTGCGCGCTGTGGATGCTAACGCAAACACTATGTGCTTTTGCGGACATCTTCTTAGAATAGGAAAATGACATGGCTCAGTCTTGCCCAACACAGGAATTTATATACTTGTTTGTGTTTGCATTAATGTGGACTTAATGAGCCAAACAGCTCACCAGATGTTGTAGTACATGATGTTAGCTATCTTGTGTTAGGTGCATTATTTTAGTGTAATGCACATGCAAGCACATGAATAAGATGTTGAATTTTGTCCTGTTAGATGTCCACCATGAAATACTATCAACCCTGGTAAGTGTTTGCCTCATTCTATGGAAATCCATGGAAAAACAATTGCGTTTATATTAGGTCTTTATGATGATTCTCTAAAAGCCAAGTAGAATGTAGAGTTTGGTGGTAACTTGAGTACTAAATAACAACCCATCTTTGTGTTGCTCAATCAATCCTATGACATATTGGAAGTTCTCAAGAAAACGTATGACTCTTGTTTCAGTTTGCCTCACTGACTTCCTCCTTGATCATCTTTCAGTATTATATAATGTAGCAATATCTGCGTCAGTTATCGCTCCTAAGCGATCTTATCTGCTGAACGGGCTCTTTCTAGTCCAGGCATGCGAAGTCCTGCTAGGTCTACGTGATGACACTCTTCATTGTGGGGGAGATGTCTCTGGGATCACTTGGTTGGTTCCACTCAGGCAACTTCAGGTCAGTTCCTCCTTGCTCCTTCCATACTGTACCACACGGTAAAATGAAGCCCTGCAACCTTACTGTAGATACGTGCAGGAGCAGACCTCCATGCGCTCTACTTTTGCAAGACATTTACAACCTGAACTTAACGTGAAGACTGTCACTGCAAGATGGAAATCACATAACACACCACAGATCATAGCCTGTTAGAGCTCAGAGGTCTGACAGAACTGACAGATTCGCTGCTCAGCATGGACACTTCCTGTGAGCGTCTTATGTGCGCGCGTGTGTGTGTGTTTGCACACAGATCTATCTGAAAGGTGGTTCCAGCAGGGGTTCTGACTGCCCAGGCCGATATCATGACGTTGTAAATCATCTCCGTTGTCCCTCAGCCTTCGGCCCATCAGTGTTTACAGTAAACAGAGGGTTGGAATGTAAAGTTGTTTCAGGCTGCTTGCCTGGCTTCATTGTGGGGTCTGCATGGCCACTGGCACTGTGCCTCCTTACACCCTCACACCCCTCCTCTGTGCCATTCTTTTGATAAGGAGAGTTTGTTCTCCCTGGGATCTGGTATCACACACACACACACACACACACACACACACACRCACACACACACACACACACACACACACACACACACACACACACACACACACACAGGGGAAAACACAGAAAACCCCTAAATCTGTTACCTTCTCGGTGTCATATTGCAATATGTGACATTATCATCCTAAAATCCTTCATCACTTAGGTTAATGCTCACACTCATCTTGAAAAGATTAGTCCTGCATGATTTCTGAAAGGGTAAGTGTTCTGTAGTTTTCCCATGGCCGGCAGGTAACCCAGTTTTCCTTTTCGATGAAGACGTTCTGACTTACTCTTATCTGAACAACACTGAACAACATTAAATTTGATAGCAAAAGATATTTTAATTAATGTAGTGGTGGAGGAGTAGCCTAAGCCCTTCACCCTTCTCGATTTGTAGATGTGACATTTGGAACAAACAACAGGGCTGTCTGTAGTCTTCTGATGTATGAGAAGATAGAGAGAGAGAATGAGAGAGAGAGAGAGAGAGAGAGAGAGAGAGAGAGAGAGAGAGAGAGAAAGTAAAAGAGAAAGAGCATTGTGAAAGTACAGAGTAGCAAAAAGCAAGCGGGACAGGAGACAGATAGAGAGAAGGGAACAGACAACAAAAACAAAAGGGGACTATTTCCAACAGCTAGCAGCGGGCCGGGATAGAGTGCAACTTCATCTCTCCTCCCTTCTTCTCTCCCTTCCTCCCACTCTCTCTCTTTCTGCTCCCTCCCCCAGGCCGAGGAGAGGGAGATTAACCTGACTGTTAGAGCTGTACTTTAAAACAGCACAGCAGGCAGAGCACTCACTCGCACCCAACTGGGAACCCAGAACTGGTACACTAGGAGGACACGACTGCAACTCAGGTCTGTAGATTTACTCCTATATTCACAAAGTTCCCAAAATGTTTTTTTTTTTTTTTTTCATTCACAACTCACACGCCCTTATTACACATGTACTGTAAAGTTTTACAAGAAAGTTGTTTGATTGAATTGGAAACTAATTGCAACAAGTTGCTCCTGACTCAACAGGACGTTGCTGGTGGATCTCGGTATCCCGTACCTGCCTGCGATTTCTAAGTCGTCTACTAACAGAGAAGAATATCCCAAGCAAGTGCATCCCAGTGAGTGAGACTTTGTGACGAGAGCAGCAGCACTAGCAGAGCATTGGACTGGGCAAGATGGACACTGGCCCAGCGCTGGCAGTGGCAGGCGAGGGTTCTCCAGAAGGTGAGACGGTATGTGCTACCTTGGCACGCTACGAGACCACACTGCACGATGCTGTGCGAGAGATCCATGTGGACGTCAGTGCTTTCAAGAATGGCGTCGAGCGACGCCTAGAAGAAGCTCTGCACATGAGCGGCCCGCTCGGCAGAGCCGTGGCCCAGTTGCAGCAGGAGAACCGGCAGCTTCGCAGCCAGCTGGAGGCCCTCACACGCCAGGTGGAGATGCTGACAGGCACAGTATGTGACAGGAGTGCACTGCTGGGTTCAGGGTCGATACCAACCCGCTCCCAAAGTAGCACAGCAGCAACCCATTCACCCCTTTCACCCAGCAGCGCGACTACCCCCAGTGGCTTGGCCTCCAGCCCCATTGCCACCCGCTTTTCCAGCAGAGCGACCTTCTCTGTCAGCAGCAAGACCAATGTAAGTACACACATCTTGGGAGGGAAGGATAAGAGGGGCGGGGGTTTACGGGTTAGGGGAGTTGAAGCCAGCATGTGTTTTCTAAGCCAAGAAGTGCAATGATGTCAGATTTTATGAGTACAAGAGAAGCTTGGAAATATTTAGACATGCAGATACAATGGGGGTGTGATTTTAAGTTTACACCACGGACCTTGTTTAAAAAATTTTATCTGCAGAAAGATACGTATGAGAGCTAAGAACGACCCCGAAGGCAAAGTACAACAAGATGACCCCTAGCAACATATGGAGCCATTTACTTTTCACTCCATGTGTGTCTTTAAACCGGCCCTGGACTGGCGCTATTAACTTTCCTATAATATTTCATACAAGATTTCATTCTAATTCAATCTCTATGCTATTTGAAGGCACAAATCTGTCTAACACCCAGAAAATATTTTAAAAAGTAACGCCACATGGATTCATTGAAACCAGAACTGATGGGCTTTGCCCTTTAATTGGATTAAGGTTTAATTACGTTGGTGTTTTCTTTGAGTGGACCTCCCCCATGGCGTGATTAAGGCTATAGTTAGAGGTCATCATTTTGCCTCCATGCGAAATTGCTCATAATCCAGCAATTGCAGACTAGCAAAGGCAATTTTTCTTCCATTGACCCCGTTCCCTCCTGAGCTCAGCACGCAGCTGCAGTCTGTAACTCAAAGTGATGCTCGGCTCAAACACTCAGATCCAGTACAATATCCGCTCTATATATCTCTTCAGCCCTCACCTCACATCTCTTGGGCTCAGTACAGTCAGTCTCAGTCTCCCTTCAATCTTATTCGGAGCTGTTATGGAAAATGCATGCAAATCAGTGTATAGTTTTTATTATTATTATTATTATTATTATTATGATTATTATTTTCTTCCTATAAGGGAAGTTTCCATTGTTTCCATTTGCCAAATACACACCTGCAAGCTCCATAATGCGAGAGATGGCATTCTGCCCTTGGAAGCCACAGAGAGTGTTTCAGCAGGTGTGAGGAGCACTCCCTGTGCTCCAGGCTATGATGCTACAGTATGTTGGAGAAAGGGTGAGAAAAGGACAGCGAGGACGCTTGTGGATGTGTGCTAGCCTGTCCCATATCAGTTGTCTACGCAGCTCAGCTATGAACATCTGCAGACGTCACAGCTACCAAATATCACACTTTATCTCTCACGCTTACTTCTCTTTTCATATCTGTAGCCTTGGTTATCTCGGTCTTCCATCCCTCTATTTGTCTCTATTTTATCTTGGTTAATTTTTATCTCCCTGGCTTAGGACGTCTTTAATACACACTTTTTTTTCTTCTTTTTTTTTTTTTACAATTTGACCTTTCACTATCTATCCCAGGTTGCATTAACACTGCCTCTTTGGTCAGGCTAGGGATCTGAGGGGTTTCTTTCTCTTAATGCAACTCGCCGGCAAGTCTCTATTATAGAGGAATGCCCTCAATATAGACTAGAAGATAAATAATATCTTCTTCACCATGCTCCTCCAACCGCTCCATGCTGCCGGTGCTGCTGTTGCCAATTACCGCTGCATTTCTATGGTTTCAATGGGCCATTGTGTCAACATTCTGCCTCATTTGAAGTCCATCGAGAGAGTAAGGATTAGACCAAACACCCAGGACAGAACTTTTCATCCCTGCACCTGTTTTTCCACCGGGCTTTTTACGGTCCTTGATGTCACCGTGACTCTTGGCTTTTTCCCCCTTTCTCTCACCCTCGTGTGTGAGGGGATATTTATCCAATGTTCAGAATAGCAAGCTCTACGGTGACAGATAAATATTTACATGTTCAACAGCAAATCCAAGCCATTGGTTTGAATTATTCCTTGTAACACTTGAGCTCGTACCAACATTTAGTTTCCAGCTGCGGTGGCAACTTGTCCACAGGAGCAGGTGGTGCAAAACCACCAGCCTTTCAACAAATGATGAAATGGCCTCTTTTGAGTAATCACTCACTCTCACATTGTCTGTACAGTCTCCTATATCTTGTGTTCAGGGTCACAGGGGGGCCTGGAGCCTATCCCAGGAGACAAGGCGGGGTACAACCTGGATGGGTTGCCAATCCATCCTAGGGCGCACACACACACAAACACACACACACATTCACACACTCCTGGCAAGTTGGGAACGCCAGTTAGCCTAGTCTGCATGTCTTTGGACTGTGGGAGGAAACCATATAGGAAGAATCTGGAGGAAAAACAACCAAGGTGGGAATCAAACCCTTACCCTGGTGGTGCAAGGCGACGGATATTTTTAACAGATATATCTAAATGATTTTCCAGTATGATTTCTAAAAGTGGTGCAATCGTGGGACAGCTGCTTTGTTTAGCTGCAGTGAGTTATTATTACACCACTAATAAAGGCCAACTGTGAATGTTTTCAGTTGACGAAGGGACAAATGACAGGGTTGCCAAATTGGGTTAGTTTCAACAATCAAGAGGCCAAGATCGTGTTCTATAGCCAGTGTGAAGAAACTGATCTACAGTAATACATTTCTGCAAACAAAGGCAAGGATATATTTCAAGGATCAGCAAGGAGCGTGAAGGGGGGGGCGGGTATGTAGTGGAGATAATGCCTGGACCCCAGAAGTATGTGTACCCCACAGTGAGCTCATTTCCCAAGAAAAAGCTGACAAAGAAGGAAAAATGTGTCTCGCCTTCCCATGTTTTACATCTACTTTTGAGATGTAGTTGGGCTGGAAATTTTGGTGAAGCCTGTCTACCATATCTGCTATATCAAACACAGCTGAACAAAGGTACACTATGTATAAACCACTCAAAGTGAGATGATAGACTGCATGCTGGATGACCCTACTCTATCGACTTTCAACCACATACAGTATTATGGAGTTTCTCTAGATAACTGATTAGACTCTAGCAAAAAATCTATGCTCATCACTTGAGCAAATCAACCACTATTTTATAAGAAAGAACCAGCTAGATGGAAACATTTATTCCTAGCCTTACAAGAGGCATGGGTAGGTGTTGGAATACTGATCAGAAGGTCCCAAGTTCAAACACCACCAAGTTACCACTGTTGGGCCCTTGTGTAAGGCCCTTAACCCTCAACTGCTCAGATGTAAAAAGTCGCTATGGATAAGGCCGTTTGCCAAATGATTTAAATAGAAATTCCACCACTGTAACTTTTAATAGTAGTAGTATTCAACATGAAGCCTTCAGCACGATGCCTGTCAACATTGACTTTGGATACAATGGAAAGCCTTCATAAGCCTTGAGCCCATGCATTGAAGCCCATGCATTGAGATGCATTGCCTATATGCATTGAGCCTGCATTGCCATGCATTGCCCATAAGCCCATGCATTGAGAAAGGGACACATGAAGAAGGACAGAAGAAGAAGAAGTACCAGCCTTACTGTATTGACGCTCTATGTTTACACACACAATCTGTTTATGGCTTACAGGTGCTTCCAGTACTCTCATGGAGTGCAACCCACAATGGATTACAACAAACTGTACAGTAAAGAAATATGATTGGTTCTGGATTCAGATTAGTCACTGCACTGTGCTTATACCTCGAAGTGCTCACAGCTCTGCCTTTTCCTGGTAATGGTCGACAAATTGTTCTTGGGTCAGTGGGTTATCAGAGACTACTCAGTCCCGGTGCATATCACTGCCACTAAACATTTATCACATGGTCCCTTCTGATGGGAAGTTTATTTGTGTTGCATGTGCGTGTGTGTGCGTATGTGCATGTCTGCGTGTGTTGCGTAGGGCCGTGTTAGTGTGTGTGTGGGAGAGGTGTAGAGTAAGATAAGATGTGCGCAGCTGTTATCTGTGGAAACTGCACCGGAGGACGGCGTGTGTCTCGGTGAGAGAACACAGACACACCTGATATCAAAACAGTTCCCCCCCCCCAGCATGTAGAACACACACAGATCTCATAAACAGTATTGGGATTTTTCTCAACCTCTGCCCGACATATGTGATTCTGAAATTCCTAACCAGTGAAGCAAGTTAGATTTAATCAAGACTGAACTGATGACATGTTTCTGTTCTACGACTGAACCGCCAGAACGATCTCAGAGCAAAGTGTGTCATTCAGGAACGAATTACTGGCTAACTAACCCTCATCAGGACCAATCCATGTTTATAAGCCCGGTCTTATCACCTTTCCTTGCGCATGCTGCAATCAGCACTGAACCGTACACAAGCTGATGTATTATGTCATTATGGACCTCGGTATGACGTAAGACGAATGTTGTCCAACTGCTTCCAAGGCACTTGTGGCTTGCACATGGTTAGCACATGCGAGTGTGATGGAGTTTGGCACGCTAGCGTATATTATTCCCCCAATTACCTCAATATGCCAACAGATCTGATTTTATTACTATCCATTAAATGAGCCTATTGTTTTTCTTAATCCTGGCTATTTCAGCTTTAGGAACGCTTTAAGGAACGGATATGCATTCGATACACTTGGAGCTAATTATGGCCTCCATTTTTTCCCCCTACACAAGCAGACAGGCCTTGACATTATGCTGGCAAGGATGTGATCCTGACTTCATGCCTATATTACCAAAAGCCTGATACGCGTGTAGTGTCTTGAAATCGTGCACTGAAACAACACACCTGGTTAGGTAGACCTATCTATGTTTTTTTATAGGCTGCTTGATGTTCTCTCTCTTTCTATGTGTGTGTGTGTGTGTGTGTGTGTGTGTGTGTGTGTGTGTGTGTGTAATATGCATGACATTTTAAGCCTGGCTATAGACGCTCCTGGCCGTGCGCCAGCACTCTCACAATGGAACCGAGTGTGTAATCTCCTCTCATCCTGCCTGGATCTCTATGTTCTGCACAGGTTCCTGCCAAAGTAAAAGGAATAGAACAAAAAACTCTAGGGTAGCTAATAATATAGTGAAGTGAAGAGTAGTGTGTGTGGTATTTGGGTGAGGGGGCTGGAGCTCCCATGCTGCCCGTGGCTCTCCTGATTATTTCCAGGCAATACCATGTATTCTCATCTCCATGGTTACGGGTTAATAATTCCTCGTTTAGAGGGTGACCTCATTGGCCTCTATCCTTATTATTTCTGCCATAAAGGTGTGTGTGTGTGTGTGTGTGTGTGTGTGTGTGTGTGTGTGTGTGTGTGTGTGTGTGTGTGTGTGTGCATACTCACATAGAGTTCACAATAGCAGTCCAGATACAGGTCATGTATGCTTGGCACTAACCTGTTCCTGTATAAAGCCCTGTGCATTTACTAATTTTGTTATCACAAGACGTTCTGTGACACCCATGCTTCAAGCCCTTCCTCCAGCCAGTGCCTTTTTTCCATAATGTCTCGTTTTTTATTTATTTATTTATTTATTTATTTTATTTGAGACTGCCGAGAGGTCAAGTTCCTCTGAAACCCTTAACTAGCCTAAAGCTCTTAGATCTAGGGTGCCAACTGTTATGTCGTCATGGAGAGATGGCCTGAAAACTTCCTTCCTCCTTCCAATTCCCTGTTCTGAGTGCTAGGTCCGACTACAGACTGACTGGCTCGGCCTTTTCTTCAAATGAAAGATTTTCAAGCTCAAATCCTTTAACTCTGAGAATGACATAATTTCGTTGTCCAGAGTTGCCGCACTTGCCATCATCCTCGGTGGAATTCAAATTTCTGACATGATGGTTTTTCACTACGTGCTTTTTCTCTTCTCATGCCATTTTCTTGGAGTCATCTGGTCATTTATTTATAAATTATTACATCCTGGACATCTGTTTAAAATTTCATCCTTTGTGCAAATGCCCGAAATCTTGTAATCTTTAATTACTGAGTTATTGCAATTTCTTCTTTCCTCTTCATAGATGAATCGAAACTTTTCTTTCCAATTTTCCCCCAGATTGGGCTAATAATTTTAAATCATCCAACAATTTTCCCAATAAGGCTTTGACGCACACAATCATTTCTCAATTAATTAGCGTGGAATTCCGGCAAAAGTGCACACAAAAGGGGCTTTTGTGGCCGTGCGCTGCACTCATCACCCAGTCACGTAACAGTAATCGAAATAGCGAGCGGCCCCTGTACTTTAAAGATAATTTAACTATGCCTATTTGCAAGGCTAATGTGCAAACCAATTTCCGTGCCAGTGTCCGTAAACGGAGAAATATTACCTCTTTGTTGCATGCGGCACTGAAATGAGTGTAAGAGAATACGTCTTTGTACGTTTATCTCAGCAGGAAGTCATGTGCTTTACATTTCTTATAGTAGCTGGCTTTACCTGTTTCCAGGTTGTGGTTTACGCTGGAAATAAAAATTGCAGGGTTTGTGCCCTTTGAAAAAAACAGGTGTTCGAGCGTCTTTTCCTACAAAGATGTAAGTTCCAGGAGGAAATTACAGAGCAAAGACCCTTGTAGGCCTCTATGATAAGACCACGTCCCCTTACTGAAATGCAGAGGTGGAAAGAGTAAAAAATGTATGTATTCAAGTACAAGTACTGTTACTTCTATGAAATTTTACTAAAGTACAAGTAAAGTTACCATTATAAAAATCTACTCGAGTAGAAGTAAAAAGTAGCTCATTAAAAATTTACTCAAAGTAAAAGTAAAGAAAAGGGTAAAAAGAATAGAGCATTTCGGGAGTGAGCAGGAATAGCCCCAGAGAGTTTCTACTGGGCGCGCATGCGCAAAGCATCTCAACCCTCCGTAGGGTATGTACAGGAAACAGAAATGAACGGTTCAACGAATCTTCTGGACCGATTCGTTCGTTCTTTTGTCACGTGACTCCCATAGACGCTATGAAGTGCAATAGATTCAAAAGAACGAACGATTCAGACTAGGAGATATGATTGTGAGCTGCTCGTTCTGTTTATAATATGTTCTTAGCCTCATTTTAATATTTTCATTACTGGAACTATAGCCAAAATTTGTGTATGTAGACGTGTTGGAGGTCTGTTTATTGAAAATTTTACATTTTATTTTATTTCTGATCAAAGGAACGAAATGAACGAAATGACTCAAAAAAAAGATTCATTAATTTTGATGAACGAGATTCAAAGAACCGGGTCACTAAAATGATTCAAACTTCCCATCACTAGTTAGTGATCGGTCGTTCATGAACGATTCGTTCTTTTTAAATGAGTCTTTCACTTGATTCAAAAGAGCGAGTAGTCTCGGAGAAGGATTCGTTTTCTACTGGGCGCTTGCGCAAAGCATCGCAAAACCTCCGTACGGTATGTACAGGAAACCGAAATGAACGGGTAAATGAATCTTCTAGTCCGAGCCGCTTGTTCTTTTGTCACGTGACTCCCATAGACGCTATGAAGTGCAATAGATTCAAAAGAACAAACGACTCAGACTAAAAATATGATGGTGAGCTGCTCATTTTGTTTATAACATGTCCTTAGCTGAATTGTAATATTTTAATTACTAGAACTATAGCCAAAAATGTGTGTAGACGTGTTGGGGGTCTGTTTGTTGAAAATGTAGCATTTTATTTTATTTCTGATCAAAAGAACGAAACGAACTAAATGACTCAAAAAGCCTCGTTCATTTTTATGAACGAGATTCAAAGAACCGAGTCAATAAAATGATTCAAACTTCCCATCACTACTTCTCTCCTTCTCACGCACACACCCCCGCAGCGCACGCACTGGGGGAGAGGCGACAACTCTTAAAAGGGCGACATACATTCATACATGGTGGTATACGATATAGTAGTGGTCGTTACAGTGGCCAAGTGTTTGTTTCATAAGAATTTGATGGCACTTCGCTTTCAGCTGGGTCTCCATCATTCTTGTGAATTTATCGCCTTTGTTCTTCCCGCCCATCAAGCAATCAATCAATCAATCAATCAACCAATCAGTGCAGTGGTTTCCGGGGTGCAATTTTTCTTCCTTCCCCATTGCATTATTTGTATTATTTTCTTTCATTGATTTTTTACTCACTAGCAAATATTATTTAAAATGTAGCAAAGCACAAAACTTCAAAAAAAAAAAAAAAAACTTATGTAAACGTAAAATTACAGATTACAGACAAAAACCACATTAAAAAGTAGAAGTACACAAAAAACTACTCACTTCCAGTAACGTGAGAAAATGTCATTCGTTACTTTCCACCTCTGCTGAAATATTCCGCCAATTTTATTTGTGTTTTCAACATGCTATTTATCATTCATCTCCTTATGAAGCATTTATGGCTTCTCAGTCTGTTTACTTCGTGACCAGGCCATGAGCAAGTCCAATGTACTATATACGATGGAACATAAGAATAGTGCTTTCTCTAGGACATTTTCACGTAACAACAGGGTTGTTGAGCATGGTGAGTCAATGGTCCCTGCACCATGCTCCCTTGTTTGTCTCATTTTGGAATAATCCGAGTTTCCAGACTCACCATGTGGAATCAGTTGAGTCTCTAGAATTCCGTCACAACATGCTCCCATTGCAGTCAGCATCCCATTCACCCTCAGATCCCAACGTGATGGTCATGATCATACTGATCATGCACACATAATCCTCCTGTTCGCACCCCAACATTTTTTAGGCAGTCATCCAGCATGGGGGAATTCTCATTTTAGTACGGCATGCTCACATGGGACAAGCCTGACATTTAAACGCACATGAAAGCCTTTCTCTTGAGTGGAGTCCATTGTTTCACTCGCTGGCTCTCGTTCCACGTTTTTGGCCAGGTTGTGCACAAGAACCAGTGCTGCCGCCTTCTTTCCATGAATCGTTGAAAATGGATCATTTTGCACAACATTGCTTAATAATTTTATTTTCTTTAAAGAATGATGGGGAACCACCTTGTCACAGAGTGCAATGACTAAAATAGACAGACACGCTCACGACTCAAATTCAGATTCAAGTGTTTCAAATTTGAAACGCTGCACATTACTAGCATACCTTTGCCTATTTGTATTTTTCAATTTCAATAAACAATGGAATTTAGTGGTGATTCGCTCTTTAATGCCGGTATTTTGGACCGTGCCACAGAATGAAGAATGTTGTAGGGGATTTTCGGCATTTTAATCCAAATTTGATCACATGCGCTCCAGAGTAATGTCTTTTTTTTTTTTTCTTCCGTGGCTCCCTGCAATGGACGGCATTCTAGGAAATAAATTAAACCGTTTATGCATCCGTGCATACTGAATGTCAGGGTGCGTTTGTCTTCAGCCTATTTATTCACCAAGATTATCCCGTCAGTCAGAGTAACTGAGCGACTCCCAGGTAAACGTGTCAGAAAGTCTTAAGAACTTCAAAGTCCTATTGTCAAGCATGCATGCACCGCTTGTTGGGCGTACCGCTACAAGCTTTCTATCTTTGCTAGCCTGAGATTCTCAGCAGCACTAAATCTGAAGATAATGCCCCATAGCGCACGTCCCTGTGTTGCCTGTGTGTTCCTCCGGAGAACTGGAGCTGCATGATTTCCTTGGTTCAATGGTGAATTCTATTCCCTCTACCTCACAGCTGTTCAAGCCCCTCACCCTCCAAAAAACACTCACCCTTTAGCATTCCTCTACGCTGATGTCACATCTGTTCTTCTACAGCGACTCAGTTACCCTCTGCATATTGGAATTTACTTTTCATTTACTGCAAGTGCGTACATGCGTATATATATATATATATATATATATATATATCTTATACACTGAATGCATGATTGCAAACTTCCGCGTACTCTAGATGAGTGCGTGTTGCCGCGTGTGTGGTTCCTAGAAACACTAAAAGTGAATTTCTTTG
The DNA here is from genome assembly GCA_003987875.1 of Clarias batrachus. Lineage (NCBI taxonomy): Eukaryota > Metazoa > Chordata > Actinopteri > Siluriformes > Clariidae > Clarias > Clarias batrachus. The sequence continues at coordinate 618,557 of QMIH01000141.1, forward strand.
TCAGTTATTTGCCTTCTATTGCAGGATCTTGCCAGAGACGTGCGAGTCTTCACAAGGCTTTGTCAGGTATCAGTCACTGTCACTGGGAAATCAAGCACAGTTATTGACAGATGGCATCGCATGACGTGCATATGATTTCAGAACCTTGTTTGGTCCTCTTCAGTCCTTGACTATATGGTATTTTAGGATAAAGGAGACTGACGTTGATAGTGGCAGACAGACTGCACAAGCAGTTCTGATAGGAAACGCATAATCTGAACGTCAAGATAGACTGATTAGATTAAATCACTCAGCCGTCCATTTGAGTGCTCGAGGAGATGAGATATTGTTCTCGTCGAGGATCTGGAGCCTCAGAGGAATGTCCGACTGTTTGATCTCACTGATTAGGCTTTATTGGATAATGACGTCAAACGTCACGTTAATCTGTTTGAGCTTTCCTGCTCCTTTTAAATACAGCTGTGAATTCACCTCATGAAGTGTATTCTATTCACAATTCTTTACCACAAAGCAATGATTGTATATAATTATACATACATATATATATATATTTTTTAAAATAACTATCAAGAATGTCATCATGATAACATACAACATATCTCGCTGGTCTCCGTGACCTGACGGCTTTCTGCAGAAACAATGCAGATCAGTAGCAGGTTGGTATTCTCAACGCAGTGCTGCCAGACATCAGACATGGTCAGCTGTTTGGACTTGTTAATGACACAGCAACAGAAGATAACCCTGGGGACACGGTATTTACCTATCCAAATGTCGTAGCACAGAAATAACCTGGCAAGCAAAACAGGGACCAGGAAACCGGGCAATGGTTTATTAATGGTTCATAAACCATATCCGTGTTGTTCGCAGTCTGGGAGCGTAAATACAGTTTACTTTGAATCATTACAGAATGTGGAAGGATTAAGAGACAGCATTGTCCTTCCAGGCTCCCAGGCTTGGGTTAGCCTCTGTGAAGTTTCACACTTCCGTGAAAGTTCAGACTCCCAAAAACATGCCAGTTATTCGCCATGCTACACCGGTGTCCTGAGACGGACTGATGACTCAGCATGTGTTTCAAGCTCACTGATCCCAGGATAGTCCCTGGATGCACCACGTTCCCGACCAGCATAAAATCAGCTAGCGAAAATGAAATGCGTGCTTATGTCTTGCAGAGTATCGAGCGAGAAGAGCCTATCGAGGTGGATCCAGCTCCGGCCCTGTCTAAACTGGCGAATGGACACACATTTATACCAGGTAACCGTCCACTGCTGCTCGATCAGAAATAATACTCATCACTAATCAGCCACGTTTATACAGTAGTTCAGCTGCATCTGTTTTTTTTTTAATCAGAAAACTCCACTGCGCCTGCAAGAGACATTTCTCCTCCTGGTGGTGTGTCACAGCAAAACTCTTCAGCTGGACGCATGGCAATGCCACACTTGCCGATCACTGCCACTACCAAGATAGCTGAATCTTCTGGCCTGAAGAGCCCTGAATCGCCAAGCAGCCCAATGCAGACACTGCCAACTGTAGGAGACATACAGCCCAATAGCCAATCAGCCTCCAATAACAGTGAGACACAACCTGAATCAGCTGTTCATGCAGGTAGACATGGCGGTCAACAGAACCAGAGCTAATAGTTTCTGTCCTTTATCTTGTCTTCTCTTTAACTCTTGTGTGTCTGGTTTTTCTTTTCTTTTTTTTTTTGTCTAGTGTCTTCTGTGAAAACATGGACTCCAAGTCCAATAAGGGCAACGAGCTATTCAGGCATCAATGGTAAAGTCAATACCATCGTTTCGTCATTTCTTTAAACTGATGATGAATACTGTACATTTGTTCCTTTGTGGCTATGTTTAGATCTTTGGGTCAAATTTAAATACAGATTTCATTATCCAAAACGCAATCAATGGATTTATGCAAAGCATTGAGATAGTTTGACTATGATGTGCTTCATTATATGATAGTATTGTTCAGGAGAAAAAATAGATAGAAGATCTAGGAAAATCTAAGGAATCTATTAACATCCTGCATAACCTAAACATATATATATATATAAATTTTCTGTACTTTGCAGAAAAGCTGTCTTCTTCTCTGCCATCAAAATCTGTGGCCTATTCAGGCTATTCTGCACTCAACCAGCACAATACAGAAAGGTTGGTTACACCAAAGAATCCTTGAACGCTTAACACACGTTGACAAAAGCACACATGCACAATACTTAAGTGCTACAATCCAGACACTGTATGCTTTAAAGTCCCCCTGCATACCCGAGGCATATGACAGGGATATTGTGTGTATCAGGAATGCAGATATTGCAGGAGAGCTGTCCTTCGGCAGGGGCGTGGATCGCAGACGAGAGCTCATGAGGTCACAAACTCTCCCCCGCAACATTGGGGCCCAGGCACGCAAGTCCATTTTCGAGCGTCTGGATTCTGAGAATAACAGGTAGCAAGATTTTTTGTCCTTCACAACCTCTTTGTCTGATGCTGATACAACCTGAATTCTGGACAAGTTGGACATTTTTCAAATTGGAATGAAATAAAGGACTTTCAAATATTTACAGTCGAACACAGAGAACATAACGAATGTGAAATTCAAAACCACATACTGCAGTTATTTCAACACCATGGCTTCGTAGTAGAAGAGTCCGGGTTCTGAATTGGCCTGCCAGCAGTCCAGATCTTTCACCTACAGTATAGAGAACATTTAGCGCATCATTAAACTGGAAACCTACTGTATATCAGGCAAGACTGGGACTAAATTCCAACACCAGAAGTCCAGAAGACGTCTTTGTATAACCTCAATGCCCAGACGTCTTCAAACTGATTTGTAAAGAAGAGGAAACCTGTAGCAGGCATCAAATTTAAAATTAGTTCATTTTGTGGATAAAAGTTGAAACATTTGTTATGTTTCCTTTGTTCTATTGTGAATAAAATATTGTTGATTCATGTGATGAAGTTTTTTAGTTTTCATTTTACTCAAATAAAAAAAATAATTTTAACGTCCCAACGTTTCTTGAAAAATTGGAATATTTCTTCCTTCTAATCGCTAAATTAATGAATTTTTTTATCTTTACTTCCTGTTGTTTCAGTCAACCCAAACCCGTGGACTCTAAACCCAAGCTGAAGCGTTCACAGAGCTTCGGTGTGTCCAGCGCAAGCAGCATTAAACAAATTCTTTTAGAGTGGTGTCGCTCCAAGACTATTGGATATCAGGTAAGACATTTCAGATATTGCATGACTTTTAATAGAAGGGTGAAAAAGCTTGAGCAAACATTACATTTCTGTGAAGCAGCAGCAGTACAGTACATCACTTTTTGGAATACAGATGTGTTGACACAAAGTCATAAGTATAAGGGCCAGCCATCCATCCAAATCTGATCTAACAGATCCAACATTTAATTATTGCGTTATTTCTAGGGTTCATTTTCCGAGTCTGTTTGGTGAGACATATTTTCCTTCACATTGGTAATATTACAATCTCTTAAAGGTCCCGTTTGTGTGTGTGTGTGTGTGTGTGTGTGTGTGTGTGTGTGTGTGTGTGTGTGTGTGTGTGTGTGTGTGTTATACTTATGATATAGAAAATGTGTGCCAAAAGAAGCTATTTTTGGAGTTCTTAATTTGCAACATAGAAGTGACCAATCTTGTTTCCCTAAACATTTCAAGTTGCTATTTTAAATGGATGATTTTATACGTGCCACGAAAATAGCAATTTTTCAGCGTTATATTGTCTTGCTTCAATTATAGCAATTATATCATTTAAAATCCAAATTCTTCATATTTCCTTATGAGTATTGATACTAAAATTGGTGTAAGCGTCTAGAAGCACAGACCTGTAAAAATTGTTGCATAAAAAGTTTTTTGGTAAAAGCTTAAAAATCTGTAGTGTCCGTAACCATGTCCAATTCATCTTGCAATATCTTAACAATTTTGCATTTTAGAATAATACACTTTTACAGGTTTATGTCTTTTCATATGAAATCTAATTCTCATTCGCCAAATTTCATCTGAATGACAATTTGGATCATTGAAAGATTTGAATTGAAAAAGGTTACGGACACTACATAAAAGGGCACAAAATTGCATTGAGCAAATTTAGCACATCTGATAAAAATATAAATGTGTATGCATATTTACAAAGAAATGAAGCATTAAGTATTATAAAAAATTTAAAGGTGAGACACTTTTTAGCACCAATACCATGTTTTGGCTATAATTAAATCTTGAGTAGGTATTTAAGGAACTAAAGAAGCAACTGAAGAGCCGCCTCTCCACTGAGCACGTAACCACACACACACATTAAATCAATCCAGAAAGAGAAACAAAAAAACAGGCGCTCTTTCTCTACTTAATTGTTACACTAAATCTTCAGTAATAGGCCTTTAGCCTTTAGCTTAATGGCATCCTCAGACACTACTCTATGTTTTCTAGCATTTTGGTTTTTTTATCCAGACTATGACGCACTTCTATAAGTTGCGCTCTAACATCTGCTAAATACTGTAAATGTACCATTACTTTCTGGCTGCAGCTCATCTGAAACTGAATTCCTTTGTTCTTCAGGCTGAATCTTACCTCATAGATTTATGGAGCAGTTGCTGTAAAGTATTACTGGGTGAAATGAGAAAAAAAAAAAAAAGCAAAGTTCTGTACGTCAGATGGGGAGTATGTGAGCTGAAGTGCGCAGTGCCTCCTCTGTTCTCCTTCACAGCTGAGCTTGTTTTTCCATATGGTCCTGGTTAGAGATGGTGCAGTCATGGTCAAAGCAGATTTAGCACAAAAGCTGAACAATGTACAAAACACAGAGCGCTCTAGAACCCCGGATCCATGGCAGCTACAGTATAATGTATGACGTATGTTTTTACATCGACCGACATGCTTGATTTGAACAAATGGCCCCGAGGACGTGGAATTAAAGGGTAGGGTTTGAAAGACCTATTGAACGTGTGTGTGTGTGTGTGGAGGGGGGGGGGTTAAAATATTACATCATTCATAAAAGTTACAAAACCAGCATTTCATTTGGGGTGACTTCATCCCGTGACCATAGTCAGAAATAATGTTTGACAGATAACATCAACAAACACTTGACCTAAACCTCAGATGTACAAAATGTGTCTTGGATTATAGCGGTCCATTGCATGAACCACGCAGAAACATTTCGTACAGCGGATTATTCATACACTGTGTTGTGTCATGTCCTACTGTATATATTACAGGCCAGATGCCTGGAGGAACCTAGGAAAAAAAAAAACTGGCAAAAATAGCTGAACATCTGAAGAAATTATATATTATATATTTGAAATAATTATATGAATTTTATTTTTACTGAACATTCAGATGATGATGATGAAACTTGTATTACATGAAAAAAAATCAATTATTAAAAAACAAAAAAAGATTGACGTAAAGGAAACGACTTGCAATATAATATAATATATTTGGGGAAATCTAATATATTTTGAGAAATTGGTGTTTATGCAGTTTTTAGTTAGTTGTTGAACGTGTGATTTAATTGTAAAATTTAAATAAACACTTCAAAGCTCAGGCTTGCTTTCGTTCTGCAGTGTTTATAGTTTGGGACCATGAAAAAACATAACAATGCATTTCATGACATAAAACAATTCTTTGATTTTATGATCAAAGACCAAACTATTTTTGAAAGCTAATAGGAATGTTTTCTGTTTTTTAAAAGAGACTGTTATAAATCTATATAGATTATAACATGTAAAAATCTCCTGGGATTCAAACGTTCCTTCTTTCTGAGTCGTGCACTAGGTCAGGGGGACTGAGATCCCCACTTTGATGTTTGATATGAATATTTAAATCTGTATCTGCATTATGTTATGCATTGTACTGCAGTCACATTATTTCCTGATTGCTGGCGCAACCTCATAATTCCAAAATCGTAGGTTTACATTTAAAGTGATTCCCCTGTCTAGTGAAATAATTAACCACTTCTTTACGTCACTCTGGATTAGGACGAGTTCTAAATACTGTAAGTGTGAATTGGAACATTTTGCTGAGTGCCATTACTTTTTCACACCTTAAAACACCTTGATGGTTGAGTGTTTCTTGCAGAGAAACTTGTCTTTCTAGTCGAAGATGGTGCCGTCGTTTTCAACCCTGTTACAACCTTGTTATTTGGAAGCACGTTTAATATGTCATTAATTATTTCTTTCTTCCTCATACAGAACATCGAGATCCAGAACTTTTCGTCTAGTTGGAGTGACGGCATGGCTTTCTGCGCCTTAGTCCACTCATTCTTCCCCACCGAGTTCGATTACAATGCTTTGTCCCCTGCTGAACGCAAACACAACTTCGAGCTGGCCTTCAGCACCGCAGAGTAAGTGTTTGCAACATCCTCACTCTTTAGCTTTAATATGAAAATATTTTCCTGCTGCTATAATCTCTCCACAGTCATCTGCAATGCATTAGTGCACTGCCTCTATCTTCACACTCGCACTCAATAGGAAAAAAAGTATCATGTGCATAAACCTCTGCCAGCCAGAACCAAGTCCTGTACCTGGTTCCCAAAAATAAATAAATAAATAAATAGATCATTTGAGTTATATGATCTTCAGGTCTTCACATGGTGTCCAAAAGCAAAATGAAACCATGATTGACTGATGAGGATGTTGACCCTAGCAGAATCCTTCAAAATGAGCATGATCTTTCTAGTCGAGCTGCATTACGTCATTCCTCCGTTTGGCAATGGAGATCCTGTTACCGACTTTCCGATGCATCTGAGAACTGCATGTCTGTAACGTATCCTGCTCTTTAAACCGCAAAGCCAAGGCAACCAAACCCAGGCCTCTTCTTGCCCACAGCCTCAATTTTTCCATTACTGGAGCCAGACATTAATGAACCCTATAACTACCTCCAAGGCGGTGCACATGTGTACATCGGTTATTTACAGGGGTAGGGGAAAAAAAGCACAGAACAAAATATACCCATGTAAAGTTACTTATGGGTAACATATCAAAATATTGCTGGAATACCATGCAAGTAGCAAGTATGTATTTTATTTTTTAGTAGTAAATAGTAAAAATTATTTTATATCATTTTTTTCTCTTTTTTTTTTTTTGCCAAGCTGCATTGTTAAGAATTATGTGATGCAACGTTGCAAATGTTTTAAACGTTGATACTAATAACAATAACAATAATGCGGCACAGTGTAGTGTGTAGTGGTTAACACTGTCGCCTTGCACCTCCAGGGTCTGGGTTCGATTCTCGCCTCGGGTCTGTGTGCATGGTGCTTGTATGTTCTTCCCGTGCTTGGTGGGTTCCCTCTGGGTAATCCGCTTTCTTCCCACAGTCCAAAGATATGCAGATTACAGTAACTGTCGTTCCCAAATTGCCTGTAGTGTGTGATCGTTGACCCGGAGATCCTATTTTAACAGTCATAAAATATAATAAGAATAAAAACAGTGGGAATCACCATTGGCCTCCACAGGTCCTAGTTGGACAACAGAGGTTCCTAGATGGATAGATGGAATAATAATAATAATAATAATAATAATAATAATATGTTTGATCATAACAATTAAAAATAGTATGTAATACTTTGTATCAGTATTATACAAAGGATGTCCGAGTCATATCATAAGTCAGACTTATGATATGAAGTCCCTAATTGTAGATGAGACGTCTCATCTACAATTAGGACGTCCTATGTACGGTTCCCATAGACTCTATGGGAACCGTACACACAATCATTCACCAACACCACTTGCACGTTACAGGAACTCGGCTGGGAGTTATTTGTCACAAACTCCATACATTCCTGACATCACTCTAAGGCATTTCCACATGTCTGAGCCATTAAAGTTGATCCTGGGAGGCCAGAGCATGAAAATGATCATGGTTCTGGCTTACTGAGTAAACTTTCGACCTTGATGGTAGAAAGTATCAAGTGAAACACTGGGATAAGTGCATTAGTGCAACAGGGGATTATATAGAGAAAAAAAGGGAGGTTTTTACTCTAATCGCACAATCAAACGTCCCGGTTTGACCACGTTAAAACACTATAAAAATACTTTACTGTATTTGTTTCGAATTGTCAGACTTTATGGTGCCACATTCACAAATTTGCAAACTGTGCACAAATCCACGATTCTACAAAGGACCAGGATTGCCGTTGTCATATCATTAGAATGAAATTAAAACAACACCACTATGTTTCATTTTATGATTTTTTTTTTTTAAGTAAATGTATAGAGACTAGTTCTTGAACAAATATGATGATTATGTTATCAATACAAATTGGTTTGGGATTTGACAAAATTGACCGTTACAATCATTTCTTAATTCTTAAGAATTGACATTAAGTACTTGATCTAAATGAAATACTTTAATACTTGAAGTGTTTTAGGTCGTTTTGAAGGTCTTTAATTGAATTAAATGTAATTTATACATCAATTTGAACAATTTTAACATCAAGCTCTAACTTGCACAAGCTGAAGATGAGGATGATGAGGGAGAAAAAAAAAAATCTCTGATAGGACATAAGGAAGAGATCTTGAGAGGAACCAGACTCAAAAGTGAACCCATGATCATTTGAGTGATACCAAAAATAGTGCGACCAAAAATAAACACGTTCTGGACCCCATGTGTGTCTTCACCTACGTCCAGTCATATCTGTGATATGGCGCAAGTTTGAATGAGCCACCTCATCAAGTTTGAGACTGCCAGAAGTGTAACACTGCCCCCTTTTGGTCTGGATGGGACTCTCAAATCTCAGTTAGTTTGCATGTTCCCTCATGCTTTGTGGGTTTCTTCTGGGTTCTCCAGTTTCCTCCCAAATTGTCTCCAAATTGTCCCAAGTGTATAAATGGGTATGAAAGTGTGTATGTGCCACTCTGAGCCCTTATGTTAAGGAATAGGTTAACAAATGAATTGTTTGTTTGTTTACTCATCTTTCCATGGCATTCTCTTTTCCAGGAAGAATGCTGGTTGTGACAGACTCATTGAGGTGGAGGACATGATGGTGATGGGCAGAAAACCTGACCCCATGTGTGTCTTCACCTACGTCCAGTCACTCTATAACCACCTGCGCAAGTTTGAATGAGCCACCTCATCATGTTTAAGACATTTTTTTGTCTCAACTGCCAGAAGTGTCACACTGCCCCCTTTTGGACTAGATGGGACTCTACATTAGCGTATGACAGGGAGAGGTGAAAGATGAGGAGGAACACCTGTGTAATTTGCTCTCGTTTATTAATATGCCTCATGTTTCATGGTTATGTTATTACCGGGAAAGGCCCAGCAAGCCTATTTATTTTTCTTTCTTTTGTGTATAACTTTTAGTGATATTTTAGTACAGGGAGAGACGGTTTTATGCGTCAAATTATTTTTACAAAGCACAAAAGAATTTGAAGGAATTGAACCTTTAACTGCAATGATGCCAGACTGCAAAAGACACAAACGTTTTTTCAAAACTCAGAGAAAGACATGTACAGAAAAAAAAAGCATACAATATATTCTAAGAATTTAGACCACTTTTTTAAAATTGCTTTTATTTATCTTGATTTAAAAAAAGGTGTTTCAACTATAATCATAGATTTTGGTGTTTGTGTCCATAGAATCTGTCGTAAAACTTCACAAGTTTTGCCATAGTCTTTACAACCAAATGTGTTTTGCATCCAAAATAAATGCCACCGGGGATTTTTAAATGCTGTATATTTTGGTATGAATAAAGCTGGATTTACAGCAGTGGATATGGCTTAGTACGTTTATCTTTCCAGCACTTTTTTTCTGAATATGCCTTAATTGTCAAGGTGCAAAATGCCTCCATGTTCGACTGTGGAGTTCGATTCATATTAAAGGATAATCAAATTTGTCAAACATATGTCAAACTAAACTGAAATGTATCCAATAATTATTACATAACAGATAATGAAATAAACATACAAAACAAATTTGTCACCCTGAAATATTTAAAGAAATGGAAAGCTCATAAAATGTACAAAAACACTTTGTTGACAGCTTTATGAAAGAAAGAAAGAAAAACACTCACTCTCTACACCGCTTATCTTGTCGTGGAGCCTAGCTCAGAGGACGAGACATGATACACCATGGACAGGGTGCCAGGACATTGCAGGGCACACTTGCACACACACAATATGGGCACACTATTCAGAAATGGCAATTAGCCTACTTTGCATGACTTGGAGGAAACCAGAGTACCTGAAAGAAACCCGGCAATCATAAGGAGAACATGAAAACTCCACACACAGACCCGAGGCAGGAATCGTCCCCTTGACCCTGAAGGTGTGAGACCACATGACTAACCACGATGCCACCGTGCCGCCAGCTTAATGAAACCTCAGACATCATAACCTTTAACTTCTCAGATTAGATCAAGACTAGAAGGTGGCGGTAACATAACATAGTAGATGTCAACCAAGAAGTCAAGACAAGACATATAACCTTTAAATATTTTTTAAGTGAAAACAGTCCAGCAACAAAACAAACAAAATAATGTGCTTATAAAGTACTTCTTATTAAAGTAGCCTTTATCCAGCTTTACAAAAATACTGCATCATCACAGTCCATTGATATTTTTTGTAGGGTTTGCATGCCATCTAGTGGACAGAAAACGAAACAGCATAATCCTGTTTAATAAAAATTTGCTGCATAGATGTGATCCTAATAAAAATGTACACAAATAAATTCCCACAATGAAACACCTCCATTACATCCTTACATTAAAATTTTAACTTGTACGTCAACCACAGACACACTTAATTTGCACACTTAATATCTTCAAATATAATGTATCGTTTTGAAGATCTCCACTCCTTTCTGGATGATAAATTAGGATTAAATAGAGTCTAATGTGCTCTATTAGACCTTGACCTCTATTGTCCTTGACAACATCCTGGGAATAATAAGCTCATAGTTTTCCCAGTGTCGGCTGGTGTTACAGCTCTCCCAGGTCACCCTCCATAGTGCGAACCAAGACATAAAGCTCTGCCAGACCGACTACAGATGCTGCGATCACTGCTGATATTACTCTCTGAAAAAGGAAAAAAAAGACCTCTGTGAATTATACAGAATTTTAGTAGTATTTGAAAAATAAAACAACATATAACTAATTAATCCTTTAAATAAAGATTTAAATAACATAACACTCTACAATCACACTGGTTTCAGTGAGCACTCCTGAAATTGCGACTCTCACCGCTGTAGTTTCTGTGAAGATGTACTGACTGCCCATGTAGGCGCAAGCAAAGGCTGCAACCACCGTTACCAAGAAGTTGAAGATGGTAACGATGACCGCTTTGACTGATCGCACTATAAACCACAAACAAATATATACATAACAATGTAAATTGAAATAATACAATCCCGTATTTAGACACTCACATGGCAAGCTATTTTGTTTTGTGAACATCTGTCTGAATTACAGCTGCAATTCAGCTACATGCAAAGAGAGAAATGCATAGAAAAACCAAAGGATTCTACATGAGCTAAAAACTAATGAAGTTTAGGTTAAGTGTATAAATTGTTGTGGAAAGATTTTTTAAAAATTAAAGTACATTAAAAAATGCATCTGGCTAATCTAGGATAAAATCTGTAGGAGAGGATCCACATCATTAAACCATTCTGATCAATTTCATGGCAACTGAACTGATGAATCTCTTACACCTTTCTTAAATCCCCTGTTACGTTCCCCAAATGGGATTTTCCTGACCTTGTCTTCCAAAGTCTGCCAGGCTTCCATGATTATTAATTTCCTGTCAATGCAAAAAAATATATATTAAAAAAATACAAATTTAAAAAAAGCTCATAAGAAATGTATGTTCATGATACCACAAAAGTTTTAAAAACAGAAATCTGCACTTACCTGGGGATTTACGTTCCGTGTGATTCTCCGGTATTCCTCATTGGCTAGTTTTGCTTTAATCTTCTCCAGACGAGCCACTAGCTGAGGGTTCTGCTCACAGAGCAAAGTTGTGATTCACAGTTAATTTCATCATATTTAAAATTAATACAATTTAGTCCTTCCATACATCAATAGCAATGCCAGCATTTTCACTTACTCTTGGCGGCGGCTCCACTTTTGGAAGATGAAGCATGCTGTCTTCAAGCAGCTCGTGAAGGTAAACTGGATATCCTGCAGAGAAATAAGATCAGCATAAATCATCTCGTGCTAGGTATTACATTTATAGATCACGCAGTCACACTGTTTAAGACATCCTTGCATTCATAATATACAACAGGTAAACAGTAATTAATGAAATAAAATCAATGTGGCGACCATTTGCTTAAACCATACTCTCGGGTACACTTTGTGTAGTTTTATAAGGAAATTAAATCCTGCAGAACCAGCCATGGTTCTTCTGAGAACTTTGTCTCTCTGCTCGGCTTAATTTCCACTGTTAAGCCCTTAACCCTGTCTGCTCCAGGGGTGCTGTATCCTGGCTGACCATGCACTCTGACCCCAGCTTCCTTAGATATGCTGGGGGAAAAACGGTACAAGGACAAATAATTGAATCTTAATCTTCTTTTTGGGCCTATATATATTTTCCTATAAGATTCTTTTTTCTTTTGTTAGACTAATGTTTGGAAATCAGAAATGTTACTGACGTAATAATTACATGTATAACAAAGTTTGCAAAAAAAAAAAAAAGAATGCTTGGGGTCGTTGTCTTGCTGCAAAAGAAAGTTATCCCCAATCAGTATCCATGGTAAATTGCACATCTCCCATTGCCAAAGCATCCCTGCATCATCATGTTTCCACCTCAATGATTCAATGATGGTGTTAGGCAGGCTTCTATCCTCTTTTCACAAGCTTTGCATCAGACATATGTCCTTTGCTTGGATCCAAACACCTCAAATTTTGACTCATTAGTATTTCTTGGTAACTCTGCCCATGAGGCAAGCTGACCTGTGCCTCCTGAACACGGTGTCTGCACATAGAGGTTTTTATCTTGTTCTACTCAACACTGAAGCCAACTTAAGACCAGTGAGGTGTTTGTTTTTCAAGGAGAATACTCATAAGCTTACTCAAAATTTTCTTGAGCCTTCCCTTGCATCCTCCTGATTGGATCTAGTTGCAGCATGTATCTGGAGACTACAGTATAGACATTTTAATGATTACTTGGCTATATCGCTAGAGAATAACCTTGAATGATCACACTCCCTGTGCAGGAAGTGTCAAACATACTCAAATTATTATTATTGTTTTATGGAAATTAACTTGCACGCGACTTGTTTTAACACTATACATGATCAATTTAAGATCATCTATTCGTGACTTTCTGTGAAAAGAGATAGCTGCAAAACCCTCATGTTTAACACTGATTAAGTAGCAAATGGTGGCTGTTTTGTAAAAAGGAAATCTGTGAAGTTTTAGATGCTTTACATGCTGATTAAATTGCTACAGATGAATGATGAACAGGTTGTGTGTTTTGGTATTATTATTATTATTATTATATTTACATTTTACTGTAAACATATAATAAAGTCTTAGTGTTTCAAAACATTTTCTTATAGATGTACATGTCCAAGACACATATAAGAGGACTTGTTGTATACAGACTGCATATGCACAAGGAAGACCATGTTTTCTAACTGTTTTTCCTACCATTTTGCTGAAGAAGTTTCTGCAGTTTCCTGGCTGTTTTGAACGAGATGACAGTCTGGTCTTTAAGTGCTTGTAGTTCCTCAACGAGATCTGGTGATTTACAGCATTTCTTCTCCAATAACTCTTCTATCTTGTCATGAAATCTTGCACCAAGTGTAAATGAATTCGCCATGTCGTTCAGGTTGGCAGGTTGAGAACCTGTGTGTGGATGAATCAACGTTAAAACTCATACATCATGGACTGAATGAGTGAAAAGACTACGCTGAAGATCAGAATGCTCACCAAAACTGCTAACTGTTAGCAGTTAGCTGATGGAGAGAGTCACAGTCAGTTAGCAAACCCTTTCTCTGTATACAGTGCGCGTTAAAATTAGAATTGCACTGTACCCTTACAATAAATATAAATTAAATACGGTATATATCATTTTTAATATATACAGCCAATCTACCTCTATATATATATATATATATATATATACAAGGCTAACTACAACTAGTCGTTATAGGAACTATATCAGCTGACTCGTCGCCTGATGATAACGTCACGTCTGACGTAGGCAAAAAAAATCGCCTTTATGTCCTTTGAAGAATTTAGGCTGCGTTCCATTCCAAAGTGTACTTCGGATCACCCTGCGAAGTCACCAGAGCAGACGTCACTTCCTCCGTGCGTTACCATGGTAAAATGAGCTCCTCGGATACCTGTCGTTGCTGCCGTGAAAAGGTGTATAAATTGTTAATAATTTATTGATTAATTAAAATAATAACTGATTAAACATGTACAGAGATTTTTTTTTACGGATTACTAGCCTATATAATACTAAGGATTTTCTGATCAAATTAAAATGTACATTTTTGTGTCCTTTTAATATGATGTCGTCCTCGATAATAATGACAATAAATATATAAATCCTTTTTCGAGCTCGATTTTTTTTTACACGCTCCAGCGAGACGCAATGACTGATGGGAATGTTTTCATTCCCTTTTCCGGTGGAGTGAACACCTGTTCTTCACTCGTTCCCTACGACGTTCGCGGTTCCCTTTGAACTGGACATCTTCGCTCACTGCGGTTTGGAACCACACTTAACATGGCTGAATACCCTGTGAAGTATACTTCGCAGGGTATTTCAGGCCGTTTGGAACGCACCTACATATTTTCAGACACGAACATCACAAAACTTACATATTTTTTTCTTCTTGTATATTTTGTGTATATAATGCTGTTCATTGTGTTTATGCATTTTTTTTTTTAAACATTCAGTGTTGCCGCCTTTTTCTTTCTCGGTGTATTTATCTGTAACAATGGTTGTAAGAATGACACATAGATATACATAAAAAAATGTTAATTGAATAACATACAGAAGGGTGGCAGGGTCAAGGGTTGGATTCCTGCCTTAGGTCTGTGTGCCAGAAATTATAAACCAGAAATTATAAAGGGGAAGCAAGGTGTTTAAAAAAAAGAATATAAATTAGCAGTCAAATTGTGAAGGTGATCAAATATAAAAATCCAGTACTCTAGACCACAGAACCACAGTAACTCTCGGGCAACAGGGACAGAAATGACCTATTCTCGGTGGGCATGAGGGGAGTCAGTCTGGTCTCTGTCCAGTTTTCCAGATGACTTTTGGAATTTCAACCTTGTGTAACATCCTCAATAATTCAATACAAACTGCATTTGCTGATGTATTATTTCCCTTAAACCTTTCTGTTAATTGTCTTTCTGTTAATTGTCTAATGAGAAAGTATTGATGGGCCCAAAGCTACGATGGAACATCTTGAGTGTCTCACAAGAAATTAATCATATTATGTCTGCTGAAATTAAAATATTTTCTGTAATACAAGTGTTTCTTTTCATTTTCTTCTGCCATAGTGACTTCTTCCATCATGCAAACGTCATGACAAATTTAGCTCTGTTCATTCAAGTACTTTAAAGTACTGTAGGAGGAAACCAGAGTACCCGAAGAAAACCTGTCAAGCATGGGGAGAACATGCTAACTCTATGCAAACAGACCTGAGACAGGAATTGAGCCTGGATCCTGTAGGTGCGGCACCACTAAGCCACCATTCTGCCCACCATCATGTCAGAGGACCAATATAGCAACATATTATAATGTAGCTATATAAATCAGAACTCCAGAATTTGTGGTTTTCTGGGGGGGTTGTTTGTTTGTTTTTGTGTTTTGTGTGTTTTGTGTGTGTGTGTATGCGTGCGTGCGTGCGTGTGTGTGTGTGTGTGCGTGTGTGCGTGCGTGCGTGTGCTTGGATCCTGAGCATGGATCTTTGCAGACTTTCTGTGCATGCTCCCTTTATGTCCATTTTCAGATGGGAAAACCGTTTTCAGATGGGTTTTCTCCTCCCTCCCATAATGTAAACTGGCTGTGGACTGCAATGGGTGTGTGTCTACTTTTTCACCACTGAGTGTATATTCCTACCTTATACCCCAGACATAGACAAGAAATTTTCCATAACTACATCACATTGATGAGACTAAGAAGTTTTTACTTCATCCAATATAGTGCTATAGTCAGGGTTTTAGACGTGCTTTATAAATGCACTTATTTCAGCGCCAGGTGTCAGTAGAGTAAAATGCACGCAGTGTAATGGCAATCAGTCTGTGGAAAGACATCAGATGTGCACTGTGTAGATGAGAAACAGATGCTGTGTATGGGCTTCTCGTCTGCAGTTTCACCGTCTGACCCAATGCAAATGTTCACATTTCCTTGCACTGTTGGATAAATATTAGATACTAATATTTTGTTGTGTTTGTTTATTGAACAGCTTAATAATATAGCTTTCATGCAACCAGGTCACACCATTCCCGTGTGATTGCATCAGTCTGATATCGCGGGTCAATCTGGTTAAGTAGTCACTCTTTGTAAAGCACTCTCGTTGTAAAATTATGACTCAGTTCAGTGTTTGTCGAGTTGCTGGAGGATGATGTGCACACTGCCCGACCCCTCCCAGATGGAGGGGGGAATGGGGTGGGAGGCTCTCTGCACCATGATCCATTGCATGCATCCTGTATTAGCCTAGACTCAGAGAAAAGAAAACACTGAAGGATCCCATCTTACAGGAAAGAAAGCATTGATGCAAAAACAAAACAAAAACAGGAGAGAAAAAAAATCTAGGCAAAGTGCATGTGATGGAAAGAGCTGGGATGACTTTCTTTAGCGAGGAGGAAAAATGGACTTCTCTTCCATTCTGACCTCGCTTTACTTTGCTTCGGGGTGTAGGCGGATCTGAAGAAACAGATACACGAAATATCTGTTCAGCACATGGGACTGCTGTGCACATATAGACAGAAAGAAAGAGAGAGGGAGAAATCATTTCATAATGGGAGTTTGAGCATTTACTGGGCTGGTTATTTTCTTTCTGCCTGTCTGCTGCGGCCATGCTCCAGGCATCCTCATCCGATCTGTTCCCTACCTGAGGGACACGAAAGGAAATAGCCTTCTAGTTCAAGCGGATATGGCGTGTTTGTCGCATTGACCTTAATTGCATGTTGGCTTTTATTCATACAAGGTAATTCCTAAGGTATTTGGATCTAATGGAGGGTTTGAATGAGCTGTCTGTATATGGATTTAATGTTTCTGGCATGCATTGGTGTGCACGAGACAAGTGCATGAATTGCTGAAGTTTGTGACGGAAATTTTAAAAAAAAGAAAGAAAAAAGGGAAGAAGCAGAAATGTCCGTGTTTGAACTGCACAGCTTTAGTGTACGCGACAGCACTCTCTGCGGGACACGTGTGATGTAAACAAACCGGTGACGCGGCTCCGACCTCGCCTACGTGCATTTCCCCTAAATGCTGCGCGAACTTGCAAGTAGAACCGGACCTGCGTGAGTGAATCGTCTGAAGGGTTCCGGGTCCGGGCTCGGTCATGGGAGCGAAACAGGCGAAGAGCCCGGATGAGGCGGGCGCCAGCCCTCAGAGCACGCGCTGCAGGAGGACGCCGACGCGCGAGCGCAGCAATGACGTACGCGCCTCGCTCGTCCTGCGCGCCGGGGAGAGACTCGCGCGCGCCGGACCGCCGCCTCCATACCAGCGTCGCGTGGGCATGATCCAGGACATGATGCTCCTGGCCAAGCAGGGCAAACACGACGAGGCCACCGAGATGCTTAAAACCCTGCGACAGGTACGGGCATTCTTATTGAAAGTCGGGCTTTAAATGCCCACGGTTGTCAGACATTGTACGTCACAACAACTTGACAACAACAGCAACACAGGTAGACGAAAGAAGTGGATAGGTTACTATACTGCACACTGTAGAATAACCACAGTCATGAAAGAAAGAATATTGCACAGAATAAACAAAACTTATTTCATTCAGAACACTAAACACAATATTGCAAACTAAATCTATTGCATCTAGAGCACAAAACACAGCATTACAAACCTCAACATACTGCATCTAGAGCACAAAACAAATCTTATCGCATCTAGAACACTAAACACAATATTGCAAACAAAATCTGTTGCATATAGAGCACAAAACACACTCTTGCAAACAAAACTTATTGCACCTAGAGTACAAAACACACAACAACACAGGTAAACAACACATTTGTTGTGAAAAGAAGTGTATAGGCTACTATACTGAATAAAACCTTTTGCATCTAGAGCACAAAACACAACATTACAAACCTCAACAGACCCTATCTAGAGCACAAATCGAATCTTCTTGCATTTAGAACACAAAACATAATACTGCAAACAAAACAATATTTAAAATAAAACCTTTTGCATCTAGAGCACAAAACACAACATTACAAACCTCAACATACTGCATCTAGAGCACAAGACAAATTTTATTGCTCCTAGAAAACAAAACACAATATTGCAAACAAGATCTGTTGCATGTAGAGCACAAAACACAATGTTGCAGATAAAACCTAATGCATCTAGAGACAAAACACACAACAAACGGATTACATCCAGAGAAAAAAAAACACAATATTGCAAACAAAATGTATTGCATCTACAGTACAAAACACACAACAAACGGATTACATCCAGAGAAAAAAAAAACACAATATTGCAAACCTAAATATATTGCATCTAGAGCACAAAACAAAACTGATTGCATCTAGAGCACAAAACACAAAATACAGGTAGACAACACTTTTGTTATGAAAAGAAGTGGATAGCCTACTAAACCGTATTGCTTCTAGAGCACAAAACACAATATTACAAACAAAACGTATTGCATCTAGAGCACAAAACACAATACAATGGACAAAACACACTATTGCATCCAGAGCACAAAACACATTATTACAAACAAAACACAATATTGCAAACAAAACATACTGTATCTAAAGCTCAAAAAATAATGCTGGCATCATTTCAGTTTGTGTTCTTAATGTGGAAAGCAAAGACATCAGAGGTGAACACTACAGCTGACAGAATTTAAATACTGTTCTAAGACATGATACCATTTCCAGGTTACCATCTGACATTTATTTATTTATTTATTTACTCACTCACTCACTCATTTATAATGAGCACCTCACAGCTCCTGTATCCCTGGCTCAATCCTGATCGCCTCTGATACTGTCCCCGTATTTACTTACTGGTTACCTCTGTCTTTTCAGTTTTACTCCACCTGATTAAAACATCCACTGGCAGTACTAAATTGCCCCATCCATGGATTTGTTTGCTTGGTGCCCAGGGATGTACTGGAAGCCCATTACGGGTGAAGTATCTTGCTTTTCCCCCAGTGTTCCCAGGATAGGCTTAGAATCCACCTTGACCCTGACCAGTATAAAGATGAATCCATGATGAATAAAATATAAGAGTACATCTATATCTATAACTGTAGCAAAAAAAAGTCTGTGTACATTATTTCTATTGAATTTGCATCTATAGGTCATTTCAGCTAATCAGTGTTGTGTTAAGATATTTAGTGTTGTATGTCTCGCACCACAAACATAGGTAAGAGTAGACTAATAGCAGTTAAGCATTAGAATTAGCATCACATTTCATATAACCCTTAACCAACAAGCACTCTAAAGAGAGAATGGGTATAATAAAATTACATTGAAGCCATCACTTTTCCCTTGAATGTCTTTAATCAGCAAGGTCAGAATGAGATATTTGTATAACACAACACGGAAGCGGAGAACATAGCAGGCTCAGGCACCCTATCATGAACAGGTCAATTGGCAAATAATAAAGACGTTTTTGTAGAAGTCCCACTCACTCCACCTACATACCAGCAGTGTAGTTTCTCCGCCTGCACCATGTGCTGGTGGATACACACACTTCACCAACATTTCAGCTGTCGAGATCGATGGCCAGCGGCTGGAACGTCCTGTAATGCTGATGCAATTAGAACGGTTGTGCGATTTATTGCTGTGCTGTGTAGACACTTTTAAGCTCTAGATCTTGCAGTCTATGATGGAGGGATCAGAATGAGAGTGTAGGAGTAACAGGATTTCCCGTAGGGCGTATGAGGACGGAAAGACGGCCTTACTACGGCTTATACCCATCAGTGAGAGCGTAGACGATTGAATGAGCCCAGCAGAAGTGGAATTCTGGTGAGACAATACCATTTAGGTTTTTGCCGTTGCTGATCCTTACTGTGCTTTATGTCAGTCAGTAGAGGAACACTCCAGAGTTTTCAGCTTGCATTTATAACATATGAATAACATCTGTGTGTCACAGAGGCAAAGAGAGAGCACAGATACACATGATCACCTGCTACTCTTCTATGATTACTCTTGCTTAACCTCATCCGTCAACCTCTTTATCACCACTGCAAACAAGAAGGGGCTAAGAGTCGATCCCTGGTGCATTCCCAACTCCACGTTAAACCAGTCGGTCGTACATACGGCACACCGCTGTAACACCGCTCGTGTACATAAAAATTTTAATGCTTGAGCGTTCCATTAAGCACAGAGGATGGTAAAGGATCCTAATAATCCTATAGAAACGAGATGAAGGCCAGCGCCCAGACACTTTTTAAAAACTCCATATGTATTACCTTATGAACTTATGATTCTCAGTGGGGGATTTTAGTATTTGTAGTTGTGTAGTTAGTTGATATTTCGGTCTGTTAGCCCATGTAAATTGAAAGAACTGAGATGCCTAGGTGAATTCTTTTCCTAATAATAAAGTGTTTTCATTTGAAAGGAAGATAAGTAATAATGTTGCTCCATGGACGACTATTATGTATTGGTTATCTGTGTGACTAAATATAACTGAATGGGTTTTTTTTTTCATGTATGCTTTTTTTTCTCACATTTTCCTGTCATGTTTTTTGATATAGTAATTGAGCACCGAGCAAAGGCAATGAATGATGTACTGAGAATCTGTAATAGCTGGTTCTTTTACTTGTCTCGTTGCCGTGTAGATAAGAATGCCCTGGGGTCAAGTAGATTGAATTTACATTTAGATTTGTTTATTTGCCGAACAGTAGAATGAATTTGCTTTTTTTTTATGGAATGACAGGAAGCTGTCATGCTGTAATACATTTCATGATGTAAAACATTTCATGATTGTCGAGCAAGAGTGAAACGCTTGTGACACTATAAAACCCCGATGGATGTCAAGTTTAACTGACTGTAGTTTCGACTCTCAGTTACCAACAGCGTCTCATTTTCACTTTCAAATGGACTTTTACGCTGAATATTTCACCGTTTTTGTATTTGCAAGTGATGGGAATGAAAGAGTCAAGTAAAAAAATATATTGTATGCGGTCTGATTTATGTAATTATTCACTTTATCGGATAATGACATAGCCTTATTTTGTAAATCTGGTTCTGTCTAAGAAACAAGATGCATGATAAAACAGTGCCTTACAAAAGTATTCGTACATCTTTCTATTTTATTGGGATTTTATGTGATAGACCAACACAAAGTGGCACATAATTATGAATGGGAAGGAATTTTGAAAATTGGAATATGAAATATTTAAAAATATATATTTATTTCATTTGTATTCAGTCCCCCTGAGTCAATACTTTGTAGAACCACCTTTCGCTGCAGTCTACTAGCTTTGCACATCCAGAGAGTAAAATTCCTGTCCATTATTCTTTGCAAAAAAAGCTCAAACTCAGTCAGACTGGAAGGAAACAGCAATTTAGATTAGACTTAAGTCTGGACATTGACGGGACCGTTCTAACACATGAATATGCTTTGATATAAACCATTCCATTGTAGCTCTGGTTGTATCTTTAAGGTCCTCGTCCTGCCTGAAGGTAAACCTTCGCCCCTATCTGAAGTCTCATGCTGACTCCAACATGTTTTCTTGTGTGATTACCCTGTATTAAGCTTCATCCATCTTCCCATCAACTCCTGTCTGTGAAAAGCATCCCCACAGCATGATGCCGCCACCACCATGTTTCACGGTGGGGATTGTGGATTGTATGTTCAGGGTGATGTGCAGTGTTAGGCCAAAAAGTTTAACTTTAAAATTTAACTTTCTGTCCAGAGCACCTTCTACAACATGTTTGTTGTGTCCGCCACATGTCTTGCCACACTTTTTGGATATTTATTTGTTATTATTGAATTATTCTTTCACTTCACAATTATGTGATTGTTTTACATTCACGTTTGTGGCTGTAACGTGACAAAATGTGGTAGCAAATGTTCAAGGGGTATGAATACTTTTGCAAGGCACAGTAAATAACAATTCTGCCAAAAGATTAAGTATTGGGTAAATGTTTACACATAGGCCACACATAGTGTATTCATACATATAATCTTATACACCAGTTTTTCTCAGGAAAACGAAATCTAAAATGAAATGGAAAATGCATCATGCTGTGAAAAGCTTAAATAAACTAAAAGGTTACTGTTAATCTTGGCTTTGTCCTGCGGAAGTCATTAAAAGCTCAATTTTCGCACTCTCTCTCTCTCTCTCTTTCTCTCTCATTTTTTTCTGCTGTAGGATCTGGGAATGGAGTCAACCTCCCTGGATGATGTCCTTTATCGCTACGCCAGTTTTCGGAACCTGGTGGATCCCATTACACATGACCTCATCATCAGTTTGGCCAGATACGTTCATTGCCCAAAGACGGTAGAGTGATCAGTTCCCTTAGTGATGCACTGAAATGAAAATTCTTGTCTGAAAAATGTGCATGCAGGATACAGTGGGATAAAACCTGGTACTGAAAACCAGCTGTGCTTACATATATGAGGGTTGTTCAACTCAAACTGGGATTTGATGAAGGAAGCCATAAAACTGAGTGACATTTCCAGAAGGTTTTAGGTACTGTTAGGCACAGTGATGAGATACTTATTCATAGTAACACATTTGAATGGTGCGGACATTTTAAAGAAGGCTGCATGTTCTTGAATGAATGGCGATCTGTCTCAGAGCCCACTACAGTCGTTATGTTGAACATTAACCGATTGGAACGCCTGATCCTTAAAAATCGACAGATAACTTGTCACCAAAATGTGAAAGAGATGCATCTGTGTATGGGCACTGTACACACAATCATTCACATTCAATGGTCCAACCATGATCATAAAATGTGAATAATTACAATGGTCACCATTGGCTTCCATGGTCCGTAGTTGGACTACAGATGTTCCCAGGTGGATGGATGGATGGATGGATGGATGGATGGATGGATGGATGGATGGATGGATGCACCATTTATGAAATATTGAGTTAAAGGCAGAAAAAGTCTTTTTCCTCAGAGCAGTATTTGAGTGAAATGTGGCTTGGGCTGGGGCAAGGAAGTCTAAACTGGGTGTGGACTGGTTAGGTTTTTAATACACTAATGTACACTGGCAATAAGAAAATCAAAGGCTTCATAATTTAAATGGGTTGTTATAAAAATTAAAATATCTTAAGAAATGATGGCAGACTGTTGAATTATTAGAAGGCAATAAATCATACTCAAGAGTTTCCATCTAGTACTGTGATTAATCCTGAACTGATTGTAGATAGAAACGACAAAGTTTGATGGATTAAACAGGCATTTTGTTGCATGTCAAGCTTTAATTAAGTATATTAATAAATATACTGAAAATAACGATGATTGCTCAGTATCTTATCCTATTTCCACTGATATTGCTTGTACATGGGTGTGTGCGGCAGGCATTTAAGTAATTGGCTGGTAATAATTCAGAAGGTCCAGATAGTTATGGAATTGGCTGCTGAAATTTATTGTACCACTGTTAACTTAGATTATTAATGTTTTGTTATTGACAAATGAGCTAAATCATGGAAGTCTGCTTTTAGCTGCATTTATTAAATCTCAACAATTAGAGACCTGTTGTTAAAAATTCTGCTTTTGCCAAAATACTTGAAGACTAGTGCCTGAGCAGCTGAAAGACTTCCTTACTATCTACACTGCATCATCATCATCATCATCATCAGTACTGCAGCTTTAAAAGCAGTATGTGACCTGATTCTATCTTTAGATAAAGGATTTTTGTTCAGCTGCATTATTTATTGATCTTTCAGAAGCTTTTGACACTGTAGTCCATAAATGTCGGGGGGAAAAAACAATAATTGATATTGGTCTGTGCAGAAAAGTGAATCGGTTTGAACGTGAATCATTTATCAGAGAGTCAGCAGTGCTGTAAAAATGGAATCCCACAAGGTTCAGTGTAAGGACCATTACTATTATGTATTTACACAGATTTAACCTATACCACATCAACTTCTTCTTTCAAGGGTCTGTTAGTGTTCAGGGTTTGCATGTTCCCCCTTTGCTTAGCGGGTGTGTCTGTCTATGAGTAAATGAGTGAGTAAGTGATTAAGTAAAATATTTGTGCCACCTCCGCAGCTCTGGCCTTTTGTTGCTTGGCTTTGCAGGGTCTCTGGGGATGTGCTGTGGTGTCTGGCACCAGGAGGTTGGCAGCAGATCCTTTGGATGCTGTAGGTTACAGGATGGGGCCTCCTTGGTTTGGTGTTGTTTTGGTGCTGAATTGGATCGGGATCTGGGGAGTTTGGAGGTCGTGTTGGCAGCCTTGGGCTCTTGCTATCAAGGCCAGCATTGATTTTTTTTGTCCAGCAATTTGTGCTGCATTGGGTTTTTTTTTTTTTTTTCTGGGATCAGACCAGACAGACTAGCCTTTGCTCCACACAGGCAAAGTTTAATCTGTTGTGCTCATGTTCCTGGCACAAATTGAACTGATGATTGTTTTATATATGGTTGAAAGAAAGTGTATGTTTTCCATTTAGCAACCTAAAATAGGTTTCTACATACTCGGGTAATAATTACAAGCTAGAGGATAAGAAGCTGAATTAGATATATTTTAAACAAGATTAGTACTACACTGTAAACCCTAATGCTTAAAGTAATTAAACCTATTGAGTACTGTAACTTAAATAATTACAAATAGTTCAAATTAATAGACCTTGATGAGTATTTAGAACTTTTTGGTATTTATGAGTTTGTAGAAATGACACTTTTCAAGTTTGATTTGATTTGAACAGGTTTGATCTTTTAAGTAACTGTAAGTACTTAAGTAACAGTAACTGTCACCTTCAAGTTCCACCAAATTAAATTCTTTCAGCCTAGTGATTTTGTGTCTGATATCATCAGGACAATAGGACACTGGTGGCTCAGTGGGAGGTGTTTCTCCTGCCATGCGAAAGCCCCGGGTCTGATTCCCAACAACTGGATGAAGTGTCTGTCCCAATCCCAGATAAAATGGGAGGGTTGCGTCTGGAAGGGCGTCTGGTGTAAAACCTGTGCCAAGCTTGTGTGCGGACCGGATCGTCTGCTGTGGCGACTCATTGACCAATAGACAACCAGGTCCTTGGAAACAATTAGACTACGACATAATAATTTCAATAGTAAACAAACACTTGTTAAGTAAAACCAACAGTACTACATGTTTTGTATGAATAACTTAGTGAACTTACGTTAATGTAATTACTTGCATTATTTATGTACTGTGAACAAGGACGGGTTCAGTAAAACTAACTATAGCGATCGTTCATTTTTTTGAGTGTAAGTAGTAAGAGTTGTTGACTGATAAAGAGTGTAGAAATAGTTAAAAGGTTAAAGCTAAAAGTAATCTGATCAGCTTTAATCTAATCAGTCGTATTATGATTTCAGGTTGAAGCTCATGTACGTGTCTGCCTGTCTTTCTGTATTAATGAGAAGAAATCAAATGTTGTACGGTTGAGTATCTTGCTCTTTGTTTACACCTTACTCGTCAGACAAATACACTCCCTGTTTGGTAATCGGAGAGAGAATCACAGATGAGAAATCAAAAAAGTAGATCAGATAAAAATTAAGTTTTGTCTAAAAAAAAAACTTCAGCGTGTTAAAATTCACCAAGACATTGTTTACATTGAGCAAGTATCTTATTACTAGCTTATTTTAAAGTAGATTATTAAATTCGGCACATAACTGTTTACAACATCGCTATTACTCAACATTTTAAATCACTTATGGTGCAGGTTAAACTTCATGCAGATATCTTAGTTTGACCAAAGTAAATTCCCTCCAGCAGTTGATTTAAGACGCGCCCACAAGTTTGTAACATTTCCACATTACTGCTCATAACTCCACTTCTAGTAAACATTTGGCATGGGTTAAACTTCAGGCAAATACCAAAGGACTGGCAAAGTTTCATTCAGTTCTGTCCAGCCAGTTTTATGTGATGCTGTCACAAAATCTGGCTGGACAGACATACAGACAGACAGAAAAATTTCTGAGACTGGTTTCTGGTCCTCCAAAGTATGAAACGAAAACCCTTCTTTTTTTCTATTTATATAGATTGTAAGTCTCTCATTCATCATCGTACCTTGTTGGTCCTCCTTGGACTCCCGTAGAATATTGCGCTGACATTAATAAAATAATATAATATAATATAGTGTTTATATTGCACAGAAATCATTGAAAGTAGTAGTAGACAGTGACAGTATAATTTACATTAAAAAAAAAAAAAACACCCAGATGCTTCGACGGGGGCATGCTTCATACCATCAAAGTACTTGAAAGTAACCTGAAATATCACCTCAGTGTGAAGCATTTAGCAGCGAACCCAGAGGTCCAAGCTAGAACAGTCCCTGAGGCTGGTGCAACCTCATCAAGAGACTTCCAGACCAGGTGTCCATCCGAGTCAACCCAAGACTGACTAACTCTGGTGCAAAATATACTGCGGTTGAGTGTAGACTGATTATGCTAGAGGGCAGGAGGCTTGCCAAGGTTTTACAGATAGCATCTTCTGACACAACTTAACCGTCGCCAACGAGAAGCACAACTGTGTCCAAAGTCCCGCAGCTTCATGATTGAAATAAGAGAGACATGCAAGGACGAAATTAATTTAAAACAAAATATTTGATAAGCAAAAAATGATTTAATAAATGATTAATTTAGATTCATTAATCACAGAGGACATAATTAATTAGATTCAAAATATTTAATGGCTTGACAGCCCTAGTTGAAAGGAATTATATTCTTCAGTCACAGAGAGTTATATTGTTATAGGTTCCTAGGGTTAGAACCAAATATGGAAAAAAAGCTTTTAAGTGTGCAGCTGCTCGTGCATGGAATTGTTTCCAAAACTCCACTGAATTTATGGTCGTTTGTTGCTCCGAGTTGGTTTATAGCTTTATTAAATGAAGCTGGAGGAATGTCGGGGAATTGTCATTTTTGGCGTTCATCACACGAAACTGGTGTTTTTGCCTGAATTGGACTGAGATGGTGTTATGAATTAATCAGTGTTATTTTTGCTCTGTTTCTCTTTAACCTCCTGTCTTGGCCAGGACACACTAGAACAGGAGATCTGAAATATATTCCCAAGAAGAGACCTAAAGGATGTACATACCCAAGTTTATCTACCTTACCTGGTAAAATGAATACATATTGAAATACAAGTACATAAATATTTATTATAATAAAATTTAGGGGTGTTATTTATTTTACTCTTAAAATGGAAATAAAATCTTTCTCAGCATACTTTTATAAATATGTAGGTGCATATTCACAGTCAGAGAGAGAGAGAAAGAGAGTGGAAAAACAGGAAATGAATAGTACTTATGACAAAAAGCCTTGATATTTAATATCAGGACAATAGAGGGCACGCTGTTTTTCCTATCAAACCACAAATATGATCTTATCTATGTGCACGAGCGCACGCACAAATCCTCTTTTTTTGTCAGCAGGGTGTAGGTTTTAATAGCGTGTTTCACAGCAAGCAACACGAGCTACAGGAAATGGCATTTAGGTGAGGTTCATAGTGACTATTTTGCAATCATTCCAGATTCCAGGAGCATTAGTGAGCGTTGCTAATGGCAGTAAAGAGGAAAGTCATTTCAGTCGCGAACATATTGGCAGATAGGGGGGGGGGATTATGAGCCGGGCTGTGTGATTGACAGCACGAGTGTTCCGCTCATGGATGAGTCACAGTTTGAAGATGAGTGAGTTTAGACTAGGAGACTTACAGCTGATGCCACTGTATGTAATGGAGCAAATTAAACCTAACAGCAGGAAAACTAAAAAACAGCTCAGCTCAAAGCCTCTCTAACAGCTGATTTCTAATAAAACAGGAGTTATCTCCTGCAAACTGGGAAAAGAAACAGCAGTCTTGCACTAAGACTTGCAGAATGTATAGTAAGGGACAGGCACCGAGCTAAATCTAGGGTTTATAATATAAAAGAAAAAAGATTATTGTAAAGATGTTCAAGGATGTTCTAAAATACTCAATATACACAAAACACAATACAGTAAATTAATTCCAGTAACTTTTAAAGCAATAAAATTCATACTCGATTCATTGTTCTGTCCTTAGTGTTCCCTAATCCTTGCTCGTTATGTTGCTTAGCAACCGATGCTTCCTGAAAACAGACCACACCGTGTGGCATGAGGATTCTTTATGGCAAATAATATTAATCAATTAGATTATTTATTTATTTATTTATTTATTTACTGAATACCGGATATCATCACATTGTGTTTGTCATTATTTTACCAAAAAAAAAAAACCTTCTGACCATACAGTATGTTACAGTGACTGTAGTCTCTTTCTTGCATTACAATATGTTGTTTTTGGATGACATCATATTGTTTTCGTCATTGTTTAACAAAAAAAAAACTCACCTAAAGGATTATTAGGAACTCCTGTTCAATTTCTCAATCAATTTTCTAATCAAACAATCACATGGCAGTTGCTTCAATGCATTTAGGGGTGTGGTCCTGGTCAAGACAATCTTCTGAACTCCAAACTCAATGTCAGAATGGGAAAGAAAGGTGATTTAAGCAATTTTGAGCGTGGCATGGTTGTTGGTGCCAGACGGGCCGGTCTGAGTATTTCACAATCTGCTCAGTTACTGGGATTTTCACGCACAACCATTTCTAGGGTTTACAAAGAATGGTGTGAAAAGGGAAAAACATCCAGTATGCGGCAGTCCTGTGGCCGAAAAAGCCTTGTTGATGCTAGAGGTCAGAGGAGAATGGGCCGACTGATTCAAGCTGATAGAAGAGCAACTTTGACTGAAATAACCACTCGTTACAACCGAGGTATGTAGCAAAGCATTTGTGAAGCCACAACATGCACAACCTTGAGGCAGATGGGCTACAACAGCAGAAGACCCCA